>OZ005653.1:240000138-240600138 GCA_963930645.1 Salticus scenicus | reverse complement strand
TACGAGGATGGTTCAGAAAGAAGCTTCCCTTGCTTTAGGCAATACACCACTTGCCCCTTTCTTAAGGTCTCCGGAAAGTACTCCAAGTTAAGGCATGAGTTGGTCCAGCTGTATAAAACGTGAGGGATTGTGTAATAGGTATGTCTAAGAATTTTGAAATCTGTATGATCTAGACCAGGAGCTTTGTTAACATTAAAACTATGCAGAATGGCTTTGGCTTCTGCCTCCGTGAAGGGGTCATCCAAGGGGGACGAGAAGGTTGGTGCGTTGAAGTTTGCGTATTTACTTGTTGGGAATAAAGTTTCAGTAAGGTGCTCTAGGTTGTTACGTTTGGAGGACTGGGCTAGAGGACGTTCCAGTTTCAGCTCAGTGGGTGTAAAAAACTTATTGCTGTAAAATTTTTGAGCTGTGCCAAAAACGTTTGTTTGTGTTGAACAGAACTTTCTCCAGGCGGTGTTTTTGGCCTTGTTGATTTGTTTTTTGAATTCAGCCGAGAGTTGTTTTATTTTCTGTTTGTGAAGGGGGATGGATTTCGATATTCAAAATACATAGGAAGTTAAACGATGCTACAGTAAGTATAGTTGGAAAGTGTTAATAATTTGTGCGGACTGTATGATTTTTCGTTATTGTTTATTAATTCAATTTATTCAATCGATGATAATTCATTTTAAAATCTGCTATGTTAATTAACTTTAAAATTTATTGCTAATAAATGATTTTATTTCTCAATTACATTAGCATAGCAAAAGTTATAACACAATCTGTTTTGTTTCCCCGTTGATTTTAATGATAATTAAAAATGTATATCTGATAAACTAAGAAACTTCATGATAGTTTTGACTTTCATAAAAATATACTTTCATAAGAAAATATCATTTAAGCGGATAATGTTTATCGCTTTTTGTAATCTTCCGTAGAATCTTAAAATCGTGATTCTCCCTTCAATGCAAACGTAACTGGTTCTCGTTAAATGTTATCATTTCCCGAATGGCATCACACGAGAAATCTATGCTAAAATATGATGTGTGAGAAGAAATATGTTTTTCTCGGCAGTAATGTCTTTGAAACGATACTGTTTATCATAAAATGGTTTTGCAATTTAGCTATGTAAAGGGAGAAAAATATACATTAGTTCCTTTGATTATTTTCTAAGATAAGTAATATGGAAATTTATTTTACTTTGACTGAAACTATTTTCTTTTATATAGTTTTTAGTTTTCATACTTTTTTCAAACTAATGCATTATGTTCTTTAATGTCTGATTTTTTTTCTTATTAATCATTGTGTTTGTGGATATACTCTATAATATTCTTTTTTTTATGCATAATTTATTTAAAATAGTTTGTTCATTTTTTAACATCCTGCATACAGTGTGCAAGAGTATTCTGAAATTCAAAATTTTAAAATTTAATTATCATTTCAATTTCCAATGCACAGTTATAAAAATAAATGTATTATTTAAGGATGTGTTGTTCTCAGTTTGTTACTATTAATAATAATGATACATGTGTATTCTTAAGTAACTGGCAAAAACATACGAATTTTTTTTACTATATTTTTTTTTATCATTTACTTTAAAATTTGAATCTCTAGATATGACGTGTATATAAGATTTATATTTATCTCTTTTTTTAATATTTGGAACTTAACATTTATGTACAAGATTAAGGATAGCATTTCAATCTCCTTGATTGTCAAATTTATTAGTAATTATATGTACTAAGAAAATTCTCTCGGTCTAATCACTTTGATAGAAGACCTAGTTTATAAAGTTTTCATAATGTGCTCTCATTTTCCATAATTTATTACCAATAGTTCATACATATTTAATAGCAATTTACTGAGATTTTAATTTAAAAGAACATTTGAAGTGAAATAGCTTGTTTTATACAAAATAATCTGAATAAAATCCCCTATAAAAATTTTACATTCCAATAAATGTACGGTAATAAATTAAGACTTACTCTGATGAAAAAGAAAAGCACTCTTTCATGTAAAAATTTGTTACACACGAATTAACAAATTCTATTTTTACTACACAAAAGACTTTTGTAAATAAATATGCTATTTCCATCTAAAGTAGCGCTCCCAGATCATTTTATCACCTGGAGCTACTTCCTTTGCTATAAAATCTTTTTTATCTGATTTTAATCTGGAATATTCGATTAGTTACCGAGTGTTCTTGTACATACAAGTCTGTGGTAACGAAACGTTGGTAAAACGTAATTATCCCATTGAAATTGTAGTCTTTGTTTATACCTTTCACTTTATCTCTTTGATTACTTTTCTAGTTTTCCAGGTGGCGGGTTTCTTCCTCGGTTAAAGTATTGATTGTTTCTTAAACAAAGTGAAACATATGTTAAAAACACTTCAGATGTCAAGAGATAATGGTTAAAATCAAATAGATTCCCGTTTCTATAGAAATGAGGATATATTACTTTATGTCATAGAAATTAAATAACGAGAAGGAGAAATCAAATTAAAGCTTATTGATTATATAAAAATATTTTTTTATGACAAATCTTTTTGTTAGCAATAATTTTTTAAACCATTAACAAATAAAATTATTCTTTAATCTAGAAAATTTTTAACAGCATAAAAAAAATAAAGATTTATTTTATCAATTTTTTTCAAAGACGCGTTTCAATTGTAAAATGTAAATATCCAAAAAAATGTTAAAATATATCTTTATCTATTTACTCATTTCACTGTAAAATGATTCAAGTAAAACATATCTGTACGAAACTTAAACATTTACAATAAACGTTTCATACATCTGAGGACAATTATTTATAAATAATTTATCCTGTTCCCAATTTCAATATGTAACGTTACTTTACAAAACTAAGCACATAACGTACTTCATTCGTATCAATGTATACATCTTTGTAATGATTGCCATATATAAAATATTATTACGAATATAGGAATATTATAAACCCAATATATGTAGTACGTATATTTAAAAATGTAAATTTAATGAAAATACATTCTAATTTTAAAGAAAAGGCGACCATTATGTGTAACATGTTATAAGCAGTTATAAATATTTATTTCATGGAATAACAGCGCAAAGAAAAAAAAAGAAAAAAAAATGTCAGTTAATTTGTTATTAATACTGTAAAATGAAAAACTCCATATATATATATATATATATATATATATATATATATGTTTTTTATTCTTTATACATTGTTTTATCAATAGGCATGAGTTAGACGTACTGGTAGAAAATAGTATGCCCAGAGCTCTGTCAACGACCTCCGCTACCTAACCGTTTCTGGTCTTTACTTGCATTATCGATCATTTTATCACGTCTACTCGTTTAAAAAGTAAACCTTATCCATCAAGGTTACTCTGCAAATATACCACCCTTTGGACTCCGGGTAGTAGAAATCAATAGAGACAGCCAAGCACCAGGTCCAAGGATCTTTGCGAAACCATCGCTCAACCAGACAAGGACGTAAATATGAGCTTTAATAAAAACAGAGAACAACTGAAACAAGACCAAAATATGCGTTTTTTGGGTGATAATGACCGATGGAATCTGCTAGTCTTACACTAGAGGAATTCGGTGAATCTTCTCATTAAACACATATGTGCAAAATGTAGGGATTTGGTAACCTGAATATATAGTTTAGCAGCTGATCTCTGTTTCTCTTCAACGAAAACAATATTCTCACATAAACATACATAGCTTGATGTTTTGCCCCTCCGTATCAGAAGAATAGATCGTCTTCAATGAGGACAGAATTATGATATAGACCGATCAAGAGAACTAACGGCACAGAAGAAGCGTCAAGAATGGTTGAAAATATAATAAATAGATAACGATTCATGTCCGTAAGAACAACAACAGATTCAGCCTAAATGAAAAAAAAAAAAAAAAAAAAAAAACAATTTATCAATAGTATAAACAACAGTTAAAAGTACTTTAACAGTCAAAGAGCTCGTCGGTAGCTCAGTTATTGTACTGGCCTTTGCTTAATACGTTTCAGGATCAAACTTTAGTTTATCCAAGCATGTTCGTAGTTGACCATTATCCATTTTAGTAAATTCCGGTATTGGGAACAAAGTGTCCAAAACGTGCTTGTAGAGAGACAAAACAAATCAAACCGAAGCACTTAGATAAATACGGGAAGGTACTTTTCTCTTTCTGCCTACCAACAATCACTTTTCCCTTTGTGCTTGTCAAATACACATTTCTTTTTTTTTTTTTTTTAATATAATTTGGAGAAAAAATAATTTGCGAAAAATACATCGTATTTAAGTCTACATGTATGAAAAATATAAATTCGCTATCGGTCATAGAAACATAAAAATAATTATAATTTAAAACTTCAGTTATTTCAAAATTCATGCTTTAAAAAATACTGTGTATTTTTTTTTTTACTTTATTTTCCCATAATTAGGCAAAACATTGTTGTATGTAAAATGGACATGAAACTAAAATAAATCGAACTGTCTAATGCATTTTTCAATTACTGAGAATTCATATGTTTATGAGGATTTTCCTCTGTTTTTAATTATTTCTAACTTGAAGAAAGTATTATAACACATTAATGAATTAAACAGGTTATCTTAGAATTTTGTATGAAGATTCTAATAAATGAAGGCGCATACTTATCTCAGTTCTTATCTACTATACTTATTTGAGTGAAGTCTAAGTGGTATTAACAGATTGTTATGTAATAGTGAATAAGTACTACTCTTAAGAAAGTTAGAAATATTTGAGTGTTTTCCTAAATTTATTTAGTGACTCTATATTAGTGATTTAGGCATTAACTCTTTGTTAAAGGGTGTTTTATTTTCTATAAATAATAGAATATTAACAAGATCGTAATTTAATTATGCGTAAGAAAAAAAAAATTTGATTGCATCATTAAAATAAATATATTTTCATAGGCGATGATTTAGGAAGTATTTTCTGCAATTAGCTGTTTGTGCACCACAATGTTTTGATAGCAATCTTCATAATACTTCTCTGCAATTAAATTGGATGGAAATTATTGTACGTAAATAGTAGTATGAATGTTATTAATAATTTGAAATAATTTGGTAGCTCTATATTTGCGGAAAGTGCGAGATAAATATAGTTGTATTAATTAAATGATGATTTTTTAATTATTTATATGCATCCATTCATTATCAGATTTTAATTTAATAACTCATTTAACTATATTTAGAAAATTTTAATGGCTTGTGGAATTTTTGAATTTGTAGTTTTAGTTGACCCAGAGCTTAAAAAAAGTAAAAAATAAGTCTTATGATAAAATGAAATAATCACGTTTTATGTTTTTCTTTTTAATGTAATTACGTTGTTCATAACGGATTATTTTTAAATTACTGCATTAAATTCATATAAAGTATCCCCCCCCCCCTGAAAATAGACCAAATTTTCATCCTAGTTTTCTCCATTAGAATAATCCTATTTATTAGCAAAATGGGTTTTCTCTTTCACCAAAACTTCGTTCTGACATTGATTGATGTGCAAAGTGGTTTAGAATCGACTTTAAGCCGAAGATAACAACCTAACATGCTTTAATATAGAAAAAAAAATCATAGAGTAACACCGTAAACTCAAAATCAAATCAAAGTCCTTTAGAGTATCGAAACTAAATCAGCATTAAATGTGGTCAATAAATAAATGGATATTGACATCTTTTCATTATACTGTAGTAGAATCTGTCAAACTGCAATGAGGTTCTTTCATTTTTCAATTATACTTCAAAAAGATGGAGTGTTAGCCGTTGTCTAATTCCGTTTACGCAATTAGAGAAGCTATCTAACCCATGTAGTATAACAAATGTGACGGCATATCCCCTGATCATACTTAATGCTGTATCCCCTACAATAGAGCATTAGCATATTACCTATATAAACTAGTGAGCTCTACCCTTCTTATTTCTACTAAAATAAGTATAAAATATTGCAAACAAAAATTAATTTGGCCCGTTATCAAAAGATTGTTTAGAAAAGACTGTTTATGTGGAATTTGTTTATACATGGTGAAATATTTAAGCACACAGACTCAATTTATTCGTCACTTGACATTATTAAGATAACAGTGATTTCCAGCAGTTGAGCCTGTATTTCGCACGGGGTTTAAAAAAAAATAATAATAAAAATAAAAATAATAGCAATTAATTTGACCCGTTAGTAAGTGATTATTTAATATGACCTCTGATGAAAGCCAAGTATAATTCATATCTATAAAAAAAAAAAAAAAAAAAAAAAAAAAAACTATCGAAAAACATCCAGAAGTAATCTCTTCAACAGTCCAGACATGACACTTTTTTTCTTATATTGAATTTCAGAAAATCTTCATTTTTTTTTTACCTTAATAAGATCCTAAAAGAAGACAATTAGCTAAATTTCAAGCCTCTGTTGGAAACCATAGGGTTAAAAACTTGGTAATCTCTTTCAAACCCTTAAGGATTAAATTTCGTTAAATCCGTTCTGAAGGAGTTCTTACGTCATGAAAGGAACGTTCTGCCTACACAACATTTCTTTAGCTTCAGCAATTTGGAGTCGACGTAGATAGGTGTATTAATGAATGAAACAGTGATGTTTCTCTTATATGCATAGAAATTTATAGAAATGCTAATGAAAATAAATGTAAAACATGTGTTTTGCGTTGAAAAAAAACCTTATTTAAAAAATCAGTTTATTAAAAAAATTATAAACCCACAAACAAAATTTATATAGGCCAACGTTAAAGCAACACTTTTTTTTTTTTTTTTTTTTTTTTTTTTTTTTGTCGACGGTTATAAATGACCGTTGGTTAGATTGGTGGCCCAATCACTGACACATCGTTGGTGTCCATACGGAGTATTTTACTTTGGCAATTGGTAATATATTTTGGCATTTATTATTTGCTATTTTTATACTTTCTTGTGAATAATTCACGTCCTGCGATGTTTTAAATGTGTGAAATAAAATTATATATTTTGTTGGAAGTTACACAATGATTAGAAATGATTTGTTATATGCAAATTTAACACATCGATAATTGTTGAACTAATAAAATTGTTCATTATGGTGGGCCAATCAGTGATACCACAAAAATAAAATGCCAAATGAGTTGACAAAAAAAAAAAAAAAAAAAAAAAAAAAAAGACATTGGACCAACTGCGACTATCCCAAATAACCAACTGCCAACCGCGAGAAGCATTAGCTGCTGATGGGTCAACAACTCATGTTTGTTCGGAGAACTTTTTTGTTTATCGTTGAATTGAAAAAACTCAAGCAGGAATTAATCTTAGAAATTTGTTACTAATAACACAACATTATATCCAAAACCTGTAACAAATCACAATATGGTCTAATGAAACACACCATAATAACATTAATGTTAAAAGGCATCTAATTATATGTAGGTCAAAGCAGGAAACTTGATATACTTTTCCATTTTAGATCCATCATTTTATTACCTAGTAAAAAATCGAATTCATCGTTACAAATGAAAAAAATAAAAGAAGATACAAAAAAAAAAAAAAAAAAAAAAAAAAAAAAAATGTAACAATTGTCTGATACGGTGAAGATTTACAGATTTATTTTTATTTAGACAGACTGTATGTTTCTCTGTGTGTGTTTATGGTTTGTTTATACAGAGTTTTCAGATAGCTTGACAAATTATGAAGTGTTCGTCTACAAATTTAGATAAAAGTGATATGCAATGAAATCTAATTTTGTTATCCATTACGTGAGTAAGTATATAGCGACTACGAAATAAGAAATGTAACCAGTAATCAAAATTTGCCATTTCTGCCTGATTATTTTTCATGGCAGAATGGCAAGACTTCAAACATTCATTTAATTATGCGATAGTCGATTAAACATTCTAGAAATCGGCAAAGAGATATACATGAAATGTATGTTCAAGAAAATGGAAAAAGCACGAGCGATTTTTAAAATATCACCCACAAAATACTCCTACTATGCTTTAGAGATACTTTTTAGAGCAAATGCCTTCATGTTTATTGCAGCCGTGTCCATTCCTCACTCAGATAAACATATGAATTTTGCATGGCAACCACTACTTACTTTTCACTCGCAGTCCAACACTGCTTGAATACTATTTACCACGCCTATATCCTAAGCACTGTATACCTAAGCATATAAGAAATTTTATTTGGCATTACATGAAATTATTGATAAAGAAGACAATGGTGGATAGCATGGAAGTAAGAGTTGCGAGAACCGTTGATACAAAGATTGGTGTTCCATTCTTTCATTCGTCGTTTTAAATTACACACCACGTCCGTTGTCTGAGATTTTCAGCACCAATTTTGAGTTTATTACTGATATCGATTTATAGTTTTGTATGAATTATGATTATGTAATTTTACTGCATTTTCACTATTGGCAGTTTACCTTAGATTCTTTAAGTTACGCCTTTTTGATATTTTTAATGATATGTAATCTATGGTTAATAGTAAAAAGGTTTGTCTATGGGCTCAATATTTCCTCTTAGTTTGTAAAACATTTGTAGAATTCTTCGTATATTAAATCGCATACATGTTAAATAAGTTATGTGTTGTTTTTCATAATTTTCTGTAACTAGTCATATCTCATATTTGT
The DNA here is from genome assembly GCA_963930645.1 of Salticus scenicus. Lineage (NCBI taxonomy): Eukaryota > Metazoa > Arthropoda > Arachnida > Araneae > Salticidae > Salticus > Salticus scenicus. The sequence continues at coordinate 240,591,555 of OZ005653.1, read as the reverse complement.
AATAATATGAGAAACTGTAGTGTTAATATGGAAAAAAGTATTTTTCTGTGATATATATCAAATAATGTTGAATTTTTACATCGTTGTATTTCTTTGTTTAATTTAATTTAATTTTTATTTATTTAAAATAATAAATACTTACGACTTGAATATTAAGTTTGTTATTCAATGGTGAAAAGCAGGAAACGTTAATTCTAATTCCTGCTTAAAAAAATTCTAATCTAAATCTATAAAAAAACCTAATAAAATGCTAATCTAAATTCCTGTTTTTAGGAATAATAATGAACGGTAAGTTATATAAATTTACTTCAATGATTTATGTACCTGTTAAAACTTTCGTAGTTCATTTTACAGATTTTATATAAATATTTGCATTGTTTTAACATTCGAAAAAAAAAAAAAAAAAAAAGGAACGTGTCATGAAATTTTATACAAAATTTCTCTCGAAAGACAAGTATACTGATCTGTATTACTCAATCATAAAAAATGTTCAAACCATTGATGTAGTGAATGTCCTTTATAACGTACATGGTATTTATATTTATAAGTATTTCACACGCAATCTGAAAATATTACTCTAAAATACAATAGTCTTTTCTCCTACTTGTTTAAAGTTTACGCTTTAACATAAGGTTTTTACGACTTACTATAAATTCAAAATAATAAAGCACGTTTTAGTAATTCAAATAAATGTCATAAAATAAATAGTATAAAATTTTAAACAAAATTTAAGCATAAGCCTTTCCTTATTCATTTTTTTTATCTCTTTAAATTAAATGTATAAATTGTTATACGATCATACATCATCATCTAATTATATTATTTCTATAGTTAAGCTCATTTGATTCAAAATTAGTACATTATTTTATGACGTAAATTCTTTTTATAACTTCCAAAGAACAATTAAAAAAAAAAAAAAAAAAAAAAAAAAAAACTTAAAGCTTACGTTTACTAGTCCCAATAAAATTGACAAATGAAATTAATGTGTTACAAAAATGTCGAGTCTTTTCCAGGTAGAGTGAGTAACATGAAGGAACAGGCAAATATAGTTAACGAATGTACGTTATTCAATGAACAGTCCAATAAAATTGTCACTCATACAAAAAAATAAATAAATAAATAAATAAATAATCACCAAAATAGCGTTAAGTGCATCTCAGCGTAGAAATATTGCTGATTAAGAAGCAAGATCAACTGTTAATAGCACAGTCTCTCGCAGACGCTAACTCCCAAAAAATTATTGAGCACATTGGAAATCTTCTACAGTTGGTCCTTTTTTTCATATCTCGGTGATCATTTAAGGCTATTTCAAAATTTGCCAATGGAATGAAACCAATGGATATTTTGAAAAATTCCAAAAACTCGGTATCTTTAAAAAAAAATATCTTATCCATTTTTTCCAACCCTAAAGTAATACTTCAACCAAATTTCCTCTCCAATTCTAAATTTGTTGTGCAGTTAATTGCTAAGTTTGTAGTCACGCTGTAGCTTTCCGAAGAAATGAATGAAATGTATTTCTAAAATAAAACATATAATAGTATGTAAAAAAATATACAAATAAAGCATAAAACGATATACAGAGTCGGCAGCAAAATTATTCGAGCGCTAGCAATAATTCCTAAAAAAAAAAAAAAAAAAAAAAAAAAAGTACACAAGATCTGTCTATCAATTTTCTTTAAAACCAGAATTCTGAATTAAGGAAGTTCGTGTGTTTTGATGGTGTTTGGTAGTATGTAGTTTGGCAATAGAGGATTTTGATGAAGCTAACTTTAGATAAATCTAGATAATGCTAAGTAACTCCAAGTTTGGTGAGTTCATTACATTATAGTCTCTTAAAATTTAAAATCTAGTTAAATTAATGAGCATTTTTTTTTTCGGGTGGGGGTGGGGGGCGTTCGCGGTTAAACCCTACCCAGCAAGAGTTTCTAACTCTCCAATCCTCTATGAATTTCCCCATGACTACAAAAGTTCCCTATATAATACACAAATTTCCCCATGCAATACAAGTATAAATATTATACCCTTCCTTTTTTCCCTGCAGTGGTTACGCGTGGAGGTTTTTACGACGTAACACGGACAAAGACCGTTAAGTTAAAATTGTGAATGCCTTTGTATTTCCCTCCTTTGTATTCACTTAAAAGAGTAAATTAAGTTTCATAGAAGTCTTCATTTACGCCATATAATCATTTTCTACTACTTAATATGGGAGACATTGAACAGGCTGTAAATCAGACGTTACAAAGTGATTGTAAAATAAAAATGTATTTATAGAAAAATCTCATATACTTAGTACACAATGCAGAAATATATTAATTACACAGTTAATGCATGCGATAGTAAAGTTCCAAAGAAAGAATTTACAAGTGTTATTTTTGAAAGAAATATTTTCATGTGTCTTTGTTAGATAAATCTATTTCAATCACTAAAAGTAAAAAAAAAAAAAACCTCAATATATTTTTTTCTAAAGTAAAAATAGCCTTTCATCAAGATGTACACTGTACAACATAAAAACAAAATCTAGTTCAATACTTGAAGTAATCTAAAAATATATTGTTTCATGTTTAGAGGTTTTTCAAGATAACATTATCTAATCACGCAGCAAAAACACAGCTGTCTAAAATCTCCACTTTAGATAACGTACTTTTCATTCCCTTTTTTCTCTCTTAATATAAAAAAGAAATAGTAATATTTTTACTTTCCAACGTATACTTAATTTAAGATTAAAAAAAAAAAAAAAAATACTGTAAAAAAAAAAGAAAGAAAATGGAATGTTGTTCATTTCTCACAAAAAATCTATTGTTTTATTCTCCCATTACATTATTATTATTTTTTTGTTATAATTTAGCATTCATAATTTGCAGATAAAAAAACAATTTTTATAAAAGATCTTATTTTGAAGTAGAACAACATTTAAATTTGTCGTTTTTTAAACATATACTAAAATTAAGATTATTTCTATTTCTTAAAATTTGTCTGGTTCTTTATTTATATTAGAACAGGTAAAATTATAAGCTGTAAGAAATATACGAATTTTGAATCAACAACTTTTTTAAAAACATTAATAGGGTAGGTGCTCCAGTGATTGGCATGCTCCAGTAATTGGCATCTATCCAGAATAATTAATAAATAAGAAAAATAATAAAATACTATATTTTACATATAAGAATTTTAACATTTTATGTCAAACGCTAGAGCATAAGGTGCTAATAACTGGTAAAATGAATAACTGGCAGTGTCAAACACTGAAACATAGGGGCCAATTACTGATAAAATGAAAAACTGGCCATGTCAATTACTGGAACATTGAGTGGATGTCAAAAAAAATTCATTAAAAAAAAATGTTATCAAATGTATATATTTTAACGTATACGTGGTTCTGATATACTAACTTAAGATTTCTAAAAATATTTTCTGATGACTAGAACATTAGAAACATCAGAGATTGCTCTAAAAGTGTCAATCACTGGTGCACTTACTCTAGTTTAATTCGTAATACTTATTTTTTTTTTTTTTTAAGTACCCTTAAGACTTGATGCTAAGATAAATAACACTATGCTGAAAGAAAAAAAAATCAAGTCCTGATACCATTCCTGTTGATTCTTATACAAAATGACGTCCTGAATCCGAATATGACCCCCATTTCGCCCCATCACCCACCGTCCGATTTCTCGGGATATCACCTCTTCTTCCAATTTTTATCACTCTTTGGTAATTTTATGGCCATGAATTTAATCTGGAGAATGGAAAAGGATTATTTTAACACTTAAAAAAAAAAAAAAAAAAAAAATATATATATATATATATATATATATATATATATATATATATATATATATGATGTATAATAAGTGGAAATAATAATTGATTAGTAAAATATTATAAATACAAATTATAATTTCAGTGGCAAATCCCGCCCCCCTAAATTTTCACCTTGCTGCAAATGCTCATGTTTTAAAATTTTTCAACTCTTTAGTCTCTCAGAAAGTATTTAACAGTTCAAATATTTCTCTTCTCCACTATAAATGAAATTCATAGCCATAAAATTACAGAAAAGTGGTAAAAATAGGAGGGCGTACACAAAAAACGGTGGGTGATAGAGTCATATTCGGATCCAGGAGGTCATTTTACACAATAATTTTCAAAAATGGTGTTGGGGCCAATTTTCTTGCCGAGCAGTGTAATCAAGTACAGTAAAATTCTGTTATGACGAAAAAATATTGAATCGACATAATTTGTTCTTTAACCCAAATTCTCGGGAAAAAAAAAAAAAAAAAAACAGTTTTTCAATAAAATATTAAGAATTAATATATATATATATATATATATATATATATATATATATATATATATATATATATATTCATTAAAATTAATCAGAAATATTTTTTTTCTATTTGATTAAAACAACAACAATAATAATAATAATAATAATAATAATAATAATAATAAACCTAGAAATTTCCTTAAAGGAAAGTGACGTTTTTAGGCTATTGTATGACGTACTGCACTCATTAAACTCAATACGGTATCCTCAAAATTTCCTTATTCCATGAAAATTAACATTTTAAACACACACCTCATTACTTGAAAACTGAGTTTTGGGGAGAGGAGGCTTTTATTATTTCTTATTCATCACTGTCTTCATCCTCTCTATCGGATAATACTTCTTTAGATTTTTTTTTCTGACTTGATCAATTCTTCTTTTGAGATAAAACATCTTAAACATCCATTTTATTTCTGGAATCCGATTTCGAGCGACCGTATTTTTCGAAAATCAAAATTTTCATGGGAAAGATCTTTTCTAATAATATTTTTCCAAAATTCAATTAGTAGAAAAATTTTAACAATCGAATAAAAGAATTACAGTTCAAAGCAATTTTCAGTTGCTTTGGTACATGTTAAATAAAAAGTAGAACCACAAGTGTATAACAAATTTCCTTCATCAAATATTAATACAAACCAGACTGATTCTGTATGGCGAAAAATCCAAAGATATCTACTGTATAGCCATTGCATATGGGAAATCTGAACAATGCCAAGAAAAGAAAATCCACTTGACATACAAGGCAAGTAAAGCAATTTCAGTTTTTACATCCATTAATATTTAAGATCAAAAATAACTTATTCCAACCTTAATAAATACATTGTTAAAAATTTGGTGTTTATTTGAACCGAAACGTAGTACTAAAGTAGTTGCAACCAACTGATGGTTTAACATTTTACCATAATTTGGTAATTTTATGTTGAACCAAACATTGGTATTATGTTAAAAAAAAAATGAAAAAGAAAAATAAAGAAATCGACCGAGGCAGTGATTGAACTGAAGGTCTTCTTGTCTCAAGTCAATCACTTTGGCTTACCACTAGGTAACTCAAAAATGACGTTATCAGCCCAACGCAACCCAAGCTAGTAGTCCTATATTGCGGGATATGATTATACATGCGTTCACTCGCACGTCTATGTACACGAATGCAATAAAATCATTCATAGCTCATTAATTACCAAGTACTTTCCTTTTTTTTCAGTTAAAATAAAAGTTATTATGAACGTGATTACAAAAATGTATAGCAGATATATTTTTATTTTGTATCTCATTTTTTATTTTTAATATTTTATTGTTATCATTTTGAATATGATTTTTAATAGTACAAAGAAAGAGAATATACAACACTATGATGATTTCATGTTATGTGTTTCTCTGATACAATTTGCACTTTTGTTAAAATATCAAATGAGGTACTTTAATACTACATCGTAACACTGGTACATTCTTATAAATACTTTCCTTCATGAGAACATTTAATATTAAATTTCTTTAAAGTGTTTTTGCTATTTTTACTGAGAATTTATATAACAAGCAGAGAATTTCTTAAAATTGTTTCTAAAAACGCTTAGAAATGCAAATTAGATCATGTCTTAAAATTTAAGTGTTAATACTTTTACTATAAAGGATTATTTTAATAAGTAGAAATCATTATAAATATTATATTATCATTATTATCATTAAAATTATAGGGTAATTAACATTATATTAATAATAAAAATCTACAACGGAAATTATTTTTTAAATTCAATTAAAATTGATTTTAGCTGTTTATAATTACAAATATTGAATCCCTTTCGTAGATTTTAGACGAATAGGATTTACAAAAGTAGTTATCAATTCCTTTTGCATTATTATCGGCAACAGTTTACTCTTTAATAAAGTATTATATGAGATACTTCAATTACATTCTTCCTTTTGATGTACTTTATATTATATAGAAACCTTTTCGAAACTATTTTCTTCGCGTAAAGTTTTCTTTTTATTTTCCACAAAGTACTTTTAAAATCTTCATTTTGACTTACAAACAGCGGGATGAACTAGAAAATTATGAAAGTGGTACTTCGAATCTTTTGAAATGCAAATTATATTTTGCCTTGAAGTTTAAGTGTACTTAATGGTGACATAAAAGTTTAAGAAAGTGAAATAATGCTTAATTATTTTAATTCAATACAAATAAGTTATTAATTCAAAATTTTATTAAATAAGCTGTAAGGATATGAGGAAAGACAAATAGTGTTTAAAGAGAGTTAAAACTAAGAGTATATATATATATACCCATACAGCACAGAATGTTTCAGTTATGTTGCAAAATGCTTACAAACTTTCAAAAACGTAACGGATTTTAATATGCTCTCTGATACCTTTCTGAAACATTCATCCTTTTCTATGTTCTCTGTTATGTGATTGAAACGTTTCTGTTACGAATCTGATTTTTTTTGTTACGATCGTGGGCATTTCAACGTTTATGAAAGTAATCGAACGCTAACTGAACGTTTCTGTAATATTTACTATGTTTCCATGTTATATCATTGTTACGTTTCTGAAACATTTTGTGCTGTTAGGGTATATACATATACAAGGTGATCCAAAAGTCGCAGCAAAAATAAAAAATATATTATTCAGAAAGCATTGACTGTAATAATGTAATATTTTGGTGGTTTGCCGCTTTGATTGCAGCACTCGTGCCTACTTTGTTCGCCTGATGTAGGGTAGTGTGTTCTTTCTACCTGAAACAATTTGTGCAAGTTTGTGGTATTTTATGGTGTTTATTCAAAGTTTTGTTCTTATTACGATGGTGAATGTTCTAAAAAATGCAGAGTTTTAATTAGTAATTTAATTTGTATTAATATGGATCATTATTTACGGTATTATAATATTCACAATATACTGTGGTCATTTTTTACACCAAAAATTTTTATTAGATTAGCTGTAGTTTAGAATTTCGCAGCTTTATGTTAGTAGTTATAGATTGTTATTAGTGAAATTTATTTGTACATGTCAGTGCGATGAATTTACCGTCAAACAATTTTGAACCAACACTAAGTTGGTATTAATTACAATAAATAAATAAATAAATAAATATAAATATTTTGCTTACAAACAGCTGTTGCATGCAGTTATGCAATTGTAATTTTTGCATATTATATAATTTATGGTTTTATTTAAAAAAGTTTATATTAACCAACAAGTAACTCTAATACACGGGACGTTTTCTTTCAACGCGATACGCAATTTATATTTTGTTTCACAAATTTTGGGATTACCTAACCTAGATAACTAAATTGAAATCAGTGTTACTCTGTAACTAATCACTCCATTCGTAGACTACAATTTAAAAGAATTTATATACATATATATATCTATATATATATATATATATATATATATATATATATATATTCTCTTTATTTCATTTAAACTAATTATTACATCTTAAAGGGTGTGTGAAAGGCTGTGGTATATATCTTATATATCACACAATTTTAATCACCAACTGCAAAAATTATCACCGGAAATTTTGAACGAAATTTTGCTGCTAATGTTTAACGAAATACTTTATTTATTTACTTAAATCCTTGGTTGTAAATTATGTTGTCTGTTCATAATATATCCCCGTACTAATCTTGCTAAGGTGTTAAAAAAAATGGTGTGTGCACTTTTCGCAAATGAAGTGAGCGCAACTTGAAAATCTCGAATTCGCAAAACTGGCAAGAGTGCGCAGTCTATTAGACAAATGTTAGGTTATCTAGATTTAAATAATGATTTTAAGCCAATAACAAATAAGTTATTTATTTATTTTTAAGTATGACTTTATTTATTTATTTTTAATTTATAAGGAAATATTCTCTCCATTTGAACTATTGAAAGCGCAGTTAAAATTATTTGGTATTCAAATTAATGTATCACATTGAAAGAAAATATAATGTATACTAAATTATAGCGGTAATCTATGTATATCAGAATAATACAACTAAAGTAATATAATAAATAGTTATTTTTATTTTTCTTAATTTAAATTTGAAAAACATATATACATATATATATGTATGTATAAAGAGGTTTTTTTTTTTTTTTTTTTTTTTTTACATTTTGGGTACTATTTGTTCGATTTTTATAAACTATAGAAATAACAATAAGAGGAACAATAGAATTTGTAATGATAATTAATGTAGAACTACATTACCTTTTATAATAAATTAACTTAGTAAAAAACGAAATGAAATTAAATAAAATATGACTATTTATTATATGTTGTTTAAAAGTGTGCGGGCCTACATTCTTGTGTTAGTATCATTTATGTACATAAACTAAAAGCTAATTTAACATGTTCTGCATAACACATTTAATTTGAACATATTTTAGTCTACAATTGATAAATATGAAATGGCTTTACTTTCTGATCCCATTAATGGAATTTATCAACTTGTTTCAGCAATATGTATCCACAGGGAATTCCTCCAAAGTAGATTAAGCGCCAAGTTCGTATAATGATAATTCAATAACATTTGTATTCTGTCTCGATATTGTAAATATTTTAAGATATGTCTAAAGTTATTTCACCAGCATTACTTATGCTAGAAACAAATTACAAAAATTTACTTTATATGTAAAATATAATTGTTATTTTGAAAATACCAAGATATGATATCATTTATTTAATGAGATAGATATATTTTGTGTATTTTTTTAAATATAATTTTTAACTTATTTTTAAATAAGTTACATTTACTTTATTTTTTATAAATTTTTTTTTTATAAATATTTTATGAAATATTTTATGTAATGAACATTTTATCGTTAAAATATTCGTTTAAATATCTTGCGCTTCCGTTGTGTTTTGTCAGTAATAATTTTTTAACGTCAATTTTATTATATATAAAAAGAATTAGCCTCAGTATTATATTTTAAAAGCGTTTTAATAACAAAATGTTTGTTATAATATAATATTATATATATATATATATATATATATATATATATAGGGTGATATAAAGTCCCAGAATTTTTTTTTTTTAAATATCATTCAAAGAGTGTTGACTGTAGCTCTAGGCGATTTTCCCTGAAATGCATAGAAAAACATGGGATATTTTCAGGTAACAAAAGATTTATTGTTAAATTAAATTAATATTTTTTTAATTAAGTGGCGCTTTAATTGTATTTTTTTTTTTTTTTTTTTTTACAGTCGCGCAGAATATTCAACAACGTAAGTAGGACTATAATTGCTCAATGTAACGGCCGTGACGGAATGACGGGCAGACGTTGCGCATGGGAAATTCTCCTAAAAAAAGCTTCAGTATTTGCAATATATGCCGCTATTCCATCATGCGGATCAGTTTAAAATGTGAGAGGATACACTGAGATAAAATTCTGCAACAGACAACTAGAATATAGTTTGCGGCTCTAGTAAAAATAGTTCCATGTTATTCTTATAAATTCTAGTCCCCTTTGAAAGCCGATTTCTAGAAACCTCTATAATTCTAGAGCATTTGCTGATATTATCGAAGACAGGCTTATTTAAAAAATCACTACAAATAAGTGCGAACACAAGCGGTAGGGTTTAGCAACTATAATCTTGGTTCATGACCCAATTCTAGAAAACTAAACGAGAATTTCTCGCAATACAAAGGATTCAGAATATTAAGAATATTGTTTAAACATCTAGAAAAGTATAGATTAGAAATTCTCGATCATTTCGTCTATTCAGCTTAAGCGTGCCTTATACGCATAGCTCATAAGTCTATATTTATAGTTTAGGGATTTCGAAAATGGCCATTTATTCATTCTAGATGAAAGCGGTATATATATATATATATTTTTTTTTTTTTCCTCAGTGTACTGCGTAAGCAGCGCGATGTGTTCATGAAAAATGAAACTAAATTTTTCTTAAAAAAAAAAAAAAAAAAAAAAAAAAAAAAAAAAACATGCTTTCCTGTACATTTTAGTGAAAACTGCTTAGACCTAGAGACAGTACTTTTTGAATAATGTATTTTTTATTTTTTCTGCGACTTTTCGATTTCCCAGTATATATATATATATAGTCGCAGATATATACTTCCAGTTACAAAATGTTTTAGAAAATGTAAGAATTTGCAATACGGTTTATTTAAATAAAAAAAAAAAAATCACTTTTTTGAAAATTACAAAAACTAACATTTTATAATGTCCCTAGGTCCCTATAGTGATCCTAACATGTATGATTCAAAAAGTTTCATTACTGCACTCTCAAATCTGACAAAGATATTTAGTTTCAAAGTTTTGGATTTTTTTTTCGCATTTTCTAGAGCTTTATTAACCCATCTGCTTCATTAGCGTATAAATACGCTCAATCAGTTTTCCTGGTCACTTTAACATTAGCGTATGTCCACGTTCATTTTTTGCTAATTTCTGTGCTTAAATGTAATAAAAAAAAGTTTGGCGGTAAAGGTCTTTTCATATATATTTATGATTGTTAATGGGTTATGGATTTTTTAATGCCCGTCAATGAAGCCTACTTACCACTTTAAATCTGAATGATAAGTAACGCTTAATATCTGGAATTTAATACAAACATGATTTGCGCTTTCTGAACGGTTTTGTTTTTGCGCTATTCTTATTCTTATACCTCAGAAATTAAATAGTCGTCTTCTTTTCGTTGCGTAACCACGATTCCCATATTTCGCTTATTTAGCTTATTAGTGCTAGAGGCCTATTTCAGTCGGTACAGTTGTCGAATTTTTATAATACACTCTTAATTAGTGCTAGAGGCCTATTTCAGTCGGTACAGTTGTCGAATTTTTATAATACACTCTTAATTAGTGCTAAAGGCCTATTTCAGTCGGTTTATTGAATGGGGATTTATTGAATGAAGTCCCCCCAAGGCACAACTTTGACATGAGTCCCCCCCAAGGTACCCCTATTTCGTACAGCGTTGTCGAATTTTTATACGTCACTCTTAATAGTGCTAAGGGCCTATTTCAGTCGGTTTATTGAATGGGGATTTATTGAATGAAGTCCCCCAAGGCACAACTTTGACATGAGTCCCCCCAAGGTACCCCTATTTCAGTCGGTACAGCGTTGTCGAATTTTTATAATACACTCTTAATAGTGCTAAGGGCCTATTTCAGTCGGTTTATTGAATGAAGTCCCCCCAACCCCAAGGCACAACTTTGACATGAGTCCCCCCCCAGGCCCAACTTTAACATGAGTCCCCCCCCCAAGGTACAACTTTGACATGAGTCCCCCCAAGGCCCAACTTTGACATGAGTGCTCCCCAGGCCCAACTTTGACATGAGTCCCCCCAAGGCCCAACTTTGACATGAGTCCCCCCCAAGCTACAACTTTGACATGAGTCCCCCCCCAAGGCACACCTTTGACAGGAGTCCCCCCCAAGGCACACCTCCCCCTCATTGGGAAAAAGAGAAAAAACTTTGTTTTGCGGCTATATAAGACAGTTTGGACTTCCAACGTTATTTGTTACAATATCTGCAGCTGAAACACATTGGTTTGATTTAATGAAAACTTTATCATGGAATTTAGATCGTCACGAATTAACTAAAGAAGAATTTGTCCATATTAACAAGTTTAGCAGTAGGCCTCTGGCACTAAATTAAAATCTGTCAATGTCAGATTTTCATGTTTTAAATAATGAAATAATGTCGTGTCTGTATAATTTTTTTTTACTAAATATTTTAATTTTTAAAATAATCTTAAAAACAATTTCGCATTTATTATTAATAATTAACAGTGTCAATTTCTACAGAACAAAACATAATATTAAAAAATATATATAAAAACTGATTATTACTTCATGGTATTGAGGTTTCATTTGCTACTGATTTATTTATCAGTCTATGAATCTTTCATTTGTGTATTTCAATATCTCTTTAATAATGGTAAATTTTAATTCGTTGCAATAATCTATGATATAATGAAAGTCTCAGCAATTAAGATGAAACTATTAAAATACTCCTTCAATATATCTTCTTTCTTTTCATAATTAGATAACATAAAAAGTTGGATTTTTATATTAAAGGAATATGTTGCAAGATATTTCTTCATTTTGATTCGCCCGCTGAAATAACCAATACACAGTAAAAAATAAAAACAATTTAAATGGTAACATGACGCAAGCCTTGATATCAACTATGGAAAAAATAGGTAAAAGGATGAAAACTCCAATTCTCTAAACTATATTTTTAGTTATTGTAGAATAATAATAATAATAATAATAATAATAATAATAATAAATTAAATATGTTAAGACATGTTTTGTATTTTTTTTTCCTCACTTTTAATATTTCTTAATATATATCAGGAAATACTAAATGTCTAAATACAAAGATTTAATTAATGTGTGGTTTACGGTTAATTTAAGCGAAAACTATAGAAACTTAGTTTTTCTCTTCTAATTTTATATCATTTCAACTTTTATTAACTAGATCAGTAAGTAGAAAATGTTATGAAAATAGGCATCAATAAATAATATTGCATGAGAAACATTTTTTTGATTACTTAAGTTCACTACCGTGTTACTGAAAAGTTTCCTTTAACACGTTTTAACTTTGTTACCTGTCAGTAATTCGTGTGTTTCGCTAAACAGCAATAAAGTTCTCAGGAATTATTTTGTTATCAGGAAATTGTGAACATCAAGGTGACACATAATGAAGTATTACAAACCTCGTCACGCAAGATAAAATTGCACTTTTCGAAAATGATGGAAATATAAAAGGTATGAAAAAGAAACTTTAGATTACTCAATTAATTTGAAAAAAAAAAAGGCATATCATTATTTAAAAATTTAAAATATTCTTAAGGAATATACAGTAAACAATGTTGTAATACTATATAGTATATATATATATATATATATATATATATATATATATATATATATACATAATGTAGATATTAATGCCTGTCGTGATTATGGCAGTTTTTAGCTGATTGTTGGTATCGACTTATATTTAAATATAATTCGAATAACCATTAAAACTACAATGTCAGAAACGCCAAAGAAAAATACTTGGGAAGCATAGAGCTGTTTCGGTAGCCTTAAGTGTACTGTCTTCAGTGCATAAAGAATTATTCTTTATGCACTGAAGACGGTGCCAAATATTTTTCTTTGGCGTTTCTGACGTTGTAGTTTTTACTGGTTTTAATAATCCAGTGCCAAGTCTTCGATTAATTTAATATAATTCGAATAATTATATACTACTGTTTAATATATAGTGATATCAAATGAATAAACACGTGGCTCCAAATCAAATTTATATATAATGATAAAATATCATAAAGCGATGTAAGGTAGAGTTTATATATATATATATATAAAGTTATACATGTGAAGCTATACGTTAGGATCGATCACACTATATATATTTTTTAAATACATTGATTAGTACATATAGGGAAAAGTAGGCAGGGATGGGACAGTTTTGATAAAAATATTTTTTACAAATTTACTTTTACTGGTATAACACTTTAAGTTTCAGAGAAACATATTGAAACACTTTAACATGATTTTAAAATAAATATAAATTTGATGGTAATTATTAAAATATTAATTTTATAAGCTAATTAACATAGTCATAAAAATGTCCTATCCCTTCCTTATATGAGGGAGGGATGGGACATGTTTATAAATTTAAAATAAATTCATAATATACAGACATACTATGAAAAAAGACAAAAACAGTGGGACACGATGTATGTAAGGTTAATTAATTACTAATAACATATGTTTTATCCAACATTAGAATATAATGTACCACTTAAATAAAAATTTTGAAATACTCAGTCAATTCATTTTTTTTTTTTTTTTTTTTTTTTTTTGTCCTCGAATATCGAGGACAAAAAATAAATAATTAAATCACCTTAAATTGTAAAATTTTAGTAATTTTTATGCATGAAGCACCTAAAAGAACTTATTTCAGCTTATTTATTATACACATAATAAATTATCATAATAAAACATTAATAACATTATAACCAGCATCCCCAAATGTGTTGTAATTTTTTGGGGACGAAGGTAGTTTTCGAGGACTGTCCTCGAGATTCGAGGACATATGGTCAGCCTAGTTTAGAGTAGCACAGTAAAAATAATTTTCGTGTGATTCATGTATAAGGAGGGTATAACTAAATTTTCCTAATAAACAGCATGGCGCAGTTTAAATTGGCGAGAGATAGCAATCTGATTTCTTATGTGGACGATTCATGAAATGCGCTCAAAAATCTAAACCCCCAAAATAGTTAATTATATTTCCACTAGTTGGCGCTTTGCTTGAAAAGCTGAAAATAAAACAAAGAAAATAACTCATGCGGAATGCATAATAAATTTAAGAATGGATCATTAATTTTGATCTCGAAAGCTTCGTGCCATGTGATGAATTTGCCATTTCTCCATATAAACCACCTATATATTATATTGGGCATTTTTGAACTGTTTTTTAATTACTCAGTTCCACATATCCGCATACCAAATTTATTCGCAATCCAATAATATTCGTCTATATTTAATTAATGTATTATAACTAATTTTATTTACGTAACATTTATAATAACAGGAGACCTGGCGTTGGAATATTAAAACCCGAATAAACTACTACGTCAGAAACGCCAAAAGAAAAATATTTGCGATGCATACAGCTGTTTCGGTAGCCTTAAGCGTACCATCTTCAGTGCAAAAAGAATTCTGAATCTGGAGAAGTGCTCGTATATATAGGAAAGGAACCGAATTTAGTTCAACCAATAGGATTACGGGAAAGGGGGAGTCTGTGGCCAATAGGAATTTAGGAATGTTATCTGTGTAAACAGTAGAAAAATTAAGAAAATATCAACTGAATGTAAAATTCAACAATCAGACAAATAGGGAACAGTGAAATCACAATTTATAAGGTTTTTAAAATTTTTATAAATATGAAAAGCTTCAAAGAAATCGAGTTCATGAATGGATTTAGATCTGCGTATTATTTTAGTTGAATTAAATTTAAAATTATGATTTTCCTCCCAGCAATGTTTAGAAATAGCCGATTTATTGGTTTCTTATTTGCGAACGTAATTCATATGTTCTTTTCGACGAAATTTAAGACTGCGTTTAGTTTGGCCAATATATGGTAAACCACACTGACAGGAAATATTATAAATGCCCCAAAAATTATAATATTTCCTGTTAGTTCGAGCACTTCTTCAGATTCAGAATTCTTTTTGCACTGAAGACGGTACGCTTAAGGATACCGAAACAGCTGTATGCATCGCAAATATTTTTCTTTTGGCGTTTCTGACGTAGTAGTTTATTCGGGTTTTAATAACATTTATATTTGTTAATTTTTGTCATAAATAGAGACACTTTTTTTTTTTCGTACAAACCGGGGTGTAGCTATCTTATAATTTTGCGTCTGTTATAATGACTACCACTATTTTGATGTAGATTTTTTTTTCACAGTTTTACTGCTATAGTAATATTTAAAAATTTACTTCTTGACAAAAGTTGTCGCATTTTAATAAAAAGCACGTAAAAATATGGGACCGCTGCAACCCCTGTGAAAAAGAACCAAGGTAATCACCATTTTTTTACTAAAAATTTATTCTTGAAAATTCTAAATGTTTAATGAAATATAATAAAAAAGGTTAAACATTGAATTTTTATTTTATTTAATGAATAATTCATTTTTAAACATGTACAACATTAATAGAGTATTTTTAATAGATTAATTGTTATATAGCCCTGCTTACATATTTTAAGCAAGTTAGTAAATATATAACTTTTTATTTACAAAAGTTTTACATTTGTATTTATATGTCATGTCAATGAGCAGATATGAATAGTTTTTATAAACACATATAAAGAGTTTAAAAATGATTTAAAAGTTGTATTTTTATTTTATTTCATGTATATGTGGTAACTTAGACAATTCTATTGTTAATATTTGTAAAGCCACGTATAAACATATAATGTAAATTAATGAACATACAACATCTTATTCGCAAAAGTTTTACATTTTTATCTGCATAGAATATTGATGAGCAGATATGAATACTTAATCTAAAGCTATTTAAGTATTCAATATACCACATTTATTATTTTTTGGCAAATTAAAAGTTCTGCGCTGAATCACCTACTTACGATCGTCATAATAACATATTTATGAGTCACTTGAACACAAAATCACATAATAGACGTGAATTTATGAAGTCTAACTGGATATTTTATGTGTCTTTATAGACCATTTATCTCTATTTATTTCTCTGTTTGGCAAGATTGAATTTCTGGGTGTTGTTTGATAATTTTCCTTTTTAAAACACGTCTTGAAAATAATGGAAATAAAAAAGTCTAAAGTAAGGAGATTTTAAAAGAAAATATTATTTCACAATGGATATGATTTAGTTTTAATAAAGGAATAAAATGAAGTAATAAAAATTACACATTATTTCTATTGTATATAAAATTAGAATTTCATTATTAAAAGTTTGAAAACAAGCATGTATATAATATGCTCAAGAGATTAGAACAATTTAATTTTAAATGTCATTAATCTAGTTATTAGATGCCATGAATTGAATAAAAATATTTCAAGTATTTTACGCATAATTAGAATGAATACTGATGTTAAAAGAAGAAAAAATCATGCAGTACGCATTGATTATTAACACTTTCCAAATGTACGAAATTGTTGTATCATATAACCTTCAATGTTCTTTGCCTACGTAATCACACAACCGAAAGACATTAGTTTTGAAAGACACACAGATAGACTAATTAAATTCTTAATCATTTTTAAACATTGTTAGAAAGTGTTAGAAATGCTTAACACAAAAGAAAACGTAGCCCTTATAGTCTAATTTCAGCACTTTATGCACCTGAATATTTTAGTGTAGCTCTGTAAATTTGAAGGTTAACAAAATCGTATTCTATACAAAATATTATTTTAGCATATTAAAAATAAATGCCAATTTTTTTTAATGAATTTTACAATAGAAAGCTCTTTAAATGTAATTTATAAAAATGTATGTCCAAAAATGCAATGCATTGGCATTTCTTTGGGTACCCCTGTACACAAACCAGTTGCACAGTATCTATTAATGCCATTTAAAATAGGAAACATTCCATAGTGAATTTGAATAACATATATAAATTTGAAAAAATTCTGAAAATATTTACGGACGTTGGGATCGGGCAGAGGGACAGATATCAGATGGACACTCTTAAAAAATGTCAAATTGCTTAAGAAAAACGAAAATGCAATTTTAGCAAATTTCTAACAAAAGCCTTTAATGTAACTGAATATTTTTGTGTGGCCCTGTAAATCTAATGCTAATCATACTGCATTCTGTAGAAAGCATTTTTTTGTGCATACGAATAACATATTTCAATTTTACTAAGATTCGTTCAAAATAAAGTTTTAAAATTTGATTTGTAGAAATGCCTCTCATAGAACGAATTCTTTGGAACAATTTCGGATGTCCCTGTACACAAACCAGTGGTGGTAATTACTCTTATTTTTATATAGAAAACATCCGATAGTAAACTTGAATGTTATATAACAGTTTGACGAAATTTCATGAATATTTGCGTGAGTTAGAGTGCGGATAGACAGGCAGACGGACAAACTGAAGTCATTAAAACTTTTCAACTTTATTGGAAAGCGTTCAAATATTTAGAAAGCGATAAAAACGATTTATATAAACGGAAATGCAATTCCAGCAAATTCCCAATGATGTCCATTAATGTAACTGAAAATTTTTTGTGGCCCTCTAAATCTAATGCTAATCATGCTATATTCTATGGAAAGCATTCTTTTGTGCATATGAATAATATTATTTAATTTTATTAAGATTGGTGCGAATTAAAGTTCTTTAAATTTGGTTTATAAAAATACCTCTCATAGAACGCAATGCTTAGGAATAATTTCAGGTGTCCCTGCATACAAACTGGTGATGGTATTTACTTCATTTTCAATGGAGAACATCCGAAAATAGTCTCGAATAACATAATTCAATTTCATTAAGATTTGTGTAAAGTAACGGTATTAAAATATGGCTTATAAAAGTACCTCTCATAGGACACAATGCTTTGAAGACTTTCGGGTATGTCTGAACACAAACCAGTGCAGCTGTTCACTCCATTTTCAATAGGGAACATCCGATAGTGAACTTGAATAACATATATCAGTTTCAAGAAATTCCATAAATATTTACGGGAGTTAGAGCTCGGACAGACAGACAGGCAGACAGACGGACAGACAAACCGAAGTCATTAGCATTTTTCAACCTTGTTGGAATGTGTTAAAAAGAAGTAATACCTGATTAAAAAAAAAAAAAAAAAAAAAAAGCTTCAATTGGCTATTTCTCTGCAAAAATGAATTGTGCTCTTCTTTATGCTTTCAGATACATTTTATGATGGAAAACAAGACGTTATTTCATGCAAAATATTGTTTTCATGCTAATAGTGTAGAATTTAAACAGCGAAAAGATTTATTAGTAAATTTGTATTTTTATTTACAAGAATTAATTTTCGTCTACTTTTAAATAGTGCAAACTTACAAGCATGATTCATGCATTCTAATGCATATCAAAATGTGTTTTATATTATACGTATATTTTAAAGTGCAATGCTTCAAAAATGGAAAATAAGTTATTTGACAGTTTTAATAAGTAATGAATTTATTAAATGAAGCACTGCCATTTACGTATTGTAGGTCATACTAATATATTTACTGGTAATAATTGTGCTGTTTTGTATATATATAAATATAAATGAAGCGAGTTTTCAATGAAGTATTTCTTGCTATTCACATTCAAATATAATTATTGTGCTTTTACATTAGAATACAATTAACTAATATTATTCACAGATAAATTTATCTGTTTACATTATTTCCAAAAGGAGAGGGATGCTTCATTACATCCTTTTGTGGTTAAAATTGGATTATCCTATCTACTAGAATCTTATACTTTCTGATTAAACTGAGAGAAAATACAAACTAAACTAAACTGAATGTGCACTAATTACCAAAATTATGCTATACTATACAATATAGGAATTTAATATTATCATAACAAATGTTTTTGCTAGGCCAAAATGAGTTTTATAATATTATATTGAAAAGATATACACTAAAGTCTCATAAAACATTCATACACTTGTGTTGGAACACTAAAATATCATAATTTAAAACCCAACAATATATTATAAAGCAAAATAGGTAAGACATGAAGTATTTTAATGTTAGAACAAAAAATATCCTCCAAGATGAATATTACAAGGTCTGTCCCGAAAGTAATGCGCCCATTTTTATTTTAAGAAATTTATTGAACCGATTCGTAAAATTACTCAATATTATTTTCGAAATACATCCCTCCTGCTTCAACAAACGCGATTTCCCTGCTTTATATAAGTGCTGGAAGTCCGTCACAGGGATGTCCTTTAGTAACCTAGTCGTAGCCGCCTTGATGTTTTCCAGGGTCCCCAAATGCTGTCTTTTGGGAGATTTTGTAATCTTCGGGAACAAAAAGAAGTCTGCCGGAGGCAAATCAGGACTATAAGGCGGCTGGGAGAGCGCTGAGATGCCGGCCTTGGTCAGGCTTTGACGTGCAATTTGCTCATTCTTGCCTTTTTTGGGCGTGGGGACGACGTCGAGTGCCACTCTGCGCTCTGTCTTTTTGTTTCTAGGTCGTACAAGAAGATCCAAGATTCGTCACCACTTTCCACATTGTCCAGAAAAGTCGGATTCCATCTTGATTTCGACTGCCATTTTACGTTAAAATAGCGGTTACAATTTATTATGAACTTAGTGGATATATAGAAGATGGGTTATGTACATGTGAAGTTTTAAGAAAATCGATTAATAAACACCTTTTTTATTTGAATATGAAATTTTCAATAGGCCGACATTTGGAAAAAAGACAATGAATTAAGCTGGCAAACGAATATATCAGACGTATTTCTAAAACAAGACTACGCTGCAAATTTAGTTCGAATTAATTTAGTATTTCAAAAGTTATCTTGTGGACATTTTTTCAAGTGGCAGCGTGCGAGTGGTTGCAACTTGGAAATAAAATTACGGAGTAACTTGCCCAGCAAAATGATTTAAAATGTTTAAATGATCCAATGGAGTGTTTAAAAGTCCACTGTCTAACTTCATTTCGAATTAGTTCAATAATTCAAAAGTTATTTTAATGAAAGTTTTTCATGTGGTAGCCTGATTTTAAATGACCGCAACTTAGAAACAGAGTGGCGGAGCAACTTGTCCAGCAAATTCATTGAAGATATTTCTATTATAAGTTCACTGTCCAACTAGAATTAATTTTGTATTTCAAAAGCTACCGTTATAAGAAATTATTAAGTGGCATCGTGATTACAAGTGGCCTCCATTTGAAAAAAGGGGCGGAGTGAGAAACAAGCGAACTTAGGTAACATATTTGAATGATAAATCCACTGCGCAAATTTGATTCGAATTGATTCAGTATTACAAATGCTATCGTGATGATAAACTTTCAAGTAGCCACCAGGAAACAAAGGGGCGGAGTAAGTTGCCTAGTAAATTTATCCAAAATATCTGAACCATAATTTCACTATCTAACTTTGGTTTCAATCTGTTTAGTATTTCGAAAGTTATCATGGGTGCACATTTTCAAGCAGCAGCTTGATTTCAAGTATCAAAAACTTGAAAACAAAATAGCGGAACAAGTTGCTATTTGAACTCATCCGAAATATTTGTGTGATAAATTCGCTGTCCAACTTTGTTTGGAACTGGTTCAGCATTTAAAAAATTATCGTGATAGTAAATTTTCAAGTGTTAACTAAATTTCAAAAGGCCCCGCTTAATTTAAGGCATCCACCATTTTGTTAAAAATGGCAATTTAAGTGCACTAATAATCTTGGTTAAGACCTTTTTATGGAAACAACAAAATTGAAACATATCCCGTCTAAAATACGCTTTTTAAAATGTGAATTTGAAATTTTCAACTCGCCGCCGCTTGAAAAACAAATAGCGGAGCAAGTATGATTAACGAACACATCCAAAATATTTCTGAAATAAGTTCGCTGTCCGACTTTGGTTCGTTCTGGGAATATTATTTCGAAAGTTAACACGATGGTAAAATTTCCATTATATACATATATATACATATATATGTGTAGCTAAACGAAGGGATTGCGACAGGTCGATTTCTTAAGAAATCAACCTAATATTCAGGCAACAATTTTAATGGTTTTTAATATTTTTTTTATGAATTTGAAATCTTTAAATTGGGTTTTCTCGGTTTGCATCTTTTAATGAATTCATGATCTCCAAAGGCTAAAAATTCTACAGATATTTAACTTTTTACAGGCCGAATTTAGATCCAGGTGTATTTTTCATTAGTTTTTGCATATGATTTATGATACTTTAGTTAAGGGAAATTAATCATTTAAATGGGGAAAAAATATACATAAATATTAATTATCATAAATATTAATTATTAATATTATTAAATTATTAAGATTAATATTACAGATCATTAATATCATCCGTTTAATATTATCAAATTTTATGTCCTTTTTGATAATAAGAGTTTTTAAAGTATACCAACTGATTTTCAGAAGCATCGGATACTTTCAAACTTTTATGCGTTTCTTTTAGTTGTACTCTGTAAAAAAAAAAAAAAAAAAAAAAAATTAAAATGATCATTTTTAAGATTTTTTGTACAGTTACCAACTAATGATAGGAATGTTGTTTCTATTCTAAAAATCAAATGATCTTTTAAAATATGTCTGCTAGTTTTTTCAAGTCAATATTGGTGCAATTTATTTTTTAAAATAAGTTTTAATTTGATGTTCCCAATTGGAAACATTAGCTTGTAAAAGGTTACGAAGCATTTTTTTTTCGATGTGTGATAAAGTCCACTTCTATAAAATGTTATTGGATCGATTTTGCAATATTTAAAAAAAAATCATAACTATTCAAGCTGAAAATTCAACAATAGCTGTGATAACAAGAAAGCACCTCATAACTGACGTTTTAAATGCGCGTTGCCGCTTTGATTGCGGCATTCGTGCCTACTTTGTTCACTTGACGAAGGTCATGTGTTTTTTCGATTCAAAACAACTTTGCGAGTTTATTGCAGTTTATGGTGTTTATTCAAAGTTTTTTACTTAGTAGCTGTGTTATCTTCATAAGCATGTAGGATTGGAGCAATTCAAAGAAATTATGTAATCCTAATCCTAACAGGTTTCAGAAGATATGCCAAGCTAGCATACTCCAAATTGTTATTAAAAAACGTTTAAGTGATAGGGTATTTAAGCTCTAAATTATAAGAAAAGAAAAGCATAATTTATTTGACGTAGCAGTATTTAAATTAAAAAATAAGCATTTTTTTTTTCAACAACAGAAGCAAAGATTTTTATGCTAGTAGAAATGTATCTCTATAGGAAATTATAAATTGATAAAATGACATACTCACATGGTCATGTACCTGTGGGAAGAAAAAGTTTAAAACTGATCACCCGCTAAATTCGAAGTTTTATCTATCATTGTAGTTCAGACTTGAAAACTTTATAAAAATGAAAACTTGCAAGCTCTCCATCCTTCTCCATAGATACCCAGTCCAATTCCAGGTCGGAAGCACATCATCTATATTCTGACATCAACACAACAACTATCCTAAGTACTAGGGTTTAAGCTGTCAACATTTAATAGAATATCTACAAGTACTACCAACCAAAGCAAAGCTCAAAAGCAGCTGAGTTGTCACATAGTATAAACTAAAATTTTGTATTTCTTGAATAATGTAAAATAAACTTTAAGGGATATAATTTTTTATAAAACGAAAAAGATTGAAGAATTATACATTTGTTTACTAAAATTAAAATTTTAATTACGTAAACTTTTGATTCTTAAAAGTTGATTAATTCTTATATTTCTGTGCATTTTATGGTTCAAATTAGAATGCCAGTCCGGCATACAATTTGTGTCAAAGTTATTTCTCTTATGTTATAAATAAGTGCATAAAATATTATTTTTCAAAACAAAAGAAATGTCCAAAAATCAGCTGCAAAATTTTTTATATTAGCTGTATTTATTTTTTAAATATATGGATATACAAAATTTAAAATACTATTGAAATAAGCATTAAAAAATATCAAATCATCAGTATAACGATAAGCATTGACTCTAATATTATGAATAATATTTAAATTATGTTCGAAGAAGAAATTTGTAGAACTGAAAGAATAATTTGTCCCCATACCAATACCATGCGACTGTTTAAAAGTTTTATCTTGAAACACAATATAATAATTATTCAAATAAAAATGACATAAAATGAGAAATAAATTTCTAGGTATAATCAATTCATCTTCAGTAGGAACATTTTTAAGTATAATCTCAATTATATTTAAACACGAAATAATTAATGTAAAAGTTTAATTAATATTTCTAAATAAAAATAGTGGTGCCGATCCCGCGTGGTTCTTTCACCTCTCTATTAGTACCCACCTATTTTCAAATACTTTTCTTGAAAAGTATTATAAAAAATATTATTATTATTATTATTATTATTTATTTATTTATTTATTTAAAAGCAATTCAGAATTCCTACAGGCATGCCTTTGATAAGCACTTTTCCACCTCTATTATCTCAAAATTAATTTCTTCTTAAACGTACAATGTACATTTTATAAGAAATTTATTTTAAAATAATACTGATGGAAGAGCACTCATATCAAAGGTGTGGCTATAGAAGCCCTGTAATTATTTTACCTGACAATACCATGAAAATTTCATCCATGATACAAATTCTTCAATAAGAAATTTAATAAAAAATAATATAAATATATTTAATATGTGTGTTAAATATATTTAATATGTGAGTTCCTTCATAAAAACTAGTTTCAGAAATAATATATACACATACATACATATATATATATATATTCTTTCTTTATTGAATAAAAATTTTATTTTTGGTAAAAGTAAAGCAATTTTTATCTGTTTATTTTTTATAATTTTAAGTGGCCATTATATTAAGTGACCATTTTTTAAAGGATGAGATTTAATTTTTTTTTTTTTTTTTTTTTTTTTTTTTAGAAAAATTTTATAAAACTTTATCAAGTAAGCTTTAAATTAAAAATAAATAAATAAAATAAAATAAATTTTTGAAGAAGTAGAATAATTTTATATTCCTTAAAATTATTCTTATTATTTTAAATTTTGCTGTAAAATATAGTGTAAGAACAAATTAAACATTTGATTGTTTTTTTTTTTTTTTTTTTTTTTTTTTTTTTTTTAATGTACATTTATAAAAGATTTTATTTTATTTTATTTATTTATTTATTTTTTTTCAGAGAACTATGCGAAAAAAAAATAATAATAATTAATTGCTAATTTAAAGCGTTTCTAGGCAACCAATGTCTTTAATTTCATAATACCTTTATTTTTCTTATTTCCTCTTTTCTTTTTTATTTTGGTGGTATATAAATATGTAAGTGTACATTTTATCCAAATATTTTCTCGTCATAAAATATTTATTTATCCTTTTCCCCCCTCAAAAAGGTAGTG
The DNA here is from genome assembly GCA_963930645.1 of Salticus scenicus. Classification (NCBI taxonomy): domain Eukaryota; kingdom Metazoa; phylum Arthropoda; class Arachnida; order Araneae; family Salticidae; genus Salticus; species Salticus scenicus. The sequence goes on along the minus strand of OZ005653.1, from coordinate 240,566,715 downwards.
ATATTTTTAAAAAATGTAAATGTACTGAAATATAAATCATTGCAACTGAAAAAAATTTTTGTTCAAATTTGAAAGATAAGTTTTAATAAGTATGAAAGAATTAATGTTTGTTGTTATGTAATTTAATATTAGGATTAAATATCAATGTAATAGAAAAAAAAAAGTATTTTAAGATCAAGGTTTAAAAAAAATAACTATATTTCTCTCCTTATTGTAATTATTTTATTTGTATTTATTATTATTATTATTATTATAATTAAAAATGTAAAATTATTTCTTGAAAACATAGTTTTCCGACATATAGAAAAAGCACTTTAATTTAAATTATAAAATTATTGTGTACTTTAGCATATCATTTCAATTTTATATAAAATTATTCACATGATATTTCAATGTGTATGACTTAAAAAACTTAACCAATAACTCTCACTTTAACTATAAATTGAAAGAATAAATAACTTCTGCTTAATAAAATTCAATTGGAAGTAGTATATTTTAAAAATTACATAAAGTTCACTTTTCTTATTCTCTATTTGCAGAGTAAAATGATATAAAATATGTGGCGATACCGACAACTCATAAAATTTTATCGCAAAGACTTCAATTTCCAGAAGGATATATTTTTCAAACGTAACTTAGTAAAAGGATGCTACATTAGGAACTTTCCTATAAAAATGAAAAGAACTCGCTTTTACTACTACGCTTTCGCAAAGTGATTTGTCTGTGTGATGATAGTTGCACTCATACCATACGTCTCTCCACTCCACCAATTCTATTGGTAATAAAATAGGAGAAAAATATCTAAAAGCATTTCTGCATACGGTACTTTCTTCTTCTTCTTTTTTTTTCTTTTTGTGAAAGAGAGAAATGACATGGTTTGAAAGGAAAAATCAAGTTTTCAGAATAAGAAATTGTGTGTTTGTTTTCCGTCTTTCATATCTTGAGTTGTAAATACATGTTTGGCTTTTTTGTTGCAATTTTCTGGGCAGAACAAGTTTTGAAGTTTTTCTGAAAGAATCTGAGTGCTTAAATCTTTATTTTAATTGAAATGAATTTTTTTAAGGTAAATTTCAATATACAAATGCATAAAATATTTTGCAGGTAAATTACACTTATTAAAAAAAAAAAAAAAAAAAAAAAAAAAAAAAAATAAAAATTAAATGAGAGTAATGATTTTCCTCGCTTTTTTTACCTACAATTATGTATATTTGGAATAGATAACCGATTTAAAAACATTTCCAATATATATTACAAAGCTTTTTTAGAACTCGATTTTTCCTGCATACAACTCTTTAAGAACTCTTCCAAACAATTTGTGGTAACATTATCGTGCGTTTATGTCTTTAAAAAAAATCAAGAAACAGGGTTCTCAGTAGACACTATTAAAAAAAAAAAAAAAAAAAAAAAAAAAAACCTTACAATAATCTTTTTTAATCATTTGCAGTACATAGCTTTTAAGAAAAAATGCAATTATTGCTTTATATAGTATTTAAAATAGTGACAGCTGAAATTTCTTAAAATGTGTAAACGTATATTAATATATAAATGTATTTTATTAGTAATATTATCTAAAATAGGTTGCAATATTTTAATTTTTAGAATAATGAAAATCTCCTCCATAGTATAATGTCCTACAAAATTATAGATAAATTGTTAAATTATAAAATACGTTTTCCTTTCCTATTCATTTCATTAAACAGTGTTCTCATCAGACACTATTTTAAAACAACTTTTTCTTTTATTTTTCTTTTACTTTCTTTCTTTCATTCTTTTCTTTTCTTTCTTTCTTTTCTTTCCTTTTTTGTTTCTTTGTTTCTTTCTTTGTTTGTATTTTTTTTTTTTTTTTTATAATCTTTAATAATCTTTTTCAGTACATACCTTCAAAAGAATAATACAAATATTGCTTTATATAAAAAGTGGTCTTCATAATTATGAATGTTGAGAACCCTACATAAAAATTGAATAAATGAATATATATATATATGCATATATTTAATACATTTTTATAATGATTGATTTTTAAAAAATGTATAAACGTTATATGAATAAATGTATTATTAATAATATTTAAAACAAATTTTCATAATTTTAATTTTCAAAATAATAAAAATCTCCTTCATAGTATAATCTTCTACAAAATTATAGATAAATTATTTATTGATAAAGATATAAATAATACAATAATATTTACTAATATAATCTTAAAGATTAATAATAAATATCCGTCAATGCTTTTTATACTGTATATGTAGATAATATATGAATACTTTATTACACTTACAAGCTTTTTATAAATTTATACCATATGCATAATTATAATTATTTACTCTCTAGAACCATTTAAATGTGCTGTAAAATAATGTTTATTAAGTTTATTTAATCCGTTTTTTTTTTTATATTTATTAGTAGTCAATTCTAAATTAATATAAATAAAAATTATATATATAATAAATATTATAGATAAAATTATAATATAATAAAAATTATATATATTATAGTCAATTCTAAATTAATATAAATAAAACATTTTTAATTAAAAAAAATTATAAATAAATTATTAAATAACATATATTCATCTGACTATATATAACTAGTATATCTGTATTTACAGTGTTGGACATTATATATATATATATATCTATTTATATATATATATTCGAATTTTTTTTTTCTATTTCCTAAAAAAATAAAAAAATAAATAAAAATAAGAAATACGGTTCATGGTTGCCCGGTGGGTAAAGCACCGAGTTCGTAAGATTGTGGGTTTGATATTCGAACCGGACAAAGGCCGTCGTTTACACTGGTGGTGGCTGGTGCACGCAAAATTCGTTGTGCAGCTATAACTCAATTAACTATCATCAGCTATAAATAATAAACCTTGATAAATATGCTATATTTAATGCAAAATGTCACTTAAAATTTTATAGCAACTTATATACTGGTGAATCAATTTAACATTTTCCATTACATGTAACCTTTAAAAATTTCACTTCTAACTTCTCTGAAAATCATGCAGTAACTTAATATTCATAGAACATTTTTTAAAGCTTCTTCCTTCCCTTCCACAAATTAGTTTCCTGTGTAAATATATTACCTAAACTACACCAAAACTTTCCTTCAGTATCCTAAACTACGGAATACATTCATGCAATATGCTTCAAATATCTACAATTGCCCTAACTTCCAAAATTTACTGAGATTACTTGCATGAAGCTTCACAACTCTCTACAAATGTTTAATACGTTTTAAAACAATAATGTGTGCATCATAGATAAATTACGTGTTAAATAAAATTAATATTAAGTTTTAGTCTATTACAATAATTTCAAATTTAAATTTTTATAGACGATATTTTTTTTCAAAAGAACTTTATTGTTCATTTAAACAGAATTATTACATTATTTATAGAAATGTGCACCGTAGTTATAGATCACATATGTTACATGTCATTTTTTATTTAAAGTGATAAATCTATAATCCTTTCTTCATAAAAGAAGAAATTTCAATTTCTTCAAAAATGGCTTACTGAAATAAAATCTAAAAATACTTTTAAGAGAGACGTTTAAAGAAACGTAGGTTAAATCGGAAATGAAAAATTTCTTTCATATGTCACTGCCGCTAAATTCACTGTTAGAAAATCTTACTCAAGGCCATGGTTGATGACAAATAACGCTATACTATACCGCTTCATTTCATTCTCTTTTATCTGGAAACTATAATTTTAACTGAAATATAGCTGAGATCTCTTTAACAAAAGTCCTAGGAACATATGATGGGTTAGACGCCGAGAATAAAAATAGGTCAAACCCATACAAAGTGGTTTTTGAGAAATTTCAATTTAAATTTCCAAGAAAGTGTAATAAAGTATTACTAAAGATGAAGTAAAAAAGCATAATTTTTCCATATTTTATTAGTAAATGTCAGAAATTCTATTTAAAGCAATAATAATGACAAGAAACTTTCATACTACTATACTTCATCTTATATATATTATAAACAGTACATACATCGATTGAATTTTTAAATATATCTTGTGTTTAAATTACTTTTATCATTATTTCATTTAAATAACGATAAAAATAAAATATTTAAATAATAGATTATCTCATCTTAATTTATTAATAATCGATTTTATAGTTGAAATGGTTCAGTATTTATATATAATAAATTTAAATAAAATAAAATAAAATGAATGTAAAGAAGTAATTTAAAAAATCCTTAGGTAGGTACAGATAAGTACTATCTATTGTGGAGAACCCAATTTATTTATGCAATGTATACGTGCATATATGCATGGGTATATGAGATTAATAGACAATGGGGTATTCAATAATCCAATGTATGAATTATTAACAGGAAAGGAGTATTTGATCTAAAAATTATAATAAATGAAAATTAGACATTATCAGAGTATAAACGTATAAAAAATAATGTCTGCGAAATAGTACTAAGACCCTTAACTCACGAGTCACTCTGTTGAGTTACGATATGAAAGTACTAATAAGTTAGAGAAGATAATATTAATTTATGTTGCTTAAAATAACGTTATACAGATGTTGAATTGGTAAAAAGACATGAATATTTTTTTTATACTCTGAGAAAAAAAAATATACCGCCTTTCTCTAGAAAAAATAAGTGGCCATTTTCTAAATCCTTTAACTAGAAATATAGATTTCCAAGCTATGCGCATAAGGCACGCCAATAAACTGAATAGACGAAATTATCGAGAATTTCTAGTGTACACATTTGTAGATGGTGAAACAATATTCTGAATCCTCTGAATATTATGAATCATTTATATTGCGAGAAATTCTCGTTTGATTTTCTAGAATTTGGTAATAAACCAAGATTATAGTTGCAGAAACCCGCCTCTTGTAGTCTCATTTACTTGCAGAGATTTTTAAATAACTTTGCCCTCGAGAATATAGCAAAACACTCTAGAATTCTAATAGGGGCTTCTAGAACTCGCTTTCAAAGGGGACTAGAATTTATAAGGACGATGTGGAACTATTTTTTCTAGAGACACAATTTAGATTCTAGATGTCAGTTACAGAATTTTTTCTCAGTGTAACTCCACAGGTATGTACGCACCATACTTTTTTCAAGGTTTATTTAACCCATATTCACAAAGAATAATTTTACTTTGAAATTTACAGCATTTTTTAATAACAAAAAAGAATGTAGAAAATTCATTGTAGAAAACATCTGAGGCAGTATGAACTCTATAGACATATCTGTATTCTTCTTTAAAAATTTAGTAGCTTCCTGAAAGCTACTAAAGATACATTAGATAGTTAGATTAGATAGTTTAAAAAATTTCTTTTCGTGCGCAAAAGAAGTATGGCGTTTCATGAACCAAAAATAAATGCAATCGATTGTCAAATCCCAGAACTCATTTTTTTTTTTTTTTACTTATCTTCATATAATTGTCTTGACCATAGAAATTTAATAAAGTTAATTTAAATAAGAATTAAAAATTAAAGAACACATTATAAATCCTAATCTTAAAAAGTCTGATGTGGCCACCATGACTTCCTTATACTGCCATAGAAATAAATATATATATTTTTTTTTTATGAAAACATTGACAGTTTTGTGTGAGGTAACTGATTTATAAATAAACAGACAGGTTCTAGTCCACAACATCTCTTAAACAAAACAAGGAAAGAAACTGCCATTCGAACCAAAATATTCACGATACTACGATTATAGATGCCACCGAGAGAAATATACTAGTTTTTTCTTTTTTTTTTCCAGAAATAGTACCCAACAAATTATTACAGAATATCTCTTTGGCAAATGCACAGCTTAGAGTACAATGAAAATCATTCGAGTATAGATGGCCCAGTTTTGTTCTCTTTGTCAAAAATTAGTTTCAGGAAAAGATAAATTTTACTAAAAGAATTAACTCAGTTAAAATTGAGAAAGGGTTTCTGGCTATCCCAAAGCAACATTTACCGCAAAAAATTATGGCTAATCTCGCCATACTGCAAATTAGTATCTAGCGTACATTTCTCATCCAGGCATCGAATTTGGCGATTTCGCGAACGAATTTGGCGAAAAATTGTAGTTTAGGGTTGCCAAAGTGTGGAAGCTCTAACTTCAAGAATAAGAGAAGTCTGGAATATGCTGCAAATATTCATTGGTTTATGTCGAAGAACTAAATTCTTCGAAAGTTCTATAAATGACTCACAAAAACATTTTTAAAAAAAGATTGATTGTTGATGATTAAAGACTAGAAGTTGTCTATTTCTTTATGTATTACTTTATACACTGTATTACAGTAAAAGAGGAAAGAGATAAAATATTTTTCATTTCCACGAAGTTGGGCTTTGACTTAGCGCAAAAATTAGTCATTCAAATGCAGCGAAAAATGGTTGTAAGGGATTTACAAAATTTGGAAACTTTACCTCAATAGGAGTCTAGTTCTGAAAAGTTTCTAATGATGTATTCGTTTCTCGCGCAGAACTACTTTGAAAATTCTATAATACACTGACAATACTTTCGATAAATTCAAATTCCATTCAGACTTCGAAATATTCGCTTGTTCCTGATTTAGCGAAATTTGTGCTCTGCAGTGTATTTAACAATGTTTATTTAATTTCTGTAGTAAAAATGCTCATTTCATTGGATTCTTTCAAGACTATTAATTTTTGCAGCACAAAAATAAAAGATCTATTTAATTAGTTACTGAATATAAATAAAAAAGAAGTGCATTCGTCGATTAGAACTTGATTATTTCTTGACGAATTATTTTCTACACACTAAAATGTCGACAACGTTTTTTTATCTATATATTATTATAGGCTCTACCTATGGGCTGCATATTTATTAAATGAAATGCATTCGTCGACTAGAACCTATTTCTGTCTTAAAGAATCCATTTCGACATACTAAAATGTCGACAACTGTCACAACAATAAAATTATGGGCTCTATCTACGGGCTGAATATTCATTAAATAAAATGCATTCGTCGAGAAGAACCTGTTTATGTCTTTACAAATTACTTTCTACACGCAAAAATGTCTTCGACTTTCATAACAATATCATTACTAGCTCTATCATTATCTTCTTTTGAAACGTCTATGATGGTAGGTCATATTTAATGGCAGAAACCTTTGTATTTTTGGTCATATGAACCTAATTTCCTAAATATCTCCAAAACGGAAAATGATATAAAGTCCAAAAAGGGAGATGCACAATTAGATATTATAAGAAACCTAAATACCAATTTTTAACGTTCTACGTCCAACCGTTTTGAGTTATAAGAGATACATTACAGGCTATGTCTACGGGATGAATATTCAATAAATAAAATTCATTCATTGACAAGAACCTACTTATGGTTTAAATCATAACTTTCTACACGCACGAATGTCTTCAACTTTCATAACAGTATCATCACTGTCTCTATCATTAGCTTTTTTTGAAATCTCTATTGTGGTAGGTCATATATAATGGACAAAACCTTTGTATTTTTGGTCATTATGAACAAAAGTTTCCTAATTATCTCCAAATCGGAAAGTAATATAGAGTCCAAAAAGGGAGGTGCACAACTAGATGTTATGACAAACCTATATACCTATTTGCGACGTTCTACGTCCAACCGTTATTGCGTTATACGACATACATATGGCCAAAACCTTTGTATTTTTGGTCATTATGAACCTAATTTTCCTAAATATCTCCAAAACGGAAAATCATATAAAGTCCAAAAACGGAGGTGCACATTTAGATGTTATAACAAACCAATGTTCCAATTTGGAACGAGATACACACACACATACTTACATACAGACGTCACGAAAATTCGTGTAAAATTGTTGATGTCTCTGAAACGGGAACTCGTATTAAAACAAAAGTTGCAAGTGCACAGGTAGATATTGTAAACACGTATAAATTTTCAACATTCTACGATTATTCATTTTTTGAGTTATGCAAAATACAAAATCAATTTCGCAAATCGGGATTACTATCCTTCCTTACACTTCGTATAAGGAAGTAAAAAAGAGCATTAAGCTTTCCTCAACATATGGGATTTTGTTGAAATTTAATGATGCATAAAGTAAACATTAAATTTTACTTACAAAGAACTAGCTGTCAAAAGAGAAACCCCAAATAGCACCTAGGGGAGTAATTTTTTCGGCGATATACCGCGTTTAACGGGAAATACATAATGCAAAAATATCCGTTGAAATTTTCAAAAATAAATAAACAATTACATTTAAACAATATTATTAAAAATAAAACATGTATAAGAATTCATATATTATATTAAATATTTAAAACATTTTTAACAATAATTAGTTTAGAAATTTGTAATAAAACTATTTTTGTCGATTTTCACAGTTAATAAATGAAAAAAAAAAAAAATAAAATAAAAAAATCTGGAGTGAATCCACACCACTTTCCGAACATTGAGTAATTAATAGTTTTGTAGATAAAGTAAAGAAAGAGGTTTTGTTAAACAAACAAAAGAGAGAAAACCATAATAGAGTTTTTGAGTATTTTTCTCCATATATTACACGATGTTTTATTTAACGCTACTGAACTTTGAGCCCATGATTATAATGATAAATAATTTTCCGTTTTGTACCTGTAAAAACCTATAAATGCTAGATTCACCAAAATGCTTATATTTAGTGCAACAGTGAGTTATAATATTCATAAAAATTTTCAACTTAATTGAATAAGGCGTTTAGATGCTATCGCACTTTTAAAAATTTGGCCCCATAGGCCATAATGATAAAGAATTTTTCTTTGTGCCCCTATAAAAAAACTGTCAGTGCTAAATTCACCAAAATCTATACAGTTCGTGCAACTGTGACCTATAACATGTGTACAATTTTTTTGCTCAGATTAGTAAAGCGTTTAGACGCTATCGCACTTTAAACAATTTGGCCCCATAGGCCATAATGATAAAGAATTTTTCCTGGTGTCCCTGTAAAAAAACTATTAGTGCTAGATTCACCAAATTCTATAGGGTTCGTACTATGGTGACTTACAATATAGTACTTTCAGCTTATTCAACACCAACTTTCAGCTTATTCGAGCAAAGCGTTTAGACTCTACCGTGTTCACTCACAGACATACATACACACATACATACATACATCATCGTAAAAAAAGTGGAAAAGACTCAGGGGACCTCGAAACGTATAGAAACATCAAAATCTCAAATTCGGATTTTTGACATGATTACAATACTTTCCTCACTATAGTGTTCAGAAAGTAAAAAATAAACAGGCTTTATTAGTATAAAATATTATAAATTTTAATATCGAAATCGCATAGATGCCAACAATTTTGACTTTTTGGCTACAAAAATGTACAAAATCGTAGTTGTCAACCCTTAAGCTTTTTGGATTTCGGAAGGATTTTTTAGAATATTTTTATATGTTTCTGCAACAGTTTTCGCCGAATATATAAAATAAAAATTTCTATTATAATTTCTGGTAGTTAAAAAATGTAAAAGTTAGAAAACATGTTTTTTTTTTTTTTTTTTTTTTTTATAAAAATTCTAGTAGTAAAAAAAAATAATATTTGACAGCTATAAAATTGGGTAGAATATTATATTAAAAGAATTATTATAGAAAGCAACTCATGGAAAGACTGCCAGAAAAGAATTGTAACGAACTTCTAAAATAAGTCAGATTTATTGCATTCTGCAAAAAGTAAATTTTATATTTAAAAAATACAGTTTTTTAAACAATAATCAGTTTTTAGACACATTAACATGTAACGTAATTTAGCACAATAACACGAAAAATATATGTATACATAACTCAACCTGAAACACATTTCTAACAATTTCCTATCATAGATCTTGATGTACCTCAAACCATTTGCGTGGCCCTGTAAATGAATGGTGAATTAATTTCATAATGTATTCTACAAGAACATGAAATATATATTTGTTTTGAAATGCATTTAGCGCAAATTATTAAAATATGCCAATGAGAAATTATGCTATATTTGTTCGTGTTTAAATATTTGGATAACCCTATACACGAACAATTCATCTAAATCCGTAAAATGTTTTAAGTAAGATCAGCATGTGATACAAGTTGGTATTAACATTTTCAACTTCTTGTGTGCTTCTGTTTTTAATTATGGTGATAACAGACACTCACACACAAACAGAGAAACTTGATCAAAAACATAAATTTTCGTATTATAATATTATATCGAAACGTCTGTGTTCAAAACATCAAAAACTCAATTTAAAGAACTTTACTCAAAAATAATACTTTTATTCTCTATCATATATGAGTATAATAAAATAAATAATTAAAAGATAAAAAATTTTTATGTACCATGTTTTAAAATTTTCTGTTGAATCATAGCTATAGAACAACATAAGCACTTTATCAATGCCTATAAAATTTTTAAAGTGACAATGACGTCAATTTTTGTAAGATGCATAATTTAACTTTTTACAAATTTTAACGTTCACGGTTAATTAAATATATTTATGTTTATGTTGAAAAATGAAATGAACTCGTATTTTTTTTCAACAATTAAATTATAGTTAATATTTTAATGGTTATATTTAAAGCTGTTACAATGTTATTAATTTTCATATTTTAATTAATTAAAAGAAAACTAATCAAAAATTCAAAATCAGGCTTCCACACATTGCGTTGTCATCGTATTCTGAGCTAATCTAAAAGTTTCAAATGTCTAGCTAGTAGTGAAGTTAGTTAAAAATCGATTGCAAGATTTGTACCGGACAAACAAACAAACAAATAAAGAAGAATCAAAGTAATAAAAAAAATGTAGTAATCTGGTGTGTCACTCACACGACTTTCTCTTACCCTGAAATTTAATACTATAAATACAGGTTGCAGATTAAGAGGTAAGATAACGAGAACTGTCATGTAAACCTATGCTAAACAATTCAAATTAGGCTTCAGAAGAGTTTTATACGATAATTAGTTCTGTTCAACCCCCCGTTTCATTAATGCACCTACATTTATATAGAATTTAATTCGGTTATTAAAAAATAATTCTGTTTTTAAAAAATAATTTATTAAAATTATTATTTAAAAAAATTATTTTTTATGAAAATGCAGACGGTTTCCATATTAGAGAGGTAGTGTAACACTAAATATCAAAAAAAAGTTCATTTTACTCTTAATATTAAAAAAAAAAAAAATCTATAACTTTGTTTTAAATTATCACAGATTTATAGTTCAACCATTCGTTTTAAAGGTATTGGCGAGCTCTTTTGAAAGATACCCATCATGAAAATTTACTCCCCTCGTGGGGGGACTTCCCCCCAGGGGGGGAGGCGAGGCTCCTACCTACACAAAAAAAATTTCCCAGTTAACTATCTCTATTACAAAAAATATATGTTCGTTTCATTTGGTTTAGTGCAGTCTATAGACGTTAAACTCTACTTACCTGCAATTTCCCCCATAGACGCAATGTATTAGAATTCTCTTGATTGTCCCTGTACACGAACCATTTGCTTGATCTTAACGAAAAGCTTACTGTAGCATCCCTATATGATACACATTTAGAATACCAAGTTTAAACTTTCTGCCATAATTTGTTTTTGAGATATGCTGATAACAGACAGACACACACACAGACACACAGACCATTTGCTAAAAACATGATTTTCGTATTCAGGGGACCTCAAAACGTGTAAATATAACAAAATCTCGCATTCGAAAATTTGACCCAAAAACAATACTTTCTCTACCTTATGGGTAAGAGAAAGTAAAAAAGAAAAGTCATGTAATAAATTAAGACTATACAAAAAAAATTCTCTTTTGAATTTTCCCATGACTAAGCGATTTTTCTCTTAATCTATGTTTAGAAAGCTTTATTTATACATTTGCTTGACTGAAGTTACAGTAACTGTAATTTAAATGTACACTAAAAACAATATACTTAAATTAAAGTAAAAAAAAAAAAAAAAAAACTTGCTTATAAATATGTTCATTAAAAACAATTATTTCCATACATATATTATTGCGTTTTGTTTGCCTCATTACAATTAATAGACATTGAAACATTTACAAAAAATAACACATTTCCCTATACACATATAAATCATTTCATCTTACGAAATTCTGGATATGTCTGAAGAATATTTCATCATAGAGAATGCTTTCTTATCTTGTATTGTAATTGCATAAGAATGGGAAAGATAATCTATTTACTGAAATGCAGTGAGAATTTGCTGCACATCTCAGATATCGAATAAGTTTAATGCCATGTGAATGTAAGACTAATATATGAAATATAAACGATGCATTTGAAATTAAAATCAAGATACATTTTCGTGAAATGCATGTCAGAATAATCTTTTCAAATTAATTATATGATGTTTCCCCAAGAAACTATTATCTTTATAAATGTATAAATATGTAAAATATCTTTCGTATTAATCATCAAATCTTTATTTAAAATGGAAATGGGGATATACTTGTAGTTAAATGAAAATAAATGAAATATATGTAAAAATAAAAAATAGAAAAAATAATGTAAAGCATTAATAACAAATATACAAAATTTTGTTATACTTATAGTAATTTTTTACATTTACAAATGTACTATTTTTTACCAACTCTTTAGAAATTAGTTATGGAATTAAAAAAAAAAAAAAAAAAACATTTTTTTTTTCATCCGTTAAGATTATTTCAAAAGAAAAATAAAATCAAATGATAACTAGTATGATACGGGCATCACAAGACTTTCTTCTATATAATTGTACAAATTATTATTTATTAAAATTATTTTTCATGATGAATTGAGACGACTTTTATCTAAAAGAAATATAACGTTAAATGCCGAAAGAAAGTCATTTTGTGCCAACATGAGAAGAAATATAGTTTTTTTTTATTTTTTTTTTTTTTTCTAAAAAAGAAAAAAAAAAAAAAATCGATAACTTTGTTTTAACCCTTTCTTTTAAAGGTATTGGCGAGATCTTTCGAAAGATACCCATACTGGATATTTATATCCTCCGGGCGACCTCCTTCCACGGGTAAAGAGATGCTCCCACATGCACAAACATTTTTTTCCTCGTTTACTACTATTGTCATCAATAATTCCTACTAATTTTACAGCCACACGTTAAAAATAACTCTCATTATGGACATTTATACAAAATTTTCTCTTATACTACCATGTTAAAAATTTAGAAAAAATAACATCATAACACTACCAGTTGAGAAATTGATCCCTAAATCTAAATCAGCCCCAGTTTCTGTCAGGGTCCAACTAAATACCAAGTTTGGTTAAATTTCGTTCATTGGTTCGTAAGATACAGCATCCAAAAGTTTGTGATACACACACAGAAACACAGAAACACAAATACAGACATACAGACATTATATATATATATAACCGTGTTTAGGAAGTCTCAAAACTTGAAAATCCATTAAAAACTGGAGTTTCAAATCCAATACTTTCTTCTTATACAGAAGAGAGTAAAAATTAACATATATAAACAATCTTTTGAATAAATTTAAAGTTTATTTATTTATTTATTTTATTTTATTTTATTTTTTATTTATTTTATTTATTTATTTATTTTTATTTTGATTAATTTTCATGAAAAGTTTCAAAAAATGCTTGAAATCCAAAAGCAAAATTCAGGATTCGTACTGTCCTTTAATTTGTTTAAATTTCTCCACCTGTAATATTGTAGAGGAATTTTTGTCATAAAAATCACTTTTAAAGTTTAAAATAAATTTATTGTTTAAAAAAAAAGAAAGAAAGAAAGAAAAGAAAAAGAAAAAAAAAATGTGTAAAAAGTCCTTCAGAGAGAGGCGTGTGTTATATATTTAAATGAAGTTTTAGTAATAAAAGCAATATTTCATAAAGTATTACTAAATACATACTTGACAACCATCTCATTAATTACCGAATAATTGTTAACGCCCCCTAAAAAAATGCCCCTTTTCTCACATCATTATATTTTTAGAGTTATTCTCTCGAAATGTTGTTACGATTAAATAAGACTAAAATACTCTAAAAAGTTATTGGTGTGAAAAAAAAGGCGGGTACTAAAATTTGTACGGTTTAGAATGAGATGGTTGGCATGTATGTAAATTATTCATTGACAAAGCCTCTTATTCTTTCTTCTCTTTTTATAATGACATATTCTTCTTTACAGAAATCTTTTAAAACTTTCTGGCAGCCTGAAAACTTAAAACTTCGTAGCTATGCCTAAGGAATTTACAACATTTCAAGCGCACAGTTTCTAAAAAAAAAATAAATAAATAAATAAATAAAAAATATATATATTATGCAGTAGAAATAAATCATTAAGTTATTAAATAGTTCATATGCTCTAAATCTAATTATTACTATTTTTTTTTATTATTATTTATATATGAGAAATGCATTATGCGCGAAAAAAAAATAATAATAATGATAATAATGATTTTTTTTTTTTTAAATAATATTAACGGGAGATAAAAATTTATACCATCTCCGACGTTTTCTTCAAATATTCAACATGTTGATCCGGTTTTAGATTTTGTTTTAATTTAGGTTTCTTTACTGAAACAATTTTACTGATTAATAAGGTTATTTTTTAAAAGACTTAGCTGGTATACGCTCATTGGTGCCAACTCCTCAGGTTGTTAATATCGCTATTTTAAAATAATTATTTTAGTATCATTTAATTAATGAATTTCAGTCATTACATGTAGCAATATTTTTCTATAAAATTAGTGGGTTTAAAAACCCAGAAGAGCTAGCAACCATGTGCATTCTTCAGTACATCATTATGTTATTTTATTTATTTATTTATTTTTTTTTTTTTTTAAGAAAATGGGTTTTACTGAAATACGGAAAATGTACTAATTGTGTTTTTTATTTTTATATGTATAATTATGTTATTCGTATTTAAATGTAGTCAAAAGAACACAGTCTCTTAAATTCCTGGAGAGAGAGCCCCCTAAAAAAACTAACCATAATTTTGACGCCAATTACGGTGATAAAACACTATTCTCGCTCTCTAAAGTGTGACATTTCTCCCTTTTTGTGAAAGAGTGACTTGCATTCACAATGCCACAAGAAGTGAAGCATTGTCTATTGCGTATAAATTGAAAAATAAACATTTTGTGGAGTGGGGAACTGGTGGCGCCATCTATAAACCATATTACGGCTGAAATCTAAAGAATTATTTCTAGACGATCTTATGGATGTATTTGTTTAATAGAATTAGTAGCAGATTTTTGATGCATTGAAAATGAAAATATTCGTACTTAAAATAATTTGATAAATATAAAAATCTATTTTCAAACAACAGAGAAAATCGAAGCGTTATTGTTAGTAAAAAATCTCGAAAATCATAGTAGTAAGCTTTCCTGTAGACAAAAACATGTAAAAACAAGGAACAATACAAATATAAAAATGCATAGCAACTTAAAGTCTACAGGAATTTATATTTTTATTACACTTGTTAGCACATTACATTTGTGAACATTTCAAAAAGTTGGAAATAGTATTTTACTAACAATTAAAATTGACAACAAGATTTATACTTCTAATCAGGCACGAGCAACATACTACATATAAGCAGAGCTGCCAACCTTTTTAACTTTTAAATCAGAATTGACACCAGTATTTTTAAATGGAATATGTTATATATATTTTCGACGATTAATATTGCCGAAAATAGCTATAAAATTTTTCCGGTTTGAAGTCTCCCTTGAAAAACGGGAGACTTGGCACCTATGCTATAAGCTAAATTTTTTCGAGAAACTCTATAGCTTTATATGCAAATATTTCACTATATTTTTGTTTTTACATGTAGTGATATATTTGACTAAAATGCAATACTTAATTAGCATTATTATTTTTATAGCAAAATATATAGCAAAAGAAACAGATATATATATATATATCGAAAACTATTGGCAGGAATTTATAAAAATATAAGTTTTACAGATTAGAAAAACCAATCGGAGAATTACAAACCAATGCGCAAAATTGCAGCGAAAGGAAATGCAAAACTTAGATGTAGGAATATATAAATGTTTTGAATAGAAAAGTTTAAAAAAAAAAATATTATGTTCGCAGAGCTTAAAAGAATTCGTACTATCTGCAATAATGAAGAAGATTTAAAATATGCTCTTGAAGACTTAAAAAGTACCTTGCTAATTAACTGTTACCCGTCCCAATTTTTAACTGTGAGTTTTCAGGGATTTCCTATTTCGGTTTGTTCTACTTCCTCATTCAAGGGCGATATTTAAATACCGACGAGTAGCCCCGTCTGCCGAAGATAGTTTGTTTTCCAGATGAAGGGTTGTATTTTTATTTCATTCTATACTTTCTTGTTTTCCTTCAGTAATTCTTTATTGTATTGTATATATTTTTTAATTGAATTGATGTAATTTTGTAACTTTTACAATTTGATAATTTTATAAAAAAAAAATTTTTTGTTTTATACATTATATGTATATTTGATTTCTCTTCAGCTATTGGTGGTTTTCTATTTAGTGAGAAGTTGGGGGCTAAGGATAGTTATTAGCTACTGTCCTTTCAGACACTTCTCTTTCACCCCTACACTGAGGGGCCTCCCTGATGAAGATCTCAGTGTTTTTTTTGGTGGTTTAATTTCATTCATTTGTTTATATATTTCTACATTTATATATTCCTATATATATATATATATATATATATATATATATATATATATATATATATATATATATTTAATTTTTATGGTGTATATCAGCTTTATTTCGTATTTGTTAATACGCGTCAATGAATTTAAAGACAATTTGGTGTCGTTCTACTTTAGTTACTTGCGCAACAATTAGGATGGTGAGAAAAGAAAGCGGGAACTAACAATACTACGGAATAAATTACAAATATTGCCATGCTTTATCGAATCAACATCACAATAAGTTTTGTACTGTCGTTTTTTTTTTTTTTTTTCTGACAGTTCCCCCGCTATATTTATATAACAATCTTCTATAGTATGTTTCTATGATCAATTAAGGGAAAATTTCTATATAAATGAAGTGGCGGAAGAATCGTGGAAAATGAACGGGATCGTTGCAACATTATTAATTTTTCTGATTTACTTTCAAAGTCTCGTTAATTTTGTGTACTAAAACGTTATTGTTAAATAAAAAAAAAGTAGTTATTTTTCTTAATTATTCTTTACAATTCAATATGAAAACAAAAATCGATTCAAATGGAAAATTTTTGCGTGTCTTCCTCCTCCGAAAAAAATCGTGTGTTTAGGAAATTAATTTTCAGTTATTATGCAGATTTTGCAGTAATTGGTAAATAAGATTACAGAATTGGTACACTCGATATTTTCTGTACAAGCATTTACTATATACTAAAGCTTACTTCCAATATTAGTGTTTCCAAATTAAGCGACATTTGTTATTCAATATTTTCAATATTTATTTAATTTCAATTGTAACGGTTGCCAAATCATTTCGAATTTTAATCGTCTATTACATATATATATATATATATATATATATATATATATATATATATATATATATATATATATATATATATATAATATATGTATATAAAATATCACTCCTAAAAATTATTGGTGACCAATGAATAAAAAAAAAAAAAAAAAATCTAAATTTCGCAACATTATCCTATTATAATACCATTGTAATGTTTTGTAAAATATCAGTACCCGGTCTTCATATATATTGATATTTGTAATTGAATAACTAGGGAATATTTGTGTAAATATTTAAATTTTCTACATTTAAACGCTAACATATACACATTTAAATTTTACTTCTTTCATTGCTTCACATTTCTTCTTTACGTAATCGGAAGTTAAAATGAAGAAAAGAAAAAAAAAATAACCTCTTATTCAAAAAGTAAATAACCAAAGTTGAAAGTCAAAATGGCATTTAAATTAAGTTCCTTAAACTGTATTATGTCAATGATTTTTCCTCTTTCACAACGGTTTCAATAATTGCATTCAATTTACACAACAGTTTAATGATAACGAATGCAGGTAAATGCTGTTTAGTTAAGGAGAAAAAAAACTTTTTGAATAATCTTTGTGTAAATGTTTCAGTAAATGAATAACTTTCTTAATTATTTTACAAAACAGTTTATATTTCTTTTAGTTTAAAATTTAAAAGTTTGAAAATAATATATTGGTACTTCATTTCCGTTATTTAAATATCCTGAATAAATATATGTTAATAAGTAAAAATGAATTAATATTAATGTCAGATATTAATGAAAAATTTTAGTGGTTAATTTGTTTACTAGCATTGCTTAACTTTTTTACTTTCTCTTACCCATAAGGTAGAGAAAGTATTTTTTTAGGGTTTAGTTTTTGTTATATTTACATGTTCGGAGGTCCCCTGAATACTAAAATCATGATTTTAGCAAATGGTCTGTGTGTGTGTGTGTGTGTGTGTGTGTCTGTCTGTTATCAGCATATCTCAAAAACAAATTATGGCAGAAAATTCGAACTTGGTATTCTATATGTGTATCATATACGGATGCTACGCTAAATTTTTCGTTGAGATGAAGCAAATGGTTTGTGTACAGGGACACCAAAGAGAATTCAAATACATTACGCCTGTGGGGGAAATTGCAGGTAAGTAGAGTTAAACATGTATAGACTGCACTAAACCAAATGAAACAAGTATATATTTTTTTGTAATAGAGATAGTCAACAGGGAAAAAAATTGTGTATGTGTAAATTTTCATGACGGGTATCTTTCAAAAGAGCTCTCCAATACCTTTAAAACGAATGTTTGAACCATCGATTTGTGATTATTTAAAACAAAGTTATCGATTTTTTTTTTTTTTTTTTTTTTTTTTTTTTTTTTTAATATTGAGAATAAAATGGACTTTTTTTGGATATTTGGTGTTATACTTCTTCTCTAATATGGAAATCGTCTGCATTATCATAAAAGATAATTTGTTTAAATAATAATTTTAATAAATATTTTTTTAATAACCGAATTAAATTTTATATAAATGTAGGTGCATAATGAAACGTGGGGTTGAGGGGGGCGGTTGCCCTCCTCACACAGAACTAATTATCATATAAAATTCTTCCGTAGCCAAATTTAAATTGTTTAACATAGGTTTACATAACAGTACTCGTTATCTTACCTTTTAATCTCCAACCTGTATTTAGAGTATTAAATTTCAGGGTAAGAGAAAGTCGTGTGAGTGACACACCAGATTATTTATTTATTATTTTTTTAATTACTTGAAAGGAAAGAAAAAATGCAAAATTTCTTAAATTATTTTCCCGTGGTGAATTTTAAAAAATGATATATTAAATATTACTTTAATGTTTTATATACTCAAGTTTAAAATAAATAAGTAAATAGGATAGAATAGAAAGAAAGGAAAAATAATCCCCATTAAGTTTTAAAAAGAAGTACTATATAGTTTTTTATGAAAACTTTATTTAATATTTAATATTTTTCTATCTATTTTTACAGTTATTGAATTAATTAATTAACGTGATATCACATTAAAAAATTCATCGAAGGAGTGATGTAGAAAAGAAATAAGCATAAAAAATTTGAAATAATAAATGTTTCGTGTTGAAATAATAACAAAACGATTTATCAGGTGGGAATTTAGGCACGAGTACAGCGTCAAATGATAAAAGCTCCAAGTTAGGAGAAATAATGGGATTAAACAAATTAAGCTAAAATGAAAAAAAAAAAAAAAAAAAAAAAATACTGAACTAAAATTTATGAGAAGGAAAGGAAAGAAAAGGAAAGAACTATTAATAGTAGAATGTTTTTCTTTTAGTCTGACCGGTAATTATTAAGTATTTCTGTTCTATTTATTTAATCTCATAACTTTTCTCCGAAATTGAGGGAAATGTACATGTAATAAATAATACTAGTGTTGCCCAGTGGTCGAATCTCGACCACTTTTTTGCTAAGCAAAGCGAAGCAAAGTAATTGCCTTCTCGTAAACGGAATTAAACTGCAACACATATGCGCCAATTGTTTGTCGATATGCATTCAAAGTGAATCAGCAGAGTTTTACTTAATATATTTCTCTAAGTTTGGTACACCGTAGATGCTGAACCTTTCCTGAAATGAGAGGAAATCGCAATGTCTAAGCGCCCCCTGTTCGGTGATATAGCCCAAAAGCTAATCGAAACCAATTCAAACCAAGGTCCAACCAAATATCAAGTTTTTAAATTACGGAATTTTATCATTTAAAAACAAAAAAAATATATAATGTTTAATAAGTAACATTAATAATAGATTAAAAAAATATATATGAAATGCAATACATAGTTTCAGTGGCAAATCCCTCCCCCCAAAATTTTCCCTAACCGCAAATGTTCATGTGTTATAATTTTACCACTCTGTAGCCACTCAGAAGATATTTAACAGTTAAAATAATCTCTTCCAACCCTAAAAATCAACCTTATAACCATAAAATTACCGAAAAGTGATAAAAAAATAGGGGGCCGACCCTAAAAGATAGTGGGTGATAGGGCAAAATGGGCGTCATATTTGAATTCAGGAGGTTATTTTTCATAAGAATTTGCAAAAATGGTGCTGGGGGCAGAACAGTGTTATCTGAAATAAATTAAACGATTGTTGGTCTTATGCGTTTATAAAAACTATATATATATATTTCCTTAAGTGCACCAGTGACTTTCAAGTACGGTGTACAAAATTACTTATTTAATATTCAATATTGTTTATCTTCAATTTATTTTAGAAAATAAAAGGGAAAAAAAAAAGTCAGACTTTATAATTTATACTTATACAAAGAATAGATACGTTATTGTGATTTTTCATAAGTTTAAAGAAAGTTTCATAAATTTCTCAAATTGATTCCATTAAATCGTTCAAAATTTATCCAGATTTCGAATTTTGCTAAATTAGTTTAAATATAAGAATATTTTTAAATTAAATACTTTATCGTTTAAGATACTTATGTTTAAAGCACTATTTTCTTTCTTTTCTTTTCTCTTTCTTTCTCTCTCTCTCTCTCTCACTCTCTCTCTCTTATTTTCTTTTTTTCATATTTCCTCTTTAAATTTAAGAACATTTATTAAATGCATTCATTGTTAATGAACAATTATCTCGAGTTAGGACTTTTGATTTTTTTTTTTTTTTTTTTTTTTAATTCTTAGCTTTTTTTCATCTCATTGAATATTAGAGCATTTTTCTATGTAAAAGCTGTGAATTCGAGATTTAATCAGGTATGAGAAGGATTTTTGCTGTTATTATTGTTACCACTGCTTTAAAAGAAAAAAAAATTCTCTTTCATTTAATCACGAAATGTACTATAAATTACTTTAAATATATGTTTGTAATGTTATAGTTAAAATAGACGAAAAGGAAAAAGAACAGTTTTTGCAGTTGCGGTATAAGGCCAATTGTCTACTCTAGGGACCAAGACCTTTGGGGGAACCCCTCTGTGGGAATTTTTTCTAAGGGGTCCTTGCCCATATTCACGAGAGTTTCGGAGAAATTTACGATAAACATTGAACGGCTAGGTCGACGATCGCGACTTGGGACCTAAACCGACACTTCCCGTATACCAGCTTTGAGCGTAGAGGCTCTCAGCCCCTGGAGGAGACGAAGAAGAAAAATAAAAAGTCTAAATTCTTATAACCGTATATTTATTGACCACAAAAATTCACTGTGAAATTTGGCACAAAAATTCACGGCTTTCTTAGCCCAACCAGAGGCCGAGAGTTTCTGCTCTCGAAGCTGACCGAAAATGCCGAAGTGGATTCCAGGTCGCGGTCGTCGACCTAACCGATTGGACTTTTTTCTTTAAGGTTTTCCCCTAGTTTTGCGTGAATACGACATGGGGCTATTTAGAAAGATCTCTACAGAGGTTATCCCACCTTAGGCAAAGGTCCCTAGTGAAGATAACTGGCTATAAACCAAACAGCAGAATCTCAGTTTTGCATCATGAAAGTTTAGATACGTCCATTCATAGCCATTTTTTTTACCATTCGATAATCACACATTCGTAACAAAAATTATGGAATCTGCTTAATTCATCTCAAAACCTATACCGAAAGTTTTACGCTGTGTACATACAAAAATTAATTAAAATTTATTTTGAATATTTTATTTTTAATCTAACTACATTCTGTTCACAAATAAAAATAAATAAATAAATTGAAAATTAATTTCTCCTTGCAAAAGATTTCTTTATAGAAAGATATGTGAAAATATAGAAAGGATTTCATTTATAAAACCTCTAAAAAAAAAGAGGTCTGTCACTTCTAATCTTTATATGTTTTTTACAAGTACTTTATTTCAGAAAAAAAAAAAAAAAAAAAAACACTATCCAATGTACTCAAATAGCTAAAAAATAATTTCTTAATCCTTTTCTTCTTCAAGATTTTTCTTTTTCATACAACAATTGCCACTGTTATGAAATTTCCTTTACTCTTATTTTACTTTATTTTTAACAAAAACAATTTTTAATCATTGATTCAGATAGTTTCGTAGTACTTAAATCTTTTTTGAAAATTAATTAAAAGAGATTTAAAATTTAAAGTATATTATTTTAAATTTGTTTATATATATATATATTAAATATGTTTTTAGAGAAAGCAGATTTCTAGTATCACTTTAAATGAACTCGCAGACTTTTTTTTTTTTTTTTTTTTTTTACATTCTTACATTACATTTTACATCTGCCCCCTGCTCGCTCCGCTCACCAACCCCCGAGAGAGGCTTCGCCTCCCTCCCCCCGACTCATTTTACTTATTAACACATGCAGAGCTCTGCCCTCCTATTCGTTGCTTTCTTTCCCCCAAAATGAATATTAATATGCATACTACAAGACAAAAGCAGAAAAATATTTTGGAAATCCTCATATTCAATGTCAAATTCAAAATATATAATATTTATACATATTTTTAATAGAAAGATATTCATAACATCTAGACCATTTTGCATTACAGCTTTAGTATATAACCCTTTTTATTTCTTTTTTGCAACCTTAGATCCGGACCGCGGTACCCCAGTCGGTAGAGCGCCGAGCTCGTAATTGGAAGATTGCCGGTTCGGTTCTCGAACCGGACAAAGCCCGTCGTGTACACTAATGGTGGCTGGTGCACGTAAAATATGTTGTGGCCGCAATATCCCCATCAAAATTATACCTCTGGGGGCCAGCAAAGCGCTAGAGCCATCCCCTTCGTGTAGGACCAAAACAGTGGTGGCATGTCTCCGGAACATCCATAGGGGTGCGTCGCAGACCGTCGCTAATTGTCCATAGCGCAGTAATGGTGCGACGTCAAACACAACCTACCTAGTTATCTACCTACCTACAACCAGGGATCATATTTTAATTTTTCCGTGTAAGTAAATTAAATTTTCTAGAAGTAGAGAAAAAAAGTTGACATTTATTTTTTATGGTTTTGGACCGCGGTATCCTAGTCGGTAAAGCGCCGAGCACGTAATTGGAAGATTGCCGATTCGATACTTGAGCCGGCCAAAGACCGTCGTGTACACTAATGGTGACTGGTGCACATAAAATCTGTCGCGGCCGCAAAGTCCTCCATGTTCCCATCAATACTCTATACATCTGGGGATCACCAAAGCGGGGGAATCATCCCCTCCATGATGGATCAAAATTGTGATGACATGTCTCCGGAACACCTCTAGGGGTTCGTCCCAGACCGTTGCCAATTACCCATAGCGCGGTACTTTTGCGACGTTAAATCCAACCTACCTGCCTACCTACCTACATTTATACATACAACCATGGATCATATTTTATTTTCCCGTGTAAAATGACTTCATGACCGAAGAACAACGTCACTGGGAGTAACTTTTTTCAAAATGGCAAATATAGTACTTTCATAAACTTGTCGTTTTTAGTTGATAACTTCTTTAATTAAAATGATAGAAATTTCTAAGCAGCTGAAATGTCTTCCTTGGATAAATAAATAAATAAGTAAATACATTTCTTTTTTTGTCGCAAAACAAAATTAACGTGTAAACTTTTTTTTTTTTTTCTTTATATGATAAAATAAAACTGAGAAAATTCGTGCTAAAGAAATGGATTATCTTTAATCTAGAACTGTTTGGCGAAATTTGAAATTTGACAACAAAATATTTGGGACGTTTTTCTCCAAGGATTTTACTTACACAATTTGGAGAACTATTTTGTTTCACCGTCAAAAAGACAAGAAAAACTTTAAAGCCACGAAGTTGCTCCTGCGCTAAAGCTAAACCAAAGAAATTTTAAGAAATGAATATAGTAACCGATGCTAGGGAATGAAACACAGTTAATGTATGCCTTTATATAAAAGAACTAGCAGACTACGCCCGCTTCGCTGGTCACTATTTTTAAAGGAATCACTATAGTTAATGAATTCTCAAAATTGCATTAATTTTTATCATGCGAAAGAAAAAAAAAGAAAGAAAGAAAAAAAAAGAGAAAAAAAATTCTCATTGGAAAAAATGTCGCATCGGGTCCCCACTGCTTTCGGCAGCGCATTTATGTTCGACACTCTTAATGAATCACTATATTATCATAAGAGAAAAACATAAATATAAAATACAAAAAAAAAAAAATCTTCTCCCATCGATGGAATAATCGATCCGGGCCCCCTCTGCCTGCGGCAGAGTATACAGACACGCATGTTCCTTCACCTACCGTCCCCGCCCCTCGTAATTATTTTAGACTTTAAAAAATACACGTAAACGTTCTCTCGGGTTTTTAAACCTAATAATACTAAATTCTAACATTCTATCTGAATTTCTTTATTTTTACCCCTGTGCCCGCCCCTCGTAATAATTATGTACGTTTGAAAATATCCGCAATCGATTTATCGGGCTTCGAAACCTAACAACACTTATTTTCAGCGCTCTAACTCTTACTTATATATTTTTGCCCCTTTACCACCACCCCCCCTTCCAGTCCATCCTAATAATTTCACAAATCTGAAAATATTCGCAATCGATTTGAAAAACCTCTATGTACCAATTTTGAATGGTCTAACTTTATTTTTATTTTTTTTGCCCCTGCGTCCCTCCCTCCTTTCTCACCCTCCTAATAAATTTACACTTTCAAAAATATCTTCATTCGACTTGCAGGAATCTAAAACTTATCTGTACCAATTCTGAGCGACTTAACTATATTTTTTACAAATTTCAAAATATCCGCAATCGATTTGTATCAAAAACCTCTATGTACCAATTTTGAACGACCTAACTCTATTTTGTGCCCCTCCGCTCCCCCCCTTTCCCACCCCTCCTAATAATTTTACAATTTCGAAAATATCCGCTATCGATTTGCCGGTATCAAAAACCTCTATGTACCAATTTTGAACGGTCTAACTCCATTTTTATTTTTTTGGCCCTACGCCCCCCCCCCTTTTGACCCTCCTAATATTTTTACACTTCTGAAAATATCCTCATTTGACTTGCAGTCCTCTAAAACCTATCTGTACTAATTTTGACTGGTCTAATTGCATTTCTATGTTTTTGCCCTATAGCCTCCCTTTCCCGCCCCACCTGGTACGAATTTCTAAAATTAAAGAAATTAGTTTTTAAGTATTTGTGAGAGCTATATTTTAAAGTAAAAATCTCACATATATCTTTTTTTCTGTTTGCGATATAAAGGATTATTTTAAATCATTTTGCCCCTTCTCCCCCCTCTTGGGGGGCTGAATTTTTAAAATTCCAGGAATTGGTGTTTGAGTAATTGTATTAGCTATATATTAAAACAAAAATTTCCCGTATATCTATTTTTTTGTTTGAGATACATAGGGGTATGTGAAACCACGTTTTGCACATGTGAAATCACGTTTTGCCCCCTTTTCCTCCTTGGGGACCGAATTTCTAAAATTCCAGAAATTGGTTTTTAGATATTTGTGTTAGCTATATTTTAAAGCAAAAATTTTACGGATATCTGGTTTTTTCTTTGAGATGTGGAAGTTTTTGTAAAATCACATTTTGCCCCCTACTTCCCCTTGGGGGGCGAACTTCGCAAAATCGCTTCTTAGGGGGTGCTTACACTATATGTTCTATAATCTGACCCAGTTTCGAGTCAGTGGCTCCAGTAGATTTTGCTGTGCGTTGATGAGTCAGTGAGTGAGTGAGTGGAAGTACTCTTTTATATGTATAGATAAATTAAAATTCTATGAAATGCCCTCTCTTTCATCCTTTGGGGGGAAAAAAAAGAGGAGGAAAAAACATGTCTCCAATAGAAAATCTGCTCTAATTTATTTCAAGAATGCGATTTTTTTATGTGTGGGTTGTTACGTGTACCCAACACACACTATAATGTAATTTTGTGAATTTCTCGCCTTATAAGAGGGGGGGGGGGAGACTGGTGGTTGCTAGACGATTTCATATAATCTCTTTTCTTTTCTTTTTCTTTTTTTAATTTTATGAGCTTTTTATATTAATAGCTTATACCCAACTTTGAGAATTAATTTAAATATAGTGTCCAGCGAAGAGGGCAATGCATACTGTCATATATAGTAAAACTTACATTTTAGTAACATTAAAAAAAATTATACAATACACAAAAATTAAAAAAATATATATATTAAACTTCACGTTTGAACATCTTAAAATAAAAATAAGTTTTTTCTTTCACTTATTTAAATGATTACTAAACACTGGCAGAATTAAAAATATACATATTACTTTTTCATTTGTATCTCAAATTAATGTTATATTCACTTCGAATTTATATATGATAACGTGATATTTTCCTTACGTTGTAAAATATTTAAGTATACATTTAACAATTCGCATTAAAATGTATTATACATTTCTAAGACTTCTTGTGCACTTAATTTTGTATTTAAAAATAAAAGAATTTTTAAAGTAATTATTTTTTTTAACTTATAACGGTTTAAATGTAATTTACATCCGCTTAAAGTATAATACTTTCTTAACAAATTCACCTCATCGTTTTTTTCGTAACAATAGAGAAAGAAACCCTAAAAACATTCTCAGTTAATCGATATTCATTATATAATGCCTTACAGTCTTCTTCATTTGATATACATTTCTTTCTTCTTTGAACCTCAAAAGTTTAGTAATATATTGAAATTTTTCTAGTAAAAATAAACTGCTATGCATCATTTCCATTACATTACTTTTAATTCTTATAAATTTTCTTTATATCTAAAATGAACGAATATTACCATATATAATTTATATTGAACCAGTTATTAAATAAGAAATTACTGTAGCTCTAACTTCTGTGAGAAGTTTTCATTATGAAGCTATTTTTTCCAAATAATTACATACTCGCCAACATGCTCATTAATATTCCGTAGTGTCTATAGTCCCCCCCCCCTTTTTTTCCACACCAATTAATTTTTAGAGTAATATTCTGCAAATTTAATTACGATTAAATAAGAAAGAAAATACTACAAAAATATACTGGTGTAATAAAGAAGGCGGGGTTAACAATACTACGGAATATTAATTATGATGTTGGCAAGTATGTAATTACACAATATTATTTTAAGTAAAGAATATTCTCGTAAACAAATATAAATTAAAATTTCATTAATCTTTAGTGATGAGTTGCACAAAATAAATAAAGTGTTTTGAGGAAGATAAAATATGATATCTCATGTACTTAATTTCTAAATATTGAAAACAGGTACAGCGCGTTTAATAGAAATAACTATTTTTTTTTCTTTTCTTTTACGTATAAATTTAATCGCTTGTTATCTATATTAAACTTATTTAACAAAACTCAATAAGAAATTACAGTACATCTTATTTTTTTTTAAATCAGAAATTGTGAAGGTTTTTCTTTTTTTTTTTTTTTTTTTTACCAAATAAAATGCAAGTATGAATTACGTAAATGGTAAGTATACTCTAGTAACATTTTCGATTGAAGATTATATGCGTTAGACAGGTTATTTGCTCAAATGAATTGTTTTAATATAATGATAATGATAATAATAATAATAATAATATTAATAATAATATATTACATCATATAAAATGTCACGTAATATTTGTTGGGCCCTCCGTGGCCGAGTGGTTATGCCACCATACTGCTAGTCGCCTTCGAGTGTAGGAGAGCAGGTTCGATTCCCGCGCTGGCACTGGATGTTTTTTAATTCTTCGTATTGTAATTCTGTCATGTACTATCTGTCTTTATCTGACAAAGATTTACAAGCGGGCTATAAGTTAAGTATACAAATCTGATGTATATGTATTATAAATAAATTTTTATTCTCTTGGTGTTGTTATTGCATGTCTAATTTTATTTTTTTTTAATTTAATCTTATTATTAACTGCTGACATGCAATAATACACTTGAACTTATACCAGGTTGTTAAATAAGTTTTGTTGTTCAATAAGCGATGGCGCTAGTAGGTTCGTCGTTTTATTTACTACTACTACTTTTTTACTAACACGTGTGAATTTTCAGGTAGGTCTGTCAACTGATTCATATATTTGCAGCTGTTCAAAGTTAACGTGTCACAGTATTTTTGGAGAATGGAAAATTTTGAATATCGTGCAGTAATAAAATTCTTATTTTTGGAAAGTGTAGTACCAAGACAAATTCATGCACGATTGTTAAAAGTATATAAGGACTCTTCACCTTCAATTCACACAGTTGAAAGATGGGTTGCTGCATTTGAAATTGGTCATACAAGTCTTGAAGACGATCCACATGAAGGACGCTCAAAAAATGTATCAACATCAGAAAACAGCCAAAATACAGGATATGAATATAAATAATCGTCGTTTAACCGAGAAAGATTTAGTAGAAGCCCCAGGCTTCTACTAAATCTTTCTCGGCTCATACTATCCTACATTAGATAGTATGAGCAATATTCTTGCTGAAGTTTCGGATTATAGTAAGATGTGTGCAAAGTGGGTGCCGCATTCGCTAACAATGGAACAGAAACATACTCCTACGCGACTTTCTCAACAATATTCCTAGCGTTTTAGAAAAGATAAAAAAGATTATGGTTGCCGTTTTATCACTTTAGATGAGACTTGGATCTACAGCCGTGATCCTTAATCAAAATAAGAGGCTAAGGAGTGATGTGAATCCAGTACTTCGTCTCAAAAGCTAGTAAGGGTCCAGAAATATGTCAAGGAGGTGTTAAAATCCGTTTTTTGGGACGCTAAAGGAATTTTGTTTGTGGATTACCTTCAAACTGGTGAAACAGTAATTACAGATTATTATTAAAACCTTTTGGGCCAACTGGATGTAAAAATTTCTTGAGAAAAGACCTGGTTTACAAAAGAAAAAAAAATCATTTGTCCTCAAGATAACGCACCCTCTCACATAGCTCACAAGAAACCATCGCAGAAATCCATGAATTAAATTACAAACCTGTGCAACATCCATCCTATTCCCCAGACATGTCTCTCTCTGACTTCTGGCTGTTCTCACATCTCAAAAAATTTATGCGTGAAAAATATTTTCATCGTATTCCAAACCATAAAATCGTGTTTTTCTTATCGAATGACAAAACTTATTGAAAAACCTGGTACGGTATTATCTTGACTTCAGATGAAGAAAAAAATTTCTACATTGTTATACTATATCTATAGTTGCCAAATTCCCGATTTCGACGAGAGAAATAATTCTTTTATCTTTCAATAACTACCTCTAATATTAACGAATGAAATTTTGTATATATGATAGCGTTTTAAATAAACACAACAACTAAAAATTACTGATGGATATAGAATATAAAGGGCCCTATAAGTTGAAAGTATTTTGGCTGTAATGCTGAAGTAAGTAATGCTGACTGGGGTGTCGGCCTGGATAGCTCAATTGGTAGAGCCTTGACCTTGTAAGTCAAAGATCCGGGGTTCGAGTCCCGGTCCAGGCATTATTTTCACTCAGTCGGAAAAATAAAAAAAATTCAATAAATATGATTTTCTTCCACAATTGATTGTGTGATTTTAATAAAAATTGTATTTCTTTCTCCAATTATCTAATGGTGTTTTCCATCTCCTGCGGCTTATTTCTGTCAAGCTATCTGCATGATAGACCTGAGATGTTTCTGCCTAAAGGTCGTCTGAGTGAGTAATGCTGACCGGGGTGTCGGCCTGGATAGCTCAATTGGTAGAGTCTTGACCTTGTAAGTCAAAGATCCGGGGTTCGAGTCCCGGTCCAGGCATTATTTTCACTCAGTCGGAAAAATTTAAAAATTAAAAAAAAATTAAAAATTTTTCAATAAATATGATTTTCTTCCACAATTGATTGTGTGATTTTAATAAAAATTGTATATCGTAAAAATCCGCCGATTGAGACTTAGTCCTTAAAAAAAAAAAAAAAAAAAAAAAAAAACATATTTTTTTATTCAAGAAACTAATAAAAAATAAAGTGAATGAGCAGTATATGTATTCATTTTTATACGATTAATATATATATATATATATATATAAATATATTTTTAGCTTGAAATCAAGAAAATTTAATTTTTCAGAAAAATCAATATTCAGGGATATTGTATTGGTGTTCCAGTAAGTAGAAAAAATAAAAGATTTAATATGTTGTAAACATTAAAACGGAATTTTATGAAAAGAATATTACATATAACACAACACTGTTCTCAGATTCACTATCCGAACTTTCATAAAACTTTCACTCCCAGATGCATTTATTATAAAATTAGAATCCGAATCATTTTGTGATTCTGACTACATAATGTATACAATATTAAAATATTATATATATATTACCACAGAACATAAAACCACGTACATTCAAAAGCTAAACTGAGCTAAGATTACAAAATAAGTATTACAAATATTTACAATTAGATAGCGGTGATAGTTTCAAATAAACCTACTACCTCCAATTACAAGAACGAAGAAAATTACATTTAAACATTTTTACATTATCCGTTTCATTAGTTATAACACTAAAAACACAATTATGCTTAATGTGAACTATGTTATAATCTCCAGTACGATTATATAAAATATAATGTCATATAATGCATTCTAAAAACTATTCATTTTTATATTTTTCTGAACCTGAATTAAAAAAGAATTTTTTTTTCACTATATTCCCAAAAGCAAATTATGAAAATAAACCAAAAATTAACTTAAAAAATAAAAAATTAAAATTTTTTTTTCATATTATTAATCAATTAAATCTTTTCTTTATTATACCTCAAATTAACATTTTTTTTTTTTCGTAAACAGTCTTTCCTGTTAAGAATTCCAACAAAATATAAAGGAAAAGCATTTATTTTAGCTAATTTCATTAATAAAAGAAGCTTTATATTCTTTCCTCTTTTTTTTTCTTTAATTTGGCGTAAAAATAAATCATAAAAATGAACAAAACTAGGCGGAAATCGTTTTTTATTAAATTGTTAATATTTTATTCAATACTGAAACGTTTCCTTTTTTATGTCTGTAACAATTACTCAAGTATTAAATTTTGCAAATTAGTTATGCAAAATTTTCTAAGATTTTTTTTTTTTTTTTTTTTTTTTTTTTTTTTTTTTTAAAGACATGAACAACAGCCAAAAGATAAAAGTTCAATAGTTAATGATTTATTTTTACATTTTCTCACTAAATGTATTAAACACTGATTCTCCAAAATGGAAAGAAAATATAAATTAAAAATAAAGTATTTTAAGAAATTTTTTGTAGCAGAATATTGATCAAGATGTTTCAAACGTGAGTAAAAATACAGATTTAGTTTTTTGTTATTTTAATATGATTCATTTTTTTTTTCATTTAAAACAATAATAATAATAATAATAATAATAAATAAGTAAAATAAGTAAATAAATAATATTTACTGTAATGGATATTTCAAAAATGCACTATTTTCTATTTCTCAAAGTTATTGACTTTATTATTTTTTAATATTTTGTTAAGTTTGAAATTTTATAAAAGTATTAGATGGATTTGATATAGGCAATATATATATATATATATATACTATATCTATAATATACTCAGAATATCTTGGGAATGCATTTCTTATATGGAATAGATAATTATTTTAGAATAGATGATTTTTCCAAAATTTTAAGTGATAAAAATTTTGTCAATCACAACTCAGTGTTAGAATAAATGAAATTAGGAAAAAATAAAATAAAGTAAATAAATAAATAAAAATGTTATTTTCACAATTTCTATAAAAAATTCCTCTTCGCTATCAAATTATTTTATAACACATTATTTTAAAATAGTGACAATTTAATTTCTTGATTCGGAATAGAGTACAGCATCAGCTGATACTAAAAATTGTGCGGAATAAATTATAGAAATGTTAGCAGGAATTATTATATGTATATAATTTAACTAATTTGAATTCCTAACAACATTATGATGTAGAACTGTATTTAGTTATGTCGAATTAAATCAATGCGAAAAGCTATTTATTTTTGTGTTTCTAAAAAGATAAGAGTTATAATTGTAGAGTTTTTTCATTAAGTTTTTTTTTTAATTAAAATCTATAATTTTATGTTGTTAATTTTATTAACAAAATAATATGTATATTTAAAGAAGATATTATAGAGTTTTTATTTTGACTCCACAATTTACGAAGAGCACGGTTTTCATTATTTAATGCTTCTTTTTTTTTTTTTCATTAAATATTAGAAATCTTAAAGAGTTGTTTTAAAGCTGTGTGAGATTGTGACATCTTGTGTTTTCTTCCCATGTGTTTTACATATTCTTGTGAGATAGCTTTATATTTTTGTGAGTGTATTTCTTCCTCTTTTTTTTTTTTTTTTCCCAGCTAACCGAACCTTTCATTACGGCTAAATACTTTTATGTAACTTAACTTATTATGATTAGCATTTTCACGTCCGTATGTTTTCTGAATTCGAATTCGAATATTATGCTCTGCCTTTTGATGTTCCTATAAAGCATTCCATTATATATTTAAAAAAAAAATGTTATATTAATGTTTAAATTATTTAAAATTTATTCTTAGCAACAGACGCGTCAAATGTTGCTGGCGCATATATGCGACGGTGAAACTTAAAGATTTAAACACAAAATCTTTTGATAAATAATATAACATTTTAATGAAACACCCAAAGGAAAGACTTTACATTTCAGAATGGCACCAAGTTGATGTCACTGGGCGTGAAAGTGTTAATATGAAACATATGTAGATTTGGACACGTTGTTTAAGCGATTAATATCAAAACTTGGATCAAAACAAAGATAAAAACAATACTATTTTGTTTGATTTATTTTATTTATTGAGTGCTGATATCCTTGCTTGCTTCGAACACCGCTTATCATCCAAATAATCTAGACCACAAATGTTTTACAAAATTTATTACAAGAACATTTATTTCAACAAACCTGTAAGAGTTTCGACAAATTTTCGCTGTTGGCAAAAATATGGAAAACTTGTTACAAACCTTTGGGAAACTCTCTGCTTGTATGGAAGAGATCCCCTGGTGTTACTTGAGAATAATCAAAGAGCCATGCAGCACCTGAACATATCGGTAGATCAAGTGCATCCTGAAATGTTACATTTTTACTTCGAAATTAACGTATACTTGTGGTCGATAATTCAACAATACGTCGTGGCCGAATCGTTCAAGATTGGTTCATTGAACATTATTCAGACTTCAAACAATTTTCCTAGATGCGACAAAGCCTGGATCTTAATCCATTAAGAAATGTTTGGGATATGTTCGAAAGGAGTATCCGTCAGTAATCTCCTTTTCTATACAATTTACAGGATCTTAAAATTTGTATAACCAATGCATAATCAATGGATATAAATACACTCCAGAATAGATTACTGCATCGGGTCGGGTAACCCGATTTTACCCAAACCCGACCCGTCCCGCGGGTTGGGTTGACAGAATTTTTTCTCTTGCGGGTCGGGTTCGGGTCAGGTGACTGATCTTTTTTTTGTGCGGGTCGGGTTCGGGTCGGGTTGACTGAATTTTTTTTCTTGCGGGTCGGGTTTGGTTTTCAACAAGTCGGGTTGAATTGAGAACACCTTTCAAAATATTTTTTACAATTATAAACATAAATTTATAGACATGTTTACAACTATGTAACTAATTTAAACATTCTGCACGTACTAGACATGTATGGGAGCTCCCTATTCGTATCCGTGGATATCCGCCAGAAAAGTAGATCCGAATTTGTATCTGGATCTGTTTTCTTTTCTTCAACGGAACTAATATGTATCTTTTGTAGAAATTGTATGAAAATTAGAAACGTATTATAAATTTTTCTGGGCTGTTGTTAATATATAAATTAAAGAAATACAAATACAGTATAACCTCGCATTTGCATTCTGGAAATTGAAAGATTTTGCAGTTTACCAGTTTTTTTTTCTATATTTAGTAGAAGAAAGTATTAGATTCTATCAACTATTGGTGTCAACTGCTCGACGGGTGGAACTGCTATACAGCGATTTCTGCAATTTCAGGGTAGGCTATATCTCAGGTTCTGTTGCGTATAATCCAACAAAACTTGATATGTGAGAAGACCAATATGAGATATTATGCTGATTCAATTTGAATGCCTATCAGCCAACTGGTGGCGCTGCTACACAGCGATTGCCGCAATTTAAGGAAATGCTATATCTCAAGAACTGCTGCATATAATTTCATATAAATTTGTATGTAGGTGTCATTTAATATATATTAGTGCCTGTCAACTTTTGTGTAAACCGCTCTACAGGTGGCGCTGCTACACAGCGATTTCTACAATTACAAGGAAAGCTATATCTCATGTTCTATTGTGTATCATTAAACAAAACTTAACGTGCGAAAAGGCGAGATTATGAGACATTATGTTGACTCAGTTTGAATACTTGTCGGCCAATAGGTGGCGTTGTTATACTGCAAATTTCATCGATAATAGGATGGCTATATCTCAACTTATATGCCATATAACTGTACAAACCATGATATGTGAGATAACCATTATAAAAACACATTGTTTAAGAAGTTATTTAAAGACGATAAAACTGTCTCTCTTTGGATATTTAGTGTTAGATTTCCCTAAGATGAAAACTATTTGCATTCATAACGTTAAACTTTTTAATAATAGTTTTAATAAATTATTCGCACTTAGTGAATTTGACAGAAAAATGTAGAAGAATGTCTTGTGGTGACCACAACATACTAGTTTTTTTTATAATTTACCAACTGTGTGACAATGAAAATTTACTTTATTTTATATCATGTTATATCATTTTACCTTGTTTTGCATGATTTTTAAATGAATAAGTAATGCTGATTTATTTTTCTGGTTTCGGGTCGGGTTCGAGTCGCAAAAAATTTTCTGTTGCGGGTTCGGGTCGGTTTTCTGGTTGATGAAAATTGTTTTGTCGGGTTCGGGTCGGGTTTCGGGTTGATGAAATTTTTTTGTCGGGTTCTGGTCGAGTTTCGGGTTGATTTAAAATTCATCTGTCGGGTTTGGGTCGGGTAAAACCCGACCCGCTCAGGACTCTACTCCAGAAGCTTGTAGAATCGCTGTCCACATGAATGCGGGCTGTTATTCATGCAAAAAGAGATCCAACTTGCAAAAGAAAGTCCAATACAATATTAATTTAAAGGTTTCTAATTCATTGGCCAGTTTGTATATAATAACTCCAAAATTTTTCTTGCCTAAACTGGGGTTCGAGACTAGTATCTGATGATCCAAAAGACACCTGTTTTACCACCGAGCTACCAAGTCAGCTGGCAAAATAATACTATAGCAGTATTATAATAAGTCTCTTTTTGAATGCGTTATTCTCCATTTTTCACTTTAAATGTATTATCCTCATTTTTCACATCTAATGTCATTTGTGCGAAATACTTCGTATTTTTCAAACATTCTCCAGAAACATACCAACATTAAGGTTTTGATTCTCAATTATCATTTTAGCTTACCCAATGATTATGATTTTTTTAAAATTATCTTGTTTCAGAAAATTATTGATAATATATGAAGAACATATAGATTTGTTTACTATGTTGGTTATTGTGGCCGATATTACATTTATTATGGAATTGCTCTTGTAAAAGTAGTGGTGCACAAAAAAGAAAAAAAAATGTATTATTTACCTGGGAATCATGCTGCCAATTCTCCGACTTTTCTGAGATCCCAATTAGAATGCAAGTTATGACCTTCTTTTTTTCGTAAGTCTCCGACCATTATCTATATTAATAAAATAAGACTTTTGTCTGTAAATTTGTCAGAATCGAAAAATTTTGCGATATCTGCACGTTTCACACACCATGAAAGCTGAAAATGACTGCAGAAAATTTTGCCTGTGTGTGTGTGTGTGTGTGTGTGTGTGCGTGTGTGTGTGTGCGTGTGTGTGTGTCATCGTGTCTGTATGTTGCTTTTTTTGTCCGGGCATCACTTGAGAACGGCTGGACGGAATTCAATGGCGCTTGGCAGGAATTTAGGTCTCCCCCCCAACTTAAAATTATATCTATCAACATTTCAGAAATTCCCCCCGTTCTCCCCTGTGGGGGTAAAAGACTAAAACACGTTTGTCCGGTAATCATTTGAGAACGGCTGGACGGAATTCAACGGTGCTTCGCAGAAATTTATATCTTTATTCAACTTAAAATTACATCTATCAACTTTTCAGAAATTCCCCCACGTTCCCCACTGGGGGACAAAAGATAAAAACGCGTTTGTCCGGGTATCACTTGAGAACGGCTGGACAGAATTCAACGGCGCTTTACAGAAACTTAGGTCTTTACCCAACTTAAAATTATATCTATCAACTTTTCAGAAATTACTCCCCTTTCTCTCCTGGGAAGCAAAAGCAAAAACACGTATATAAGCATAACTCGGCTCCTAATTACTTCACAGTAAAGAAATTGCCCATGGGGAGACTAGACATGAGAGCAAATAATACATTTGCTACACTTAAGAATTTTCGATTTTTTAAGGAAAGGGAGGGGGGGAAATATTGGAAATTCCTGATTTTTGAGTGGACTTCTACCAAAAATGGAAGAAATATACTGAAAAAAGGCTATGCGACATCTTTAGGATATTTCCAAAGGGGGGGGGGGGGAAGGGGTGTTGGATTATTTTTTAGGGGCGGGGTTACGAGGGGGCAAACTCGAGACACACCTTTTAGCGCTAAATTTGTCCTGAGAAATCTATGGGATCTGCGCTAACGAAATTTAGTACGTAAATTGTTTATATTTATCCGACCCTTATTGTAAAGGGATTTTACTAACCGGTATCGAGAGGGCTATAAACACGTGTAAAAACACGTTTTCCCTTTTGCATTCGCCTTAAATTATCTTGGATTTGCGAACTTTGGTGTGTGGATGTTGATCAGGTGTACGCATTATGTACGTTGTCGAGATTTCTCAAAACTTCAAACTTAGCTACTGGAAAAGGGGGAGTAAAAAGTGGGTAAGTTGCTGCCGAAGGCAGTGGGAACAAGGACTCCTCACGTTGCAAGCAAGAAAAATCTCTACTGAGCACAGCGGGAACTTTAACTCAGGTTAATTAATAATGATATGGAATTTTGACAACTCATTTCAGTATTGTGTCCAGCGAAGCGGGCAAAGCCTGCTAGTATTTTTTATATAATAATTATTTTTTATATAATAATCCCCTTAAATAATCTTGGAAATATACTATAGACGTTTTCTCTATAAATATAGCCGTGGAAGAGTTATAAAAAAAAAATTGTGTCTGTACCCATCCTGTTAACTAAAAATTTGTACTTCATTAAATGAAAGAAATATGCATATGAGTTAGACGAAGAAAGGATATACTTTTAGAAAATTGGAAGAATAGGTAAGTATGACAAAAACTAATTCAATTAAAAAAAATTACGATAAAAATGCAGATACTGCGTTGTCTAATTTTATATTTTAAGACATTGTTAACCGAACATGAATTAATTCATTTAACTAAAAAGTAGATCCCTGCATTTAAACATTCCTCTAAAAAAATACATTTTTCTTATGAAATATATTTTGCGTATTCATGTGTAACCTTTTAAGTGCGTCAGTGAATATATACGTCAGTGGCAATCACCAGCATCGAATGTTTAAGATGAAATTTAAGCTATTTATATATTATTATAAAAAAGTCTTTCTTTTAATTAATGCAACGTTCCGGTGAACGCGAAAAGGGGGGTTTACTTTTAAAACATAAAATATGCGTGTATCAAAATGTTAAAGTTTTCTTATATAGTAAATTTCTGAAGCATAACACAATTTTCTTTCATTTTACTGAATAAAAGACTATTGTAAGGTAATGATGATATAAAGAGTTCACCCAGCACGTTTTCGGTTTCTATGTGGAAAGGGCAACCCAGTCTACGCTTTAGCTACCACTGTTTACAAATTTAATTTTCGTCTTATTAAACTTAAAAAAATAAAAAATAAAAAAAAAACGCTAGAAATTCTGGAAATTTTACTAATCGCATAGCTGCCAACTTGCACTTTTTTTTCTTTTCCACACCAGTTTCTCCAAGTAAAAAAGTTTACATTATTTAGTCGTTGAAAAATTCTAGTAAATGTATAGAAAATTGCTAGAAAAATATTCCGGTAGCAAAAATGGCAGCTATCCGGCAGCTATGTATATAATCGTAAAGATTAATAGATAAAATATAGACAATAATTGACCACTGCTTATTTACGTGAAATTATTTAAATTCAAGACAAAAGGAGGTTGTTATAAAAGAAAATATTCTATTAGGTCTACCAAAAAGTTCTGTCCTATTGAATTAATTAAATGACAGAGGAAATTTTTGTTTAACAATATTTTTATTACGCTTTACCAATTATTGTCTTAAATGTTACCGAAGAATATCTTAAATACTATCCAGAATAAATTCCCGGTGTCAGTATTGCATACTTGCCAACATCCTAATTAATATTCCGTAGTGCTGTTAGTCCCGCTTTTTTTTTTTTTTTTTTTTTTTTACACCAGTAAATTTTTTGACTAATATTCTTTAAATGCAATTACGATTAAATATGAAGAAAAATACTCTAGAATGATACTGGTGTGAAAAACAAGGCAGAGATAACAAGACTAAAAAACATTAATTAGTTTGATGGCAAGTATGGTACTGTAATTCAAAAGGACAGAACTTTTCCGGTAGACCTAATATATTACGTACATATATATATAGAAAAAAAATAACAGAAAAACAATTTAGTTCTACAGAAATACATTCAATATATATTTTACTCGCAAGATAATCCATTGATGAATAATAGATGTTTGTAGCAAAAAATGCATAAAGCAGTAGAAAAAACTTCTCCTGACTTTTTGTAGAGAGAAAAAAAAAATGTTTATGGGATAACGAAGAGTAAACAAAATGATATGAATAGCATATTCTGAGAAGCCAATAATTATGGATCAGTTAGTTAAGTTTCCTTTAGGGAATATTGTATTCAAGGTAAATAAATATGAATGTAGATATATATTTTTAGTTTTATTTTATGTTTGAAAATTTGCTGTATACTGTAATAAGAAGTTATTGTTGTATGATGAAAACGTCTTATTATTATTTTTTTTTTCACAGTCATGTCTAAGTTCATAATTAATATTCAAATATCCATTTCTAATAACAATATGCAAAAAATCGAAACTGGACTTATTTTGTTTATGTAAAATTTGATGATCAAAATTTTTTACAAAACTTAATATGCGAAACATGTGTAACTGCAATGCATAAATTTTCAACTATTCTAAACGTTATTGTTTTCAATGTTGTATTTAAAAATTAAATCATAAAATGGACGAAATAAAAAAAAATTGACAATGTGGATTGTTTTTATTATTTATCAGTATATTTCAATTATCATTATATACAGACTGAAATATACATGTATATTTCAGTCAGTCAGTATTACTACAAATTTTGTAGGTCAGACAATAAAAAAAAAGAAAGAAAAAGAAAAAAAAATCTCGATAAAATACAAATATCGCAGTTTTTTGTGCATAAATTTGATCTGACGGGCTGTTATAACAGGAAAAATAAATTTTCTTCGTTAAGTCACTCTTTGAGAATAGAAAATGTCGATGTAACGATTATTTTCATGAAAATGATTATAAACAGATTTCTAAAAGTGTAAATTAATCAACACGTTGTTTTTCCTGACTAAATTATACGTCACTGAAAACATATTCTTCACAATGAGAAAAATCTTAATTTGATGACGATTAGAATTTTTCAAGTGTTATTTTAATAAACCAATCTAACGAAAAAGATTGACGGGGAGTTTTAGAATGTTAAATTCGATCAGACAATTTATGATTTCGATGAAAATTAATTTTCACAAAGACATTTATCCTTGGCAAAGTAAACTGAATTAGCGTAAATAAATAGCTTTGATCATTTTGAGGAAAATTTAAGATGAGACGTGTTTGACACATAGAAATGCATTAGTCTCGCAAGCCCTGATACAGGGAATTCAATTTTCACTGATAACCTGCTATTTGCCTTTGAAATATTTATTTAAAAAAAAACTACAAGCACTGGAAAGCAATAAATATTCTAATTTTTAAGGTCCAGTGGAATATAAACAGCTTTCACTATTTTAAGGAAAAGCAAGAATGAAGGAAATTTCAATATTAGAAATTGAAAAGCTCCAATATATATATATATATATATATTTATCATAATGTTTTGTTAGGAGGAAACACACTACAGAGAGCAAAGATATTAGACAATTTCAATAAAATCAAAGGATATTTGTATATTAATTACTACTCTAAAAAATAATATTGATAGAAAAAAAAGTTTTCACTAGTATTCAGGCCTCGCAGTGTTCCTGAAGTTTTACACTCATTATATTTTATTGTCATCACGATTATAAAACAACAGTTTTTTACATAACATTTCAGCGTTAAATTATTGAAAAATATTCCAGAAAAAGTTCTTATTAACGATAGTGGTCACAATATAATAAAAATGTGAGTAAAGTTTTAGAAACTTTGCAAAACCTGCGTATTTCACTCTTTCTTTTCTTTTCTTTTTTTTTTTTTTCTTTTTTTTTTTAAGTAGGAATGGTATAGAAAGAAAACACCTTTGAAAATTCAGATAGAAAGGGACTGTAAAAAAAATTATTTCGCTAAATTTTATAGACACGTGTAACGAGCATTCAAGAATCTCTTTACTATTGGCACATCTTTATCGGAGTATTTGTATGGGTAACCCTCTGACTATTAGTTGCAATGTGCCATGTTCGTAACCCGGTTCAGGCATGAATGACCCTAGTAAATCCATTTTTAGTCATAGTACCTAGTCTGATTTATATTTATTACAGAAATTAGACTTAGAGAAACACCCCAAAACCAACACATACCTTGTGATCTTTTCTTGTTTTGAATACTAACTTCGACTTTGGACGTCCCTTTGTTATATAATTTAACAAAAGGATTTAACGTATTCAGTTCAAATAATTTAAATATAATTTTCTGCAATTTGTGTGGTAAATTCAACTGTTTCACATACATATACCGTATTTTCCAACGTATAACGCGCACTTTTAGCACAAAATTTGAGGTCGAAATTTACGGGTGCGCGTTATACGCCGGATATAAAAATGATAGATTTAAAAAGTAGGAAAAGATGAGCATAAAAACGTTAGATTTCTATATATTTCTAAGTATTATTTAATATATAAAAGGATTAACATACCTTATGAACCTTACGTGGCAGCAGAATCATTAATTGGAAGCAGCAGTGTTAGTGAGGCTGGGAAGGTTTTGAGAGTACCTGATTCATCGGTTCGACGTAATCATCACGGGATACTGCATTTGTATCCGTACAAATTGCAGACACCGCATCATATCATGCCAGCAGATATTGCTGCAAGGGAATCGTTTGCTAAATAAGCTGTAACAAAATTGGAACATGAATCACAGTGATTGTTTAACGCCTTTTGGACAGACGAAGCCCACTTTGCACTACATGGGGACGTAAAATGCACAATAACCGCATTTAGGCGACATCGAATCCCCATGAATACGCGACGATAACAGTTTGGAAACAGTTTGGTAATTCTATGATGTAACATGCTGTACTCAGCTGTCACAGGTGTTGTGACTCACCTTACGTGCTCCATACAATGTGGTGGAGGTCATGTTGAACAACTTCAGCTTAAATAAATCTTTGAAAATGTAGAATTGTATTAGTATTGTGTTTCTGCTCATTATATTTTAATGTGTGACTCATTTCATTAATTTGCTTAACATATCCAACATCAGCGAACCCTATCGGTCATTTGTTGAATTATTATTATTATTATTATTATTATTTTGTTCTTAAAAAAAAAATCTGCCGTCTTTCTGATTCCATTCATGCACACTGCCCTTTTTTTTATCATAATTTGTTTTTTTTTTTAATGAACTTTTAAATTTTTTTCGAACTTTTAGCTCACCCGGTATATATATATACGCCAAAGCTCTTTAAGAAGTTAAACATTTTTTTTTTTTTTTTTAATAATGTTTTTAAAAGTAATGGTTATAGTCGCGGCTCATTTTTTTTATACGTTGTCAATTTTCGTTTTTTGCTTAAAATGCGTTAATAAATTTCATTATATTTAGTACAAGAGATGACAAGATTATTTAGATGATAAGTACATAATGTCTTAATCCTCACATTATGTTAGGTAATCGATTTTATTATTATTATTATTATTATTATTATTATTATTATTGAAGACCTTTTTTTTAGCTTACATTCTTTGTCATAAACCGCCTGCCGAATATGGTTTAAAAACGGAAAAAGGGGAAAATAAATTAGAAATGTTTCTCCTATCGTTACAAATACGGTGCCAAATGAAAGGGGAGATTTTTCAGATTCCTGGGGTGCAAACAGTTTTTCAACACAATAATTAGATTTTTTAAAACTAACTAAAGTATGAAATTTAGGTAGTAATACTTCATTTGAATCTTTTCATACATTGCAGTGCGAATTAACCTAATAGAAAAAGTCTTTAATTTTTTTTCTTCTTTTAATTTAATTTAATTTATACTGAAATATCATTAAAACCAATTTGATAATAAGGCAATATGAAATATATTATAAAGCAATTTTTAATAATGATTTTCCATCAAAACGTTTTTTATTGCG
This sequence comes from Salticus scenicus, assembly GCA_963930645.1. Classification (NCBI taxonomy): domain Eukaryota; kingdom Metazoa; phylum Arthropoda; class Arachnida; order Araneae; family Salticidae; genus Salticus; species Salticus scenicus. The sequence continues at coordinate 240,523,754 of OZ005653.1, read as the reverse complement.
AACAATTTATTTATTTATTTATTTTTTAATTAAGTCATTTTCTGCATCTTGACCACCATTATAAATCCTTCTTTTGAAATGTATCTATTATTGATATGAACTAATTTGTCGAAAAGCCAACTTAACCCTCGTAAGCGCCAACTACCATCAAGAAAAATTCATTCATCATAGTTTTTTCATTAGACCCATGAGATATAAAGATTGAAATGTAGTATTCCTCTAAATCCAGAAAAAAATTGTAGGATAGCAGCATTATTTTTCAGATGATACACATCCAAATAATTGTGGCTATTATAAGTATTTTCTCATAATAGCACAGTTGCCAAAATTTTAATTTATTCCAGAGCATTTCAGGCTTGTCTTTATTTCGTACCATTTAATTTAGAGAATAGTTTTTTTTTTTTTTTTAAATATATATAACTACAATAAAATAAGAAGGAATTTCTCTTAAAAAATATGGTATGAAATAAAGGCGGGGCTAAATGTGCCCCGGAATAAATTAAAAGGTTAGCAACTTTGTAATAACCACCATATATATCAAGTTTGCTCAATTTATATCCAATCATAGCTGAAAAGTCTCCCGCTTAAATACGATTATTTTTTAAAGCTACCTAAATCTTATATATTAAGGAATTCGAGCATTAAATAAGCCATAAAACTATAAAGAAATAATGGCATGAAAAAGGAAGGGAAAATCCCAACTATGCACAATAAGGGCTGAGATATAACATTTTCTTATATAGGAAAATATGTAGTATAACAGCGCCACATATAGGTCGATATACAATCAAATTGAATGAATTTAGTATTTCACGAAGAACAATTCACATATCAAATTCAGCGCATTTGTATCCTAAAGAACCTGAGATATAGCATTCAAGAAATGTAAGGAATTGTAGCAAAAACAAAGTCACTTAGTGGGTGATATTACGGCAAAAAAAAAAAAAAAAAGCGTTGTGGAATTTCATTTTTACATGAGATGCAACACCGACTTATTTTATGAACACACAGACGCACAGCCTTATTACATACAAACATACATTTTGTCTATATGCCTTAACCCTTTGCGGCGCAAGACAATTAGGATCATTTAAATTAAACTGCCACCGGAATTCATGAACTAAATTAAAAGAAATTTTAAACTTTAAGGTTTAAAAAAAACCCGGCCTTTTCTGCTATGTTATAAACGTATATTTTTGCTAAAAAATTTCCGGGATGGATTTTTGCAGCTGGATCTTAAATTTTGCGTCCTCGCAGCGAGGACAGCGCGCGTTAAGGGGTTAAGTATTTTAGTGTCTAAGATTTTAGATAACGATGATTTCTATTAATTGGAAGAAGTTCAACTATAAAAATTAATTTTGATTGAATAATGTATTTAATTCAGTAAATAAATCGATTATATGAATGTCACAGAAAAGTAAAAAGTGATAAATAAATTGCTCTTTCAAAATGTCTGGCTTTTAACATTATAAATAGGATTAAAATCTAATAGCAAGAATTTAAATGAATTTCCTACTAAACGTATAGTTAAAAATGTGATTACCATCTATGCAATTGAAAATGCAGCGCATTAAAATATTTTTAATAAAAAGACAAATTAAAAAACTTTTTATTTATTTACCTTTAACGAGGAGTGTTTGGAAATATAATAATAATAATAATAATAATAATAATAATAAATACATAACTTACCTTCTGAAGGGTATTTGTGTATCGTATACTTATCACACAATGTTGAAAATGCAAATGATAAGGTTTAAAAGAAATTATAGGAATTATTTTGAAAAATAAACTTTGAAATGACGAGAAAAATTGTTTAAAATTTGTTTAATGATAGTAAGAAAAATCTAATTTATAATTCTAAATGTAATACAATTTTAAATTATAACTATTCTGAAAATAGGATTAGTACATTTGCATTAGTACATATTCTTTTAAATTAAGTAGATTGTAAAAAAAAGTTAGAAATATTTTTTACACGTTCCAAATCAATAATAAATGATATCTAGAGTTTATTTTATGCTCATGTACAATTCCAAAAATTTGTTTTAAAATTTTAATGTTTATGAGAATAAAAGGAAACTTATAGATAAAAAGTGTTCATGTTTACAATGTGATATTTTGTTTGATTGAATATGGAGTACATTTATATGTTATTTCAACATAATAATTTTTATACTTGTTTTAGTAATTGAATTGCTGTGTTTTGTTTTTGGTCATATGGGTTTATGTTTGGGATTTAACTCTATAAAAACGTTTATACGTTTATTTTTACACAACAAGAATCATTAGACGAGGATTATCGGCTTGAAAGAGATTACAAATAGCCATGTACAAATAGCCATGCCTGAACTAGCATCCGAACCTGGGACCTGGTGGCTAGAGTGCTACTCATTCGTCTGCCAGATGAGGCATAAGACACATATTGTAAAAACTAACAATATCTCAATTAAGTAATATCCGTATGAAAAGTATAAACAAAAATATGAGGATTTTAATCAAAACTAGAAATTTATATTATTTTATTAATGAAAATTGTTATAAAAATGTATGAAAAAAAATCTCTTTGAATTTTCCGGAAGGAAAAAACCAGAAAAGTTGGTAGCTGTGGGTTAACCCTATAAAATTCACGGCATTTTTTCTTTTGAAAATTGCAGAAAAATCATAAATATGTAAACTGAAAAAAAAAAAAGTAAAGAACAATTGTATTATTTTTTTTTTTAATTTTGGTTTGGAAAATGTTAGCCTGATTAATTTGAAATAATAAATAAATAACTTTTTGCGTAAACACTATAAATTTAAAAATATTGTAACAGTTGTTTCACGTGAAAATAACTGCACGAACCTTCATCAGTTGAAAGAACTAGACACAAGAGCTTCATCAAATCTGCACATGCGCACGCTTTTGTGAGTAATTACAAGTGACATCTACACTTTCCTTACCCATAAGTATCAATTTTGATTTTTGGAGTAGTACTGCTGTCTATTAAACAAAGAAGGAATAAATGCTAAAAAATCTCTTAAAACTAGGAAAAGGATGTTGAAAGGTTGTTGCATAGAAAAAGCAAAATATTAAATAGTGTCGAATGTTCGGTTTCAGTTTAAAACTAATGAACATAAAACCGATTAAAATGAAGGAAAAAGCGTTGAAAAATTGTTGCATGAAAAAAAAAAAATATATATATATATATATATATACAATAAATAATGTCAAATGTAGTAAAATGTAGTAAAAATGTAGTAACGTCAAAAGTAATGTCAAGCTATATTGTTTAAATATCATTTTGAATCTCAGATATTCCACAAATTTAATGTAGCAAAATTTATATAGTTTCAAATCACAACTAATTTAAAAAAATAAATTTTGCTTTAAAAGAGCTTGCTTAAATAGAGAAAAAGTAATAATGTATTAAAAATGTTTAAAATCAGTAAACAGAAATTGCAAGTGAATCGTTACAATTGTTTCAAATCTAAAGAAATAATGATTCTTCATCAAGTAAAATGTATTAGACACGGGTGTAGCATCAAACCGACAACTCCATCACCCATCAATGGAACCTAGATTTTTTGTTGTTGTTGTTGTTGTTGTTGTTGTTTTGTTTACCCAAGAGAATTATTGTGAGATTTTTTTAAATTTATGTTGTTTGCTTTCATCTTTATCTTATTTTTATTTATTTTTTTACTTGTTAACACAGTCCTTCGATGTATTTTTTACTGCTTAAAGTAAAAGTTCTATAGAAACAATACATATGTATAAAATATATTCCATACAAAAAAAAGAAAAAAAAAAGGGATATGGTAATCAATATATACGATACTTTGGCTCTTTCTTTTCGAATGTTTTAATAAAATGCTGAATATTTCAATGATAACTAGCTTTTTTTGACCCTGAAAAATTTCTAGACGTTTAAAGTTTAGGTCTATATATAATTATTACTTTTTTTTTTTTTTTTTTTTTTTTTAACAAGAGAATATTTATCTTTCATAAAATATAGATGGATAAAATTTATTATCAAATATCCAATAGTTCCTTTTTCAATTTTTTACTTTATCTTGCCCATAATGTAAAGAAAGTATTGCTTTTCGGTCGAATTTGCGAAATTGAGTTTTTGTTATATTTACACGTTTTGAAGTCCCTTGAAAAAAAATCATGTTTTTAGTGGTTGGTCTGTGTGCATGTCTGTCGCTATGCCTGTCTATTATCAGCATATTTAAAAAACAAATTGCATGTTGGTTAATAGAAAAGTTTGATCAAGATTGATAAGTTTCAAGGAATGTTGCATCTGAAAGTTGTTTGAATAATTTTAAATGAACTTTTGAATTTAATAACAGATTTGAATTCTATACAAGTGTAGGTACAGTAATGAGACAGGGGTTCCCCTCCCTCACATAGATATATTTGTGAAATAAAGCTGTTCCAAAGCCTAATTGGAACTATTTTAACATAGTTTTGCATAATAGTACCCGTTATATGAGTAACACATCAGATTACTTTTTTAAATCTTACTACTTATTTCTACGATTCAAATATACAGTCGTAATATAATCTCTTGAAATAAATAGCTGACTAAGCGTATGGACGGTACTAATTAAAATACATAACAGGAAAAAGTTTAGAAATCAATTACTGTCGCATCATTTACATTAACCATTTTAAAGTAATTACAGTTGCTTCAATAGCAGAAAAAAAGGCTTAAAAAGATTTAGAAAAAAAAATGTCCTATGTTCTTAGCATTTATTTAATTACTACGAATTATATTTTAAGAAATTTCGCTGATTTCTATTTTACTATTTTTTTTATTTTCTCTTACCCATATACATGATAGAGAAAGTACTGTTTTGCGTCAATTTTTTTTATTTACTTTTTGCTATATTTACACGTTTTGAGATACCTTGAAACTAAAAATCGTGGTTTTAGCGGTTTGTCTATGTGTGTGCGAGTGTATGTGTTATAAAAATATCTAAAGAACCAACAGAAGCAGGAAATTCAAATTCGGTATATAAATTTATATCATTTAGGCATGCTACAATAAGCTTCCCGTTGAGATCAAAAAATGGTTCGTGTACAGGAACATCCCGAATTCAAATACATTGCATGTATGGGCGAAAATGTTTGGCAGGCTCATTTTAACATCTATAGGCTAGGCTGAACAAAACGAAATAAGGTATGAAAAACATTCACCTTTCGTTTACAGGGCTAAACAAAAGAAGCAGATTATAGAGGGACACTACTTGTAAATTGATGGAAGTGTATATCAGGCTGTGCTGTGCTGCGCGTTATTAATATAGAATTTTATTTGTGTGCAACATGTGGTGTGTACATAATGTTTTAAACGATATACAGTGCTACCAATAATTAAGCGAAAACTTTTTTTTATTGAATGTAATTAGTGGAAGTGCTTTACTATAATACTTTACCATGTCCAGCAAAACTGCTCGGGAACTAAAATTAATTCCTCAGACCCATGCAAGAAACAAAGTATTTTTTAAGCGACGAAAATTTCTCGCTTGATTTTTGTATATTTACATGTTTTTAGGTCTTCTGAATACCGAAGTCAAGATTTTAAATCTTGATTTTTGTCTCTGTTTCTTACATGAGTAACTTAAAAAAAGTAATATCAGGCAAATCAAATAATATATTTTCAAGTTAATATATGTTTGTTGCTTGAAAATTTTTATCAAGACTGATAGGTTTTAAGGAATGACGCTTGTGAAAGTTGCCTGTAAAGTTTTAAATGAACTTTTAAATTTAATAGTAGATTTTAATTCTATATAAATTCAGGTACAATAAATAAAAGGGGGGTTGAGGTAGGCAGTAGATCCACAATTACTGAATTATTTGTCAAATATATCTGTTTCGAAGGCTAATTTGAATTGTTTTAAACGTAGCTTTACATAACATTGCTCGTTATCTTATCCCTTAATCTCCAATCTGCATTATATTACTAAATTTTAATTTAAGGGAAAGTCATGTGAGTGCCACACAAGAAAATTTTCTTTCTTAAAGGGACACGAAATGATGAAAATTATCAAAATCGAGGAAATTAAAATTATTTTAGATAGTCATTATAGAACTTACTAAGCTATGTAATATTTTTAAAATAATATTATTTATTTATTTTTTACAAAATTTAAAATTGTATATTTATTCTTATTGGGTTCCTAATTTCGGGAATAATTAGTTACCGATAACGTTCTTTGTTAATTTATCCTTATTTAATTGTCTTAAAAATTTATGTGATCGCTAATCAGCGTATTTATCACAAAACCAGGCATTCATTTAAACATCAAGAATTTTTTTAATTTGTTACGAATTCTTAGATTTAGATGAATAACAAAAATTCATAAAGATTTCTGGTTTAAAACATTTTGCTTGTAACTGATGCTGTGAATGTGTTATAAACAATTCAGTGTACAGATGTGTCCAGTTACATACAAAAGACACACAGTAACAAGAGCAAAATAAATGAAAATGAAATAAATAAATAAAGCATCTTTAAAATAACTAAAACTGTGCATTATTGTGTGTACTTATTCCCATAAAAGAAAGCTTTTTTTGTCTCAAAAATCACAATTAATTTTTTTAAACATGCTATATGAATGAAAAGAATAGATTTCATGACCGTATTTGATTTGGGAAGTATTAGTATGTAAAATAAAAATAATTATTTACAATGCCTTTTGTCTACATAAACAAATTAAAAATTAAGATAAATTAATGAAGAGACGAAATGATAGTAAAAATGATGTTCATTTATTTAAGTGGCAAAAATCTCCCTCTCGTTCATACAGTCGGAACAAAATTATTGATGGACACATCCACAGTTTTCATATTATTATTATTATTTATTTATTTATTTATTTATTTATTATCAATTATTTTAGTTTTATCGCTAATTTTTATCAACTTACTTTTTCATAAACAGCATAAAGACTAAAATTTGAATGACAAATATTTACTTCGCAAAATAGTATTAGGTGCAAATCTTATAATAGGAATTATTGCTAGCGCTTCAAAAATTTTGCTGCCGACTATAATTAAAATAAAATCTTTAGTACATAAAACATCTGTAATAATTAAGCAGTAGGCATACAGAGCTGCCAACCTAATCCGGCAAATTGTCAGTACGCCCCTGTTTCTCCACCACTTAATTTTTTGACTAATTCTCTTCAAATGTATTTACGATGAATTAAGAAGAAAAATACTCTAAAAAAAGACTGGTGTGGAAAAAGGGGCGGTACTAACAATCCTCAGATTACGTTGGCAGCTCTGGACATACTTTAGTAACAATCATGATTTGTTTTATTTATAATATGCTTTGTTTGAAAGCCTGAATTATGATGCGAGTTGTTCGTAATTATTTACATAGAGAAAAATGCTATAATATTTTCTTTAAAGATTAATTCAGAGATTTCTGCGCATGCTCAAATGCTCTCATTTTAGTCTTTTTGTGATTTAATATATAAGATATTTGTGAGATAACTAATATTTTTGAATATGAAGAATTTACTACCTACCAGTATTTAATTTATTAAATACTTATTTTTGTGTTTATCGTAATGCACAGTGATAGAAAATTTATTGATCATAGTATATAGAGAGATAAATTATATTAACAGATTTCATAACAGTAGAAAACTTATCGTTCAGAGTATATAAATGGAGAAAATATTTTGTAAAATATCAGATAATTTATTCATTTTTCCCCTTGCATTTTTAAATTTATCTTTTTTTCGATGACATAAATATACAAACGTAATAAATCTACTAAAACAGATGTTTGCTGAAACGTAAAGATGACAATGATTAAAATACGTCATACGAAAATTTATTTTGGAAAGAAATTAGTGTCACAACAGTTACATTCCCCATGAGTAACTATAGTTGGTTCAATAGCAGGAAAAAAAATACTAAAGAGCATTATAAGTTGAATTTTAATTTCTTTATGCGGCGTTCTTAACTTTTTTCTACAATTAATTTCCAAGAATCATATTTTGGGGGATTTCCCACCCACCTCTCTCTCTTCCTCTTGTTTTTTTTCCCCTGCATAAAGATTTACAAAAAAAATATATATAGCACATTTTGAGGCATTCACATTTCACTATAATCAGTTTTAAAAGGAGAATTTAAAAAAAAAAAAAAAAAAAAAAAAAAAAAGTCATCATTATAGATAATAATGACGCTATATTTTTAAAGTATCCTTATTCAAGACGACAATTTACTGGATAAAATTTTTCTAGTAGCTGAAAGAAAGCTGAAACATAATTTAGGTTTATATGTAACAAATAATATGTCCGATTCTTTGAAAATTTCAAGTACTGAAATTGGAAGATTTATATTTATAAGGGAGATATAATTTTTTTTTAAATTATTGTTTGCTTTATGCTTTTAATTATTGGTTAGTTTAATATTTTTATTATACTAAAGATTTCATAAAATTCAGAAAGTAAATTTAAAGATTTTTTTTTTTTTTTTTTTTTTTTTTAAGATTACATTTTTACTTACATAAAAGAAACTGTTTGTGAACAACGATGACATGTCTTGAAAATTGAATAAATATCTACAAGCAGTAAAATGTTTATTTTAAAATACATGTATTTTGCAGATATTTCAGATTTGTAATATTTTCCAAACTAAAAGAGAATGTAACTAACCCAATATGTGATAGTTATATTATTCACATATTAATTAAATGCTACAGTATCTGGCCAAATTATTAGACCATTGGCAACTTATACATTTTTTTATGTTTAAAACCTTATTAAATGAAGAGTTTTATTAAAAAAGATAGTTTCTTCATTCATATTTCGAAAACATATACATTAAGGAATACAATGACAGAAAAAATGTTACAATACAATACTTATTGGAGAGAGAAAAAATTGGTAAATTAAATTTAACAGAAAAGTCAATATTTTGTATGGCCACCTTTGGCAACTAAAAGGGCTTTAACACGACGAGGCATACTTTCTATGCATACTTGGATGGTTTCGTGAAGATGCTAATTATGATTCCACTGTATGTTAAAGATTCCAGCATCTCTACCTTATTTGTTATATTTTTCTTATACATTTCTTTTTTCAGCAACTCCCAACCATTTTCAATAGGTTCATATCAGGCGATTTGCCAGGCTAATCAAGAACTTTGATTTTTTTTCGCTCTAAATACTTCGATACACTTTTAGCTTTATGGTATGGAGCACCATCATGCATGAAGACTGGTTCCTCGTCTCCAGGAAACCATTCTTTCATTTGTGGCATGAGCCTGGTTTGTAAGACTTTCAGGTATTGATCTTGTTTCACTGTATTTTTGACCACATAGAGAAGACCAGAACTTTTCCTGATATGACAGACTGCACCATGACTGATGGAGGATGTTTGATGGTGGGAACAATACAATCTGACTTGTATTTCTCGTTTGGACGCCGCCGAACGAATTTGGTTTTTTCGGTTAAAACATGAAAAACCGATTCATCAGAGAAGCAAACCTGAAAATTAAACAAAATTGCTTTTTATTTAATTTCTTTACATTCATTATAAATGCCAATATATCGTTGATAAAAATAAATAGCTATATACCTTTTTCCAGTCTTCTATTATCCAATTTTTGTACTTTTTTCCCCACTCCAAGCGTTTTTTCATTATTTCTGATGTAAGCCTTTGCTTGCGAGCCGGTTTCATGGCAATGAGTTTATTTTCTGCCAATCGACATCTCAAAGTTCTTTCTGATTCAATAATGCCTTCATTTTGAACTTCTTTCATCAACATGCGTAGCGGTTTCTTTCTGTTATTTATACAAATGTCTCGTATTTTTCGATCCGTCCTCGGCGTCGTAATGCGAGCTCGTCCACTATTATTCTTCTGTGATGGATCCAAACTTATGTTTAAGACCATTTTCTTTTTAATATTTTTTACTGAGCTTCTGGATACTCCTACCTTTGCTGCAATTTGATTTTTGGTCAGTTTAGTGGCCTTCAGTTGACCATAAACCTACCCTACTCTCTTTGGTAAAAGGTCAGCCTTTCTTCCCATCTAAAATAACAGAGCAAAAACTTTTTATGATAATAAATGAATAAAAATGTTAACTATCCCACACGTTATTAATAACAATTCAAAACATACTTTTTGCAGCAAAATATTCCCTTCAATCCAAAATAAACAAGCAGAGCAAATTTTACGTTATAATGCAAGTTTACACCTATGCCACTGTATCACAGAATAATAACTAACTGTCTTGTGTTGCCAGTTTGAAAATGTTTCTGTAATAAAGGTACTGATATAAGCTTAAGGTAAAACACTAATTAAATAATAATAATTTTGAGCAGGTCAGGTATAATAAACTTCCAATTTCAAAAAACTTTAAATATTTTCTTTAGTCTAATAATTTGGCCAGGTACTGTATATATGAAAAATTAAACTAAACTATGCTCATAATTTTTGTTGTTGTTGTTGTTACTGTAATAAAATATATGACTATTATTATATACATATATGTATTTATTTTCTTTTTCTTTTTTAATTTTACCTGGATACCCAGTTATTTTTTTTTTAAATGTCTCTTTTTATACAAATGTAATCAATCAAACAAATCAACAATTCAGAACAACATAAATATTCGCATTATTTATTTGTGGTAAACTGTTTGCTGAAACTTAACACTTTATGAAAAGTATATTATGCTCATTTAGATGCAAATTTCTTCAAGATATTTTATCTAAATGAACATATCTAACATGAAATGTTTATTCACGCTGGATAAAGTTAATGACAAATTGTGCACAATTTCAAACATTTCAGATATTCTTTCCTTTTTTTATTATAAAATGATAGAGAAACCACAGTAATTACTTAATAATTTTCACTTTTATCCTTCTATTTTTCTAGGTTTAATGCACTGTTTATGTAAATAATTAACATGAATTTAAAACTTCCTTTTCAATAACCGTACATAATGACGTTAATCGCAAGTAAGTAAATTAAATTATTGCCAATTTACATTTTCCTCTTATATTTTTAACAATGAAAGCTGTCAAGCCGTTACCGATGTAACTGCTATTTTCCATAAATATGCAAGACGTTTTCTTAAAAATGCAATTCGCGTAGATAAGGTAGTTTCGTCGTAATATAATTTGAGTGTTGTCAACTTAAATGGTAAGATAAGCCGGAGGCTAAGTTTATTTTATTTGATTCATTTAATAAAATAATTCCTCGAACATCTTATTAAAACCTAATTGACAGTTTTTAAAAGTTGCCTGTATTGAATGTCTTAGATACAATCGAGTTAACATTATTTTTAATATTTTTGTCTTTACTGGATAGTGTGAAATGAGCTTAGTAATTTAAATTTCGAGTAAATTAATTAAATTTATATAGATACGAGTAAAGAAAAGTTGCTTGTAAATAAAAAAGAACTATTTTGTTTTCAGACTGAATTTCAAAATTTTCTGTGTGATGCAATAGAGCTAATTTTTTACATGAAACCGGAACGTGCCAATAAATATCTTTACAATTTTAAAAGTACACTTTATAAATAAAATAATCTGGTGTGTCACTCACACGACTTTCTCTTACCCTAAAATTTAATACTATAAATACAGCTTGCAGATTTATAGGTAAGATAACGAGTAGTGTTATGTAAACCTATGTTAAACAATTCATATTAGGCTTCTGAAGAGTTTTATATGATAATTAGTTCTGTGTGAGGGGGCTACCGCCCCCTCAACCCCCCGTTTCATTAATGCACCTACATTTATATAGAATTTAATTCGGTTATTAAAAAATAATTCTCTTTTTAAAAAATAATTTATTAAAATTATTATTAAAAAAATTATCTTTTATGATAAGGCAGACGATTTCCATATTAGAGAAGTAGTATAACACCAAATGTCCAAAAAAAGTCCATTTTATTCTCAATATTTAAAAAAAAAAAAAAAAAAAAAAAAAAAAAGTACGATTTTTTTTCTAAGGTTTTTTTTTTTTTTTTTTTCGTTAAAAGTAAAAAAAATCGATAACGTTGCTTTAAATTATCGCAGATCGATGGTTCAACCATTCGTTTTAAAGGTATTGGCGAGCTCTTTTTTGAAAGATACCCACCATGAAAATTTACTCCCCTCGAGGGGAGACTTCCCCCCCCAGGGGGGAGGCGAGGCTCCTACATACACAAAATTTTTTTTCACAGTTAACTATCTCTATTACAAAAAATATATATTCGTTTCATTTGGTTTAGTGCAGTCTGTAGAAGTTAAAGTCTACTTTCCTGCAATTTCCCCCATAGACGTAATGTATTAGAATTCTCTTGATTGTCCCTGTATACGAACCATTTGCTTGATCTTAACGAAAAGCTTACTGTAGCGTCCCTATATGATACACATTTAGAATACCAAGTTTGAACTTTCTGCCATAATTTGTTCTTGAGATATGCTGATAACAGACAGACACACACACAGACATACACACACACACACAGACATACAGACACACAGACATACACACAGACCATTTGCTCAAAACATGATTTTTGTATTCAGGGCACCTCAAAACGCGTAAATATAAGAAAATCTCGCGTTCGAAAATTTGACCCAAAAACAATACTTTCTCTACCTTATGGGTAAGAGAAAGTAAAAAAAGAAAGAAAGAAAAGAAAATAACGAAAATAAAGAAAGAAATTATTGAATACTTCTATATTTTAAAACCTTTTTTCACATTGAAGATATATTGATAAAGTCAATATATGACAACTATGTTAGCTAAAATATAAATTTCAATTGCAAATATTGGTGTGAAAATATTGTTTTGTTATGGTTTTGTAGTTTTGATTACAAAATGCTATATGTAACGATTAGATTGCAAGATTATTGTATAAATTTATATATCTATTTGTATAAATTTTCCCTAAAATATGCTTATATTTATTAAAATTATTTACTATTGTAAAATGTGTGACTATTATTACACACACACACACACACACACACATGTATATGTATATGCATGTCTTTTAAATAATTTTACTTGTTAAAATTTTATTTTTCCGACTGAGTGAAAATAATGCCTGGACCGGGACTCAAACCCCGGATCTTTGACTTACAAGGTCAAGGCTCTACCAATTGAGCTATTTAGGCCGACACCCCAGTCAGCATTACTCACTCAGACAACCTTTAAACAGAAACATCTCTGGTCTATCATGTAGATAGCTCAACAGAAAATAAGCCGCAGGAATTGGAAAACACCATTAGATAATGGGAGAAAGACAATTTTTATTAAAATCACACAATCAACTGTGGAAGAAAATCATATTTATTGAAATTTTATTTTTCCGACTGAGTGAAAATAATGCCAGGCCGGGACTCGAACCCCGGATCTTTGACTTACAAGGTCAAGGCTCTACCAATTGAGCTATTCCCGGTCAGCATTACTCACTCAGACAACCTTTAAGCAAAAATATGATTATCTCAATAAATATGATTTTCTTCCACAGTTGATTGTGTGATTCTAATAAAAATTGTATTTCCTTCTTCCATTATCTAATGGTGTTTTCCATTTCCTGCGGCTTATTTTCTGTTGAGCTATCTACATGATAGACCAGAGATGTTTCTGCTTAAAAGTTGTCTGAGTGAGTAATGCTGACCGGGGTGTCGGCCTGGATAGCTCAATTGGTAGAGCCTTGACCTTGTAAGTCAAAGATCCGAGGTTCGAGTCCCGGTCCAGGCATTATTTTCACTCAGTCGGAAAAAAAAAATTTCAATAAATATGATTTTTTTCCACAGTTGATTGTGTGATTTTAATAAAAATTTTACCTGTATAACTATTTATTTTTCATTTTTGAATGTCTTTCTTAATGTGTAAATATAACTAATCAAACAAAATAAAGAATTTTGTGCGATATAAGTATTCGAGTTATTTATTTATAGTAAACTTTTTACTTTTTTACCTTTTCCCTAAAAAAATTTATGGGTATTCAATCAAACTCTATCCAGATATTTCCTCCAAATGAACATACCTCGTGTCAAATGATTACTCACGCTTGATATAACTAATGTCAAATTTCATACAATTTCAAACCTTTCAAAAAGATTTGTATAAAGTACATTATAGAAAAACCACACTAAATATTTAATAATTTTCATTTTTTTCCTGCTCTTGTTCTAAGTTTAATGCACTGCTGTAAGTCATTATCAAAAATTTAATAACTCCTTTCAAATAACCGTAGATAATAACATTAATTGCAAGTGTTAGTAAATTAGATATTACCAATTTATCTCTTATATTTTTTAAAATGACAGCTGGCAAGCCATTACTGTTGTAACTGCTATCTTCCATAAATAAGCGAAACGTTTGGTTAAAAATGCGATTCGCGTAGCAAAAGTAGTTGCGATGTAATCCAACTGGAATGTTTTCGTTGTCAACTTCAAAGGTAAGATAAGTCTGAATCTACGTTTATTTTATTTCATATATTTTATAGAATTATTCATTGAACATGCATAGTTAAAATTTAAAATGTTGTTTGTATTGATCGTCTTAGATACAATCAAGTTAAAGTTATTTATAACTTTTCCTTCTTAACGGATATTTTGAAATAAGCTTAATAATTTTGATTTTATGTAAAATAATTAAATATTTTTGGAAATGAGCATAAGTAAAAATGCTTGTAAATATGTATATAAATATACATATATAAATATAAATGAATATATATATAGATAGATAGATAGATATATAAATGATATATATCGTAATAAAATTTAACCTTAAAATTTAGCAATTAATAGTTACAAAACAATGCCAACACAACAAAAATAGAACTGATTTTAACTCATAGGTAAGACTGACACAAAAACGTTGCGATACACATTAAGAACCAATAAGAGACAAAAACAATTTAAATTACTTACGCCGATACGAATAATAATAATAAAAAAAGGACCATTAAACTTAATGACAGAGTAAATAGCTAAAGGACCACAGAAATAATAATTGGATAAAAATGCTTAAAATTAGAAGTAAAAACTCGTCAGAGGGCATGTACTTCATAAAGCTTTGAAAGCTGCATCGATTTCGTAAAACAATATAGCTAATCATAGCAATTTATATTGTTCTAGTCCCGATCGAGGCAGCAAAACAAATTTGAATGAGAAATTAAAGAAATTATTAAATCAAATCATCGAAGAATCCATAGACAAAACTAGAAAAAAGTAGAGTAGCCACATGTAAAACTTTTACACAAACTAGAGAATAGGAAGATGCTAACAAATTATTGAAAATAAAAATAAAAACATTCCAAACATCGATTAATCGATAAATAATTACCGTCTGAGATGTTTCATTAACGATTAAATTCAATTAGTAATTCTTTATTGAGTGAGTGAAATTTTAATTTTAAGTTGGTTAAAGTTTAAACAAGGTAAATTTTTAATTTAAATTGTACGTAAATCAATGAGCATTAAAACTTTCATAGAAAGGAAATTAATGTTTGAAAACTAAGTCAGCAGTGAGCAAGCGCCATCTAGCGTTTAGCTAGATAAACAATAAGACAGTTAAATTAATTCAGATTCAAAAAAACCAATGCTATAAAGAGTATTTTTAAGAAGTTTTAACTTCAGAAATTAAGAGAATATGTGGCCCCATTTAAATAATTAAAGATTTGATTAGTGGATCTTGATCATGTTAGACCTAATATATATAGACTAAATTAGTTGATCTTAATCTTATAATCCTAAAATAATTAAACTTAAATTCAAAGTTATTAGTAAGAATTAAATGTTAAGTTGTAAAAAGAGTCACTCACAAGCAATAATCCCAAAAAGCACACATGTAAGGATAAGCAATACAAAGCAGTCAACAATTATTAAAATTATTTTTTTATTTTTATTTTTAAATTATTATTATTATTAAGTTGGATTTATTGTTCAAACTAAACATGGGAAGTGACTAATAGCCAAATGCACTCAATTAAATTTAACGAAAAATGAGTTCATAATTCATAATATCAACCAGAAAAAATAAGAAGAATATACAGGGTGTTCCAAAAGTCCCCCCCCCCCTCCTAACTCGAGAATCAGTCGGGATTGTGAAAAATGGCGAAACACACGCTCAATTAATTTGAGAGGTACCGTTTTTGGTGAAAAAAGTTTGGGACTGTGGAGGGGGGGGGGCGGGTAGAGGGCATCTAGAGAGGGCAACTTTAAAAATTCAAATTGGAAGGTATATCTTGGAATACAACACTGGAAACGTCTCTTCAAAACAATGAATTTGATATAGATTGTTTCGCCCTATGATTATTACTAAAGGAGATACATGAGTTTTTAGACTTTTGAAATGTGGACCTTATACTTATGTATCTCTTTTTATAATCATCGCAGGACAAAACTATTCATATACAATTCATTGTCTTGAAGAGCCGTTTTCAGGGATGTATCACAAGACAAACTTTCCTGCTTGAAATTTTAAAGTTGCCCTACCTAGCGGCATTCCAACCACAGATTTGCCCGGACAAAACATTTTTGATCAAAGTAAATCTCGTGATACAACCCTGGAAACATCTCTTCAAGATAATGTATTTGATATAAATAGTTTTGTCCTGCAAGGATTATTAATGGGGATACATAAGTATAAAATCCACATTTTAAAAGTCTAAAAACTTTTGTGTCTCCTTTCATAATCATCGTAAAGCGAAACTATTTATATCAAATTCATTGTTTTGAAGAGACGTTTTCAAGGATGTATCACAAGACATACCTTCTTATTTGAAATTTTAAAGTTGCCCTTCCTAGCGGCCGTAAAGTTAGCGGCCAGTTAGTAAATAAGAAATTACTGTAGCTCTAACTTCTGTGAGAAGTTTTCATTATGAAGCTATTTTTTCCAAATAATTACATACTCGCCAACATGCTCATTAATATTCAGTAGTGTCTATAGTCCCGCCCCCCCTTTTTTTTCCACACCAATTAATTTTTAGAGTAATATTCTGCAAATTTAATTACGATTAAATAAGAAAGAAAATACTACAAAAATATACTGGTGTAATAAAGAAGGCGGGGTTAACAATACTACGGAATATTAATTATGATGTTGGCAAGTATGTAATTACACAATATTATTTTAAGTAAAGAATATTCTCGTAAACAAATATAAATTAAAATTTCATTAATCTTTAGTGATGAGTTGCACAAAACAAATAAAGTGTTTTGAGGAAGATAAAATATGATATCTCATGTACTTAATTTCTAAATATTGAAAACAGGTACAGCGCGTTTAATAGAAATAACTATTTTTTTCTTTTCTTTTACGTATAAATTTAATCGCTTGTTATCTATATTAAAGTTATTTAACAAAACTCAATAAGAAATTACAGTACATCTTATTACTTTTAAAATCAGAAATTGTGAAGGTTTTTTTTTTTTTTTTTTTTAACCAAATAAAATGCAAGTATGAATTACGTAAATGGTAAGTATACTCTAGTAACATTTTCGATTGAAGATTATATGCGTTAGACAGGTTATTTGCTCAAATGAATTGTTTTAATATAATGATAATGATAATAATAATAATAATAATATTAATAATAATATATTACATCATATAAAATGTCACGTAATATTTGTTGGGCCCTCCGTGGCCGAGTGGTTATGCCACCAGACTGCTAGTCGCCTTCGAGTGTAGGAGAGCAGGTTCGATTCCCGCGCTGGCACTGGATGTTTTTTAATTCTTCGTATTGTAATTCTGTCATGTACTATCTGTCTTTATCTGACAAAGATTTACAAGCGGGCTATAAGTCAAGTATACAAATATAATGTATATGTATTATAAATAAATTTTTATTCTCTTAGTGTTGTTATTGCATGTCTAATTTTATTTTTTTTAATTTAATCTTATTATTAACTGATGACATGCAATAATACACTTGAACTTATGCCAGGTTATTAAATAAGTTTTGTTGTTCAATAAGAGATGGCGCTAGTAGGTTCGTCGTTTTATTTTTCTAAAAGTGGTACTACTTTTTTATGAACACATGTCAAGTTTCAGGTAGGTCTGTCGACTCATTCATATATTTGCATCTGTTTAAATTTCACACGTCACAGTATTTTTGGACAATGGAAATTTTTCACTATCGTGCAGTAATAAAATTCTTATTTTTGGAAGGTGTAGTACCAAAACAAATTCATGCACTATTGTTAAAAGTATATAAGGACTCTTCACCTTCAATTCACACAGTTGAAAGACGGGTTGCTGAATTTAAAATTGGTCATACAAGTCTTGAAGACGATCCACATGAAGGACGCTCAAAAAGTGTATCAACATCAGAAAACATAGCCAAAATACAGGATATGAATATAAATGATCGTCGTTTAACCGAGAAAGATTTAGTAGAAGCCCTAGGCATATTATTAGATAGTATGAGCAATATGTTGGCTGAAGTTTTGGATTACAGAGAGATGTGTGCAAAGTGGGTGCCGCATTAGCTAACAATGGAGCAAAAACACGCTGGTATGCGACTTTCTCAGCAACATTTGGAACGTTTTTAGAAAAGATAAAAAGATTTTGTTCGTCGTTTTATCACTTTAGATGAGACTGGGGGGCTACCGCCATGATCTTGAATCAAAATAAGAGGCTAAGGAGTGGTTTGAATCCGGTACTTCGGCTAAAAAGCGAGTTACGGTCCAGAAATATATCAAGATGGTGTTAAAATCAGTTTCTTGGGATGCTAAAGAAATTTTATTTGTGGATTACCTTTAAACTCGTAAAACAGTAATTGCAGATTATTATTGTAACCTTTTGGACCAGCTGGATGTAAAAATTCGTGAGAAAAGACCTGTTTTACAAAGGAAAAAAATATTCATTGTTCCTCAATATAACGCACACTCTCACACAGCTAAAAAAAAAAAAAGATTGCGAAAATCAGTGAATTAAATTACAAACCTGTGCAACATCTATCCTATTCGCCAGACATGTCTCTCTCTCACTTCTGGCTGTTCTCACATCTCAAAAAATTCATACGTGAAAAACAATTTTCATCGCATTTCAAACCATAAAATCGTGTTTTTCTTATCGAACGACAAAACTTATTGAACAACCTGGTACTGTGTTAGCTTTGCTTCAGATGAAGAAAAAAAATCCGACATTGCTATACTATATCTATGGTTGCCAAATTCCTGATTTCGACCGGATAAATAATTATTTTATTATTTAATAACTACCACTAATATTAAAGAATGAAATTTGGTATATATGATAGTATATTAAACAAACACAACAACTAAAAATTACTGATGAAACCTGAATATAAAGGACCCTAGATGTTTGCAACACTGTGTGGGTAATTCCGTGGCAAAAGATATTGTCAGTCACTCAGCAGGACAAAATTTTGGCTTCTTTCATTACCAATATAAGCATACAGAAATTCTTAACCCTTTGTGGTGCAAGGTAATTGTACTGATTTAAATTACACTGTCACCAGGGTTTACGAACAGAATTAAAATAAAATAAATAAAGGATTAATTCTGCTGCGTTATAAAAGTAAAATTCTACTAAAAAAGTTCCGAGATGAGTGTTTGCAGTCGGGACTTGGTGTCATTGCAGCAATGAGACCTCGCCGCAAAGCGTACATTTACAGCACATTTACAGCAATTATTTGTAATTAAATAAGACTGTGTTTACTGTTAGAAAATATTGGAAGAAGTAGGAATATTCCTGGGTGTAACTGAAACTGTATGTGCAGTGAGAAAAAAAAAAAAAAAAAAACTACCCTCCCCTTACTTAGTTTCGCCGTATTATCGTAGAAACATTTTGCGACAAAATTAGTTGGGGGATGGCGTTTTTTTTTTTTTTTAATTAATTAATTAATTAATTAATTATTTTTTTAAAGTCTCTTATACATTTTTTGGAAAAATGACTGAAATAATTTTAATTTTTTTCTTTATCTAAAAGTTACATGTTGGTTTGAAAACATCTTTATAAAAATTGTTTATGTAAATTGTAAAAAAAAAAAAAAAAAAAAAAGAGTTAACTAATTAAATCATAGAATTGTGTAAGCAGTTAAATAATAATAATAATAAATAAATAAATAAATATTTTCAGGGTTAGCGAAATCACTTTTTCAATGCTATTGTTTTCATAAAGTAATCTACGTAATATTTAATTAAAAACCACTGCTGCAAACGATTACTAAACTTTATTTAAAAAAAAAAAAAAAAAAAAAAAAAAAAAAGTGGCGTTACAAGGAATAGCAACGTTCCTACATTTTTACACCAGTTTTATTATATTGTCACTACTATTTCAGAACAATATTTTTTTAATAGTAATATAGCATTAAAACCTTCACGAAAGTAATGATGGTATTATAATAGAACACACGCAAGAACATAGCAACGCTGCTACCGCTGTTTTGCAAAAGGTGGCTGCGGTGATCACTGGAAAAGTGAAATGGTAATATTTCAACCCCTTAACGATCTCATAATTTTCAAGAAAACGGTTTAAAAATAATAATAATAATAATAATAATTAGCATTTCTCTATAAACGTTTTAATATTTCATGGCAACAGTTTATAAAACTTTAAGTGCAATTGATAAACAGAAAATGAGCATATAAAAATAAACATAAACTAGCTGGAAACCGTCGAATTCGACGGTCACTTTATTGACAATAACGTTTCAAAAATCGTCGCATCATGTTTTAAATGTATTTCAAGTTAAAACATCTAATATAATTTACGACATTTCACTTTAAAAAAAAAAAGAAATTTGGAAAAATGCTTATAAATAGAAATACTACATATGACATCACTTTCTACAAAGTACTGTCAGTGTGATGTCAAACTGATTCCAAATAAACAGTTGCTAACTTTTATTTTCTGTTTCGTTTAATACTAAGACTGCATGTTAGCTGACCCGACCGGCGTTGCCCGGGCCCATGATAATAACCTTAAATAAACCTTAAATTTGTATGATTTCATATCTTTAACTCGATTTTGTTAGAATATCTATTTTTAAATACAAGCATCGCGATAAAAAAATAATCAGCTGTAACAAAAAAATTACCTCGAACCGAAAGAAACTCTGCCTTCTGACCCCAGTTCCTGTGGCAGCGTATACGCCGGCCGCTAATAACATAGAAAAATTCCCAAAAATTAACCTGGAACCGAACGAAACCGCCCGGTGTTGCCCGGGCCCATTATATTTTAAATGGACCTTAAATTTGTATGATTTCATATCTTTATCTCTATTTTGTTTGAATTTCTGTTTTTAAATAAAAGCATCGCGAAAAAAATAATAAGCTGTAACAAAAAAATTATCTCGAACCGAACGAAACTCTGTCTTGTGCCCCCAGTGCCTGCGGCGAAAAAATTCCCAAAAATTAACCTGGAACCGAACGAACCCGGCCGGCGTTACCCGGGCCCATGATAATAACCTTAAATGAACCTTAAATTTGTATAATTTTATATCTTTAACTCGATTTTGTTTGAATTTCTATTTATAAATGAAAGCATCGCGAAAAAAAAAAAAAAAAAAAAAAAAAAAAAAAAAAAAAATCATCTGTAACACACACACACAAAAAAAAAAACCTCAAACCAAACGGAACATGGGCTCGTGACTCCGGTGCTTGCGGCAGCGTATATGCGGGCCGCTAATAACATGAAAAAATTCTCCAAAATGAACCTTGAACTGAACGAACGTCTGATTCGTGTTTCCGCTGCCTGCAGCTGCAGCACCATATAGCAGACATGCTACGCACGCGCTGCAAAATCCCCTTTCCTCAACCAGGGGGCGCATTATGTTGCATACGAACATCACCAATCGCCTTGAAATTCTCTGACTTTTCAAATAAGGTGTCATATGGTGGTGTCAAATGTAAAATCTTTTAGTTAAACTTTCCACCGTCAGGGGCACAGTGTGTTCTGTACGAACATCACCAACGGTCAGGAAATATCAAGACCTTTAAAATAAGTTGTAACATGATAGGGTCTACTACAAAATCACCTAGTTCCATTTTTCACCACCAGGGGGCACACATATTGTATACAAACATCCCCAATGAACATGAAATTTCAAGACTTTTAAAATGAAGTGCTACATGTGTGGGTCTAGAACGGATTTCCCTCTCAAAGTAATTTCCCCCCTTCCTACCTCCAAAAAAAAAAAAAAAAAAAAAAAAAATACATTGCCCCTTTTCCTCCGTTTAAAATCGAAAATTCCAAAATCGCAGAAATTGTTTTTTTAGTATTCGAGTCTAGTTCCCCGTGTACAATTTCTTCACCGTGAAGTAATTTGGAGCTGAGTTAAGCTCGCAAAACGTGCTTTTAACCCCTGCCCCCCCCAGAAGGGGGGAGGAAACCGTTCAATTTTTTTTTATTTTTCTCTTTTGATGACACATCTATGGACCAAGATCTTTTCTTAGACACCTCAACAAAAATTGTACACCTAGTCGTTCTCTCAATTTAGTGGAGGCAGACAAAACACGTTTCAAATTAATATATAGATACTTAAAAAAAATTTACTATATCAATGTCATCCTTAAATTACCAACTTAAATTCGGACTTAATTATCCTGTTCCTTTTTTTTCTCTCTCTCTTTTTTTATTTTGCTTGCACGCTGCTGTTTTCTTTTCTTTTATTTTTTTTTATTTTTTTTTTTTTAATTCAAAATTATAAAAAAAAAAAAAATTCGATACTGATTATTATTAATTTTCTTTTTCTTTCAAGAAAAAAAAAAAAAGATTTTGATGAAATTCTGGCAAAAGCAAAATTTAGTTTAGGACGGAGAACTATTAGTTTTTTTTTTTTTTTTTTTTTTTTTTTTTTTTTTTTCAAATTATAACATTGCTTTCAAATTATTCAATTATATTTTAGATTTCGATATATGTCCAACTATCGTAAAACTGGTATCGTAAAAATCCGCAGATTGAGACTAATAGTCCTCAGTCCTAAAAAAAAAAAAAAAAAAAACTTATTTTTTTTTATTCAAGAAAATAATATAAAATAAAGTGTATGAGCAATATATGTATTCATTTTTAATCTTTTGATATGTTTTTTAGCTAGAAATGAAGAAAATTTAATTTTTCAGAAAAAACAATATTTAGGGTTATTATATTGGTTTTCCATTAAGTAGAAAAAAATAAAAGATTTATGTTGTAAACATTAAAACAGAATTTTATGAAAAGAACTTTACGTATAACTCAACACTATACGTAACACAACACTGTTCTCAGATTAACTATCCGAACTTTCATAAAAATCACTCTCAGATGCATTTGTACTAAAATTAGAATCCGAATCATTTATGTATATATATATATATATATATATATATATAACCACAGAACATAAAGCCACGTACATTCAAAAGCCAAACTGAGCTAAGATTACAAAATAGGTATTACAAATATTTAAAATTGGATAGTGGTGATAGTTTTAAAAAAAAACCTACTACCTCCAATCACATTTTAAATAATCGCCTACTTCCATCAGTATGTAAAATAAGAAATAAAAAAATGTCATGTATCAGAAATGGTTTGTTTTAAAATCATTTTAGTTCGTTTATTTTGAACACTCCAGCCCGTAAAATATCACGGACACGAGAAATAGAGAGCGAAAACCCACCCCGTCATTTTCACAGGAGCGAGAAGAAAAGGGTTAAGAAACTTCGAATTTGAAATGGTTGAAATAAAATATTTATTTTGTAGAAAACAAAATAAAACTTCTTGAATAATTAATCTTATAACAATTTGTCTAAATTGACACAGCTTGTAATAAAATATATATATAAAAAAAAAAAGAGGAACGAAGAAAATTATATTTAAACATTTTTACATTATCCGTTTCGCTAGTTATAACACTAAAAACACAATCATGCTTAATGTGAACTATGTTATAATCTCCAGTACGATTATATAAAACACAGTGAAACTTGAATAATTTGAACTTGTTTAATTCGAAATTCTGGATAATACGAATTTTTTAGCCGGTCTCTTGAATTTTGTATTAAAATAATGTTAAAAAATCATGGATAATTGGAATTAGATTTTGGATAATTCGACTTTTTCATAGGATTACCTTTAAAATATTACAGTAAAATTTGTTCCCAAGATTTTTCTCAGCTAAAGTGCATTATATATTTTAACAGTCTTTCAAAAGAAGGATAAGGAAATACGAGAGTATTTCCTACCTACACTGTAAAAAATATGTCCTATTTACTGCCAAAAATTCTCTGTAATTTGAGAAAAAACGCGTAATTTGCGAAAACGTTACGTTGTCAGAACGTATTTTCTCAAATTACAGAGAATTTCTGGCAGCAAATAGGTCATATTTTTTACAGTGATAGTGCGTCACAAGATATGGTCCATATACATGAACTTCGAGGTTTTTTTTTTTTTTTTTTAATTGAAAGTCATGTCTGTTGTAAGATATTCTGTTTTTGTATCAATTGATGCGTTCAAGTCATATGCTATGACACAAAGATTGTACTTAAAGAAGCAATAAAAAATATGTGACTATTTTAAAAATGTGTTCAATAATTCAGCTCGTAAAAAAATATTTATTTAATGGGAGGGGTTTAATGATGCAGTATTCTTAGATATAAAGTTTATATGTTAAATCTTTGATCATAGATTTTTATATTTTTAATTTATCTCTTCTTTTTGACAAAATAGTATATGCAATTCGAATTTTTGGATATTTCGAATTTTTCTCTGGTCCCTTCAACTTCGAATTATCCAAGTTCTACTGTATAATATCATATAATGCATTCTAAAAAATATTCATTTTTTATATTTTTCCGAACCAGAATTAAAAAAGATTTTTTTTTTTTTTATCCCCAAAAGCAAATTATGAAAATACACTAAAAATTAACTTCAAAAATTAAAAATTAACATTTTTTTTTCATATTATTAATCAATTTAATCTTTTTTTTATTATTCGTCAAGTTAACATTTTTTTTTTCATAAACATTCTTTCCTGTTAAGAATTCCAACAAAATATATAATAAAAGCATTTATTTTAGCTAATTTCATTAATAAAAGAAGCTTCATATTCTTTCCTCTTTTTTTCTTTAATTTGGCGTAAAAATAAATCATAAAAATGAACAAAACTAGGCGGAAATCTTTTTTTATTAAATTGTTAATATTTTATTCAACACTGAAACGTTTCCTTTTTTTTTATGTCTGTAACAATTACTCAAGTATTAAATTTTGCAAATTAGTTATGCAAAATTTTCCAAGATTTTCTTCTTTTTTTTAAAGACATGAACAAAAGCCAAAAGATAAAAGTTCAATAGTTAATTCATTTGATTTATTTTTACATTTTC
Organism: Salticus scenicus; assembly: GCA_963930645.1. Taxonomy (NCBI): domain Eukaryota; kingdom Metazoa; phylum Arthropoda; class Arachnida; order Araneae; family Salticidae; genus Salticus; species Salticus scenicus. The sequence continues at coordinate 240,498,462 of OZ005653.1, read as the reverse complement.
TCACTAAATATATTAAACACTGATTCTTCTCCAAAATGGAAAGAAAATATAAATTAAAAATAAAGTATTTTAAGAAAATTTTTGTAGCAGAATATTAATCAAGATGTTTCAAACGCGAGTAAAAACACAGATTATTATTTTTTTTTTTTTTTGTTATTTTAATATGATTCATTTTTTTTATAAAAAAAAAAAATAATAATAATAAATAAATAAATAAATAATATTTACTGTAATGGAGATTTCAAAAATGCACTATTTTCAATTTCTCAAAGTTATATTGACTTTATTATTTTTTATTATTTTGTTAAGTTTGAAATTTTATAAAAGTATTAGATGGATTTGATATAGTCAAAAAAAAAAAAAAAAAAAAAAAAAAAGCTATATGTATATATATATATATACTATATCTCTAATATACTCAGAATATCTTGTGAATGCATTTCTTATATGGAATAGATAATTATTTTAGAATAGATGATTGTTCCAAAATTTTAAGTGATAAAAATTTTGTCAATCACAACTCAGTGTTAGAATAAATGAAATTATGAAAAAAAAAATAAAATAAAATAAATAAATAAATAAAAATGTTATTTTTACAATTTCTATAAAGAATTACTCCTCGCTATCAAATTATTTTATAACACATTATTGTAAAATAGTGACCATATAATTTCTTGATTCGGAATAGATTCGGCATCAGCTGATACTAAAAATTGTGCGGAATAAATTATAGAAATGTTAGCAGATAATTTAATTAATTTGATTTCCTAACAACATTATGATGTATAACTGTATTTAGCTATGTCGAATTAAATCAATGCGAGAAGATATTTACTTTTGTGTTTCTAAAAATATAAGAATTATAATTGTAGAGTTCTTTTCATTAAAGTTTTTTTTTAAATTAAAATCTATAGTTTTATGTTGTTATTTTTTATTAACAAAATAATATGTACATTTAAAGAAGATATTATAGAGTTTTTATTTTGACTCCACGATTTACGAAGAGCACGGTTTTCTTTATTTAATGCTTTTTTTTTTTTTTTTTTTTTTCAATTAAATATTATAAAACTTAAAGAGTTGTTTTAAAGCTGTGTGAGATTGTGACATCTTGTGTTTTCTTCCCATGTGTTTTACATATTCTTGTAAAATAGTTTTATATTTTTCTGAGTGTATTTCTTCCTCTCTCTCTCTCTCTCTCTTTTTTTTCCAGCTAACCGAACCTTTCATTACGGCTAAATACATTTATATCACTTAAATATTATGATTAGCACTTTCACGTCCGTATGTTTCCTGAATTCGAATATCATGCCCTTTTGGTGTTCCTATAAAACGTTACACTATATATTTAAAAAAAAATGTTATATTCATGCTTAAATTATTTAAAATTTATTCTTAGCAATTGACGCGTTAAATGCTGCTGGCACATATATGCGACGGTGAAACTTAAAGATTTAAACACAAAATCTTTTGTTAAATAATATAACATTTTAATGAAACACCCAAAGGCAAGACTTTACATTTCAGAATGGCACCACGTTCGTGTCATTGGACGTGAAAGTGTTAATATGAAACACTATGTAGATTTGGACATGTTGTATAACCCCTTAACGCGCGCTGTCCTCGCTGCGAGGACGCAAAATTTAAGATCCAGCTGCAAAAATTCAACCCAGAAATTTTTTAGCAAAAATTCACGTTTATAACATATCAGAAAAGGCAGGTTTTTTAAACCTTAAAATTAAAAATTTCTTTTAGTTTAATTTGGTTTATGAATTCCGGTGGCAGTATAATTTAAATGTTTCAAATTGTCTTGCGCCGCAAAGGGTTAAGCGATTAATATCAAAACTTGGATCAAAACAAAGATAAGAACAATACTATTTTGTTTGATTTATTTTATTTGTTGAGTGCTGACATCTTTGCTTGTTTCGAACACCGCTTATCATCCAAATAATCTAGACCACTTTTATAAAATTTATTACAAGAACATTTATTTCATACAAATACACACACTGAACAATGAATTAGAAACCTGTAAGAGTTTCGACAAATGTTCGCTGTTGGCAAAAATATGGAAAACTTGTTACAAACCTTTGGGAAACGCTCTGCTTGTATGGAAGTGGTCCCCTGGTGTTACTTGAGGATAATCAAAGAGCCATGCAGCACCTGAACATATCGGTAGATCAAGTGCATCCAGAAATGTTACATTTTTACTTCGAAATTAACGGATACTTGAGGTCGATAATTCAACAATACGTCGTGGCCGAATCGTTCAAGATTGGTTCATTGAACATTATTCTGACTTCAAACAATTTTCCTAGATGCCGCAAAGCCTGGATCTTAATCCATTAAGAAATGTTTGGGACATGTTCGAAAGGAGTATCCGTCAGCAATCTCCTCTTCTATACAATTTACAGGATCTTAAAATATGTGTAACCAATGCATTATCAATGTATATAAATCCATCGCTGCCCACATGAATACGGGCTGTTATTCATGCAAAATGAGATCCAACTTGCAAAAGAAAGTTCAATAAAATATTAATTTAAAGGTTTTTTATTCATTGGCCAGTTTGTGTATAATAACCCCAAAATTTTTCTTGCCTAAACTGGGGTTCGAGACTAGTATCTGATGTTCCAAAAGACACCTGTTTTACCACCGAGCTACCAAGTCAGCTGGCAAAATAATACTATAGCAGTGTTATAATAAGTCTCTTTTTGAATGCGTTATTCTCTATTTTTCATTTTAAATGTATTATGCTCATTTTTCACATCTAATGTCATTTGTGCGAAACACTTCGTATTTTTCAAACATTCTCCAGAAACATACCAACATTAAGTTTTTAATTCTCAATTATCATTTTAGCTTACCCAATGATTATGATTTTTTAAAATTATCTTATCATGTTTCAGAAAATTATTAATAATATATGAAGAACATATAGATTATTTTACCATGTTTGTTATTGTGGTCGATACTACTTTTATTATGGAATTGCTCTTGTAAAAGTAGTGGTGCGCAAAAAAGAAAAAAAAAAAAAAAAAAAAAAAAATGTATTATTCATCTGGGAATCATGCTGCCAATTCTCCGACTTTTCTGAGATCCCAATTAGAATGCATGTTATGACCTGCTTTTTTTCGTAAGTCTCCGACCATTATATTTTTTATATAATAATATTCCCCTTAAATAATCTTGGAAATATACTATAGACGTTCTCTCTATAAATATAGCCGTGGAAGAGTTATAAAAAAAAAATTGTGTCTGTACCCATCCTGTTAACTAAAAATTTGTACTTCATTAAATGAAAGAAATATGCATATGAGTTAGACTAAGAAAGGATATACTTTTAGAAAATTGGAAGAATAGGTAAGTATGACAAAAACTAATTCAATTACAAAAAATTACGATAAAAATGCAGATACTGCGTTGTCTAATTTATTATTTTAAGACATTGTTAACCGAACATGAATTAATTCATTTAACTAAAAAGTAGATCCCTGCATTTAGACATTCTTCTAAAAAAAAATACATTTTTCTTATGAAATATAATTTGCGTATTCATGTGTAACCTTTTAAATGCGTCAGTGAATATATACGTGAGTGGCAATCACCAGCATCGAATGTTTAAGATAAAATTTAAGTTATTTATATATTATTATAAAAAAGTCTTTCTTTTAATTAATGTAACATTCCGGTGGACGTCAAAAGGGGGGTTTACTTTTAAAACATAAAATATGCGTGTATCAAAATGTTAAAGTTTTCTGATATAGTAACTTTCTGAAGCATAACACAATTTTCTTTCATTTTACTGAATAAAAGACTATTGTAAGGTAATAATGATATAAAGAGTTCACCCAGCACGTTTTCGGTTTCTATGTGGAAAGGGCTGTAAAAAAGAAATAAAACAGGACATCCCAGTCTACGCTTTAGCTACCACTGTTTACAAATTTAATTTTCGTCTTATTAAACTTAAAAAAAAAATAATAATAAATAAAACGCTAGAAATTCTAGAAATTTTACTAATCGCATAGCTGCCAACTTGCACTTTTTTTTTCTTTTCCACACCAGTTTCTCCAAGTAAAAAAGTTTACATTATTTAGTCGTTGAAAAATTCTAGTAAATGTATAGAAAATTGATAGAAAAATATTCCGGTAACAAAAATACGTACAAGTTGGCAGCTGTGTATATAATCGTAAAGAATAATAGATAAAATATAGACAAGAATTGACCACTGGTTATTTACGTGAAATTATTAAAAATACAAGCTAGAAAGGGATTGTTATAAAAGGAAATATTCTATTAGGTCTACCAGAAAGTTCTGCACTATTGAATTAATTAAATGACACAGGATATTTTTGTTTAACAATATTTTTTTACGCTTTAACAATTATCGTCTTAAAAAATACCGAAGAATATCTTAAATACTATCCAGGATAAATTCCTGGTGTGAGTAATGCATACTTGCCAACATCCTAATTAATATTCCGTAGTGCTGTTAGTCCCGCTTTTTTTTTTTTTTTTTTTTTTTTTTACACCAGTGAATTTTTTGAGGTCAGTAAAGCATAATTTCCAACATTCTGATTAATATTCCGGAGTGCTGTTAGTCCCGATTTTTTTTTTTTTTTTTTTTTTTTTTTTTTTTTACACCAGTAAATTTTTTGAGTAATATTCTTTAAATGCAATTACGATTAAATAAGAAGAAAAATACTCTAGAATGATACTGGTGTGAAAAACAAGGCAGAGAAAACAAGACTAAAAAACATTAATTAGTTTGATGGCAAGTATGGTATTATAATTCAAAAGGACAGAACTTTTCTGGTCGACCTAATATATTACGTACAAGTATATAGAGAAAAAAAATAACAGAAAAATAATTTAGTTCTACAGAAATACATTCAATACATATTTTACTCGTAAGATAATCCATTGATGAATAATAGATGTTTGAAGCAAAAAATGTATAAAGCAGTAGAAAAAAACTCCACCTCACTTTTTGAAGAGAGAAAAAAAAAATGTTTATGCGATAACGAAGAGTAAACAAAATGATATGAATAGCGTATTCTGAGAAGGCAATAATTATGGCAAGAGGAAATAAAATATTCTTATAGATCAGTTAGTTAACTTTCCTTTAGGGAACATTGTATTCAAGGAAAATAAATATAAATGTACATATATATTTTTAGTTTTATTTTATGTTTGAAAATTTGCTGTATACTGTAATAAGAAGTATTGTTGTATGATGAAAACTTCTTATTTTTTTATTATTACTATTTTTTTTTTTTTTTTTTTCACGGTCATGTCTAAGTTCAGAATTAATATTCAACTATTCATTTCTAATAACAATATGCAAAGATATCTAAATTGAATTTGTTTTGTTTATGTAAAATTTGATGATCAAAATGTTTTACAAAACTTAAGATGCGAAGCATGTGTAACTGCAATGCATAAATTTTCAACTATTGTAAACGTTATTGTTTCCAATGTTATATTTCAAATTAAATCATAAAATGAACGAAATAAAAAGAAATGGACAATGTGGATTGTTTTTATTATTTATCAGTATATTTCAATTATCATTATATACAGTGTATTACATGTATATTTCAGTCAGTCAGTATTATTACAATTTTGTAGGTCAGACATTAAAAAAAAAAAAAAAAAAAGAAAAGAAAAGAAAGAAAGAAAAAAAAAAAAATCTCGATAAAATACAAATATCGCAGTTTTTTGTGCATAAATTTGATCTGACGGGCTGTTATAACAGGAAAAATAATTTTTCTTTGATAAGTCACTCTTTGAGAATAGAAAATGACGATGTAACGATTATTTTGATGAAAATGATTATAAACAGATTTCTAAAAGTGTAAATTAATCAACACGTTGTTTTTCCTGACTAAATTACACGTCACTGATAACATATTCTTCGCAATGAGAAAAATCTTAATTTGATGACGATTATAATTTTTCAAGTGTTGTTTTAATAAACCAGTTTAACGAAAAAGATTGACGGAGAGTTTTAGAATGTTAAATTCGATCAGACAATTTATGATTTCAATGAAAATTAACTTTCACAAAGACATTTATCCTTGGCAAAGTAAGCTGAATTACCGTAAATAAATAGCTTTGATCATTTTGAGGAAAATTTAAGATGAGACGTGTTTGACACATAGATATGCATTAGTCTCGCAAGCTCTGATACAGGGAATTCAATCTTCACTGATAACCTGCTATTTGCCTTTGGAATATTTATAAAACTACAAATATTCTTCTAGAAAGCCATAAATATTCTAATATTTAAGTTCCAGTGGAATATAAACAACTTTCACTATTTTATAGAAAAACAAGAATGAAGGGAATTTCAATATTAGAAATTGAATATTTTTTTTTTTTTTTTTTTCTTAAATCATAATTTTTTGTTAGGAGGAAACACACTGCAGAGAGCGAAGGTATTAGACAATTTAAAAAAGAAAAATTTCAATAAAATCAAAGGATATTACTACAGTAATTACTAAAAAATAATATTGATAGAAAAATAAGTTTTCACTACTATTCAGGCCTCGCAGTGTTCCTAAAGTTTTACTCTCATTTTATTATATTGTCATCACTATTATAAAACAATAATTTTTTACATAACATTTCAGTGTTAAATTATTGAAAAATATTCCAGAAAAAGTTCTTACTAACGATAGTGGTCACAATATAATAAAAATATGAGTAAAATTTTAGAAACTTTGCAAAACCTGCGTATTTCACTCTTTTTTTTTTTTTTTTTTTAAGTAGGAATGGTATAGAAAGAAAATACCTTTGAAAATTCAGATAGAAAGGGACTGTAAAAAATTAGTTCGCTAAATTTTATAGACACGTGTAACGAGCATTCAAGAATCTCTTTACTATTGGCACATCTTTATTGGAGTATTTGTATGGGTAGCCCTCTGAATATTAGTTGCAATGTGCCATGTTCGTAACCCGGTTCAGGCATGAATGACCCTAGTAAATCCATTTTTAGTCATAGTACCTAGTCTGATTTATATTTATTACAGAAATTAGACTTAGAGAAACACCCCAAAACCAACACATACCTTGTGATCTTTTCTTGTTTTGAATACTAACTTCGACTTTGGACGTCCCTTTGTTATATAATTTAACAAAAGGATTTAACGTATTCAGTTCAAATAATTTAAATATAATTTTCTGCAATTTGTGTGGTAAATTCAACTGTCTCTCATATATATGCCGTATTTTCCAACGTATAACGTGCACTTTTAGCACAAAATTTGAGGTCGAAATTTACGGGTGCGCGTTATACGCCGGATATAAAAAATGATAGGTTTAAAAAGTAGGAAAAGATGAGCATAAAAACGTTAGATTTCTATATATTTCTAAGTATTACTTAATATATAAAAGAATTAACATACCTTATGAACCTTACGTGGCAGCAGAATCATTAATTGGAAGCAGCAGTGTTCGTGAGGCTGGGAAGATTTTGAGAGTACCTGATTCATCGGTTCGACGTAATCATCACGGGATACTGCATTTGTATCCGTACAAATTGCAGACACCGCATCATATCATGCCAGCAGATATCGCTCCAAGGGAATCGTTTGCTAAATCGGCTGTAACAAAATTGGAACATGAATCACAGTGATTGTTTAACGCCTTTTGGACAGACGAAGCCCACTTTGCACTACATGGGGACGTAAAATGCACAATAACCGCATTTGGGCGACATCGAATCCCCATGAATACGCGACGATAACAGTTTGGTAACAGTTTGGTAATACTATGATGTAACATGCTGTACTCAGCTGTCACAGGTGTTGTGACTCGCCTTACGTGCTCCATACAATGTGGTGGAGGTCATGTTGAACAACTTCAGCTTAAATAAATCTTTGAAAATGTAGAATTGTATTAGTATTGTGTTTCTGCTCATTATATTTTAATGTGTGACTCATTTCATTAATTTGCTTAACATATCCAACATCAGCGAACCCTATCGGTCATTTGTTGAATTATTATTATTATTATTATTATAATTTTGTTCTTAAAAAAAGAAATCTGCCGTCTTTCTGATTCCATTCATGCACACTGCCCTTTTTTATCATAATTTGTTCTCTTTAAATAAACTTTTAAATTTTTTTCGAACTTTTAGCTAACCCGGTATATATATATACGCCAAAGCTCTTTAAGAAGTTAAACATTTTTTTTTTTTTTTTTTTTTTTTAATAATGTTTTTAAAAGTAATGCTTATAGTCGCGGCTCGTTTTTTTTATACGATGTCAATTTTCGTTTTTTGCTTAAAATGCGTTAATAAATTTCATTATATTTAGTACAAGAGATGACAAGATTATTTAGATGATAAGTACATAATGTCTTAATCCTCACATTATGTTAGGTAATCGATTTTATTATTATTATTATTATTATTATTATTATTATTATTGAAGACCTTTTTTTTAGCTTACATTCTTTGTCATAAACCGCCTGCCGAATATGGTTTAAAAACGGAAAAAGGGGAAAATAAATTAGAAATGTTTCTCCTATCGTTACAAATACGGTGCCAAATGAAAGGGGAGATTTTTCAGATTCCTGGGGTGCAAACAGTTTTTCAACACAATAATTAGATTTTTTAAAATTAACTAAAGTATGAAATTTAGGTAGTAATACTTCATTTGAATCTTTTCATACATTGCAGTGCGAATTAAGCTAATAGAAAAAGTCTTTAATTTTTTTTCTTCTTTTAATTTAATTTAATTTATACTGAAATATCATTAAAACCAATTTGATAATAAGGCAATATGAAATATATTATAAAGCAATTTTTAATAATGATTTTCCATCAAAACGTTTTTTATTGCGAACAATTTATTTATTTATTTATTTTTTAATTAAGTCATTTTCTGCATCTTGACCACCATTATAAATCCTTCTTTTGAAATGTATCTATTATTGATATGAACTAATTTGTCGAAAAGCCAACTTAACCCTCGTAAGCGCCAACTACCATCAAGAAAAATTCATTCATCATATTTTTTTCATTAGACCCATGAGATATAAAGATTGAAATGTAGTATTCCTCTAAATCCAGAAAAAAATTGTAGGATAGCAGCATTATTTTTCAGATGATACACATCCAAATAATTGTGGCTATTATAAGTATTTTCTCATAATAGCACAGTTGCCAAAATTTTAATTTATTCCAGAGCATTTTAGGCCTGTCTTTATTTCGTACCATTTAATTTAGATAATAGTTTTTTTTTTTAATATATATAACTACAATAAAATAAGAAGGAATTTCTCTTAAAAAATGTGGTATGAAATAAAGGCGGGGCTAAATGTGCCCCGGAATAAATTAAAAGGTTAGCAACTTTGTAATAACCACCATATGTATCAAGTTTGCTCAATTTATATCCAATCATAGCTGCAAAGTCTCCCGCTTAAATACGATTATTTTTTAAAGCTACCTAAATCTTATATATTAAGGAATTCGAGCATTAAATAAGCCATAAAACTATAAAGAAATAATGGCATGAAAAGGAAGGGAAAATCCCAACTATGCACAATAAGGGCTGAGATATAATATTTTCTTAGATAGGAAAATATGTAGTATAACAGCGCCACATATAGGTCGATATACAATCAAATTGAATGAATTTAGTATTTCACGAAGAACATTTCACATATCAAATTCAGCGCATTTATATCCTAAAGAACCTGAGATATAGCATTCAAGAAATGTAAGAAATGGTAGCAAAAACAAAGTCACTTAGTGGGTGATATTACGGCAAAAAAAAAAAAAGCGTTGTGGAATTTCATTTTTACATGAGATGCAACACCGACTTATTTTATGAACACACAGACGCACAGCCTTATTACATACAAACATACATTTTGTCTATATGCCTTAACCCTTTGCGGCGCAAGACAATTAGGATCATTTAAATTAAACTGCCACCGGAATTCATGAACTAAATTAAAAGAAATTTTAAACTTTAAGGTATAAAAAAAACCCGGCCTTTTCTGCTATGTTATAAACGTATATTTTTGCTAAAAAATTTCCGGGATGGATTTTTGCAGCTGGATCTTAAATTTTGCGTCCTCGCAGCGAGGACAGCGCGCGTTAAGGGGTTAAGTATTTTAGTGTCTAAGATTTTAGATAACGATGATTTCTATTAATTGGAAGAAGTTCAATCATAAAAATTAATTTTGATTGAATAATGTACTTAATTCAGTAAATAAATCGATTATATGAATGTCACAGAAAAGTAAAAAGTGATAAATAAATTGCTCTTTCAAAATGTCTGGCTTTTAACATTATAAATAGGATTAAAATCTAATAGCAATAATTTAAATGAATTTCCTACTAAACGTATAGTTAAAAATGTGATTACCATCTATGCAATTGAAAATGCAGCGCATTAAAATATTTTTAATAAAAAGACAAATTAAAAAACTTTTTATTTATTTACCTTTAACGAGGAGTGTTTGGAAATATAATAATAATAATAATAATAATAATAATAATAAATACATAACTTACCTTCTGAAGGGTATTTGTGTATCGTATACTTATCACACAATGTTGAAAATGCAAATGATAAGGTTTAAAAGAAATTATAGGAATTATTTTGAAAAATAAACTTTGAAATGACGAGAAAAATTGTTTAAAATTTGTTTAATGATAGTAAGAAAAATCTAATTTATAATTCTAAATGTAATACAATTTTAAATTATAACTATTCTGAAAATAGGATTAGTACATTTGCATTAGTACATATTCTTTTAAATTAAGTAGATTGTAAAAAAAAGTTAGAAATATTTTTTACACGTTCCAAATCAATAATAAATGATATCTAGAGTTTATGTTATGCTCATGTACAATTCCAAAAATTTGTTTTAAAATTTTAATGTTTATGAGAATAAAAGGAAACATATAGATAAAAAGTGTTCATGTTTACAATGTGATATTTTGTTTGATTGAATATGGAGTACATTTATATGTTATTTCAACATAATAATTTTTATACTTGTTTTAGTAATTGAATTGCTGTGTTTTGTTTTTGGTCATATGGGTTTATGTTTGGGATTTAACTCTATAAAAACGTTTATACGTTTATTTTTACACAACAAGAATCATTAGACGAGGATTATCGGCTTGAAAGAGATTACAAATAGCCATGTACAAATAGCCATGCCTGAACTAGCATCCGAACCTGGGACCTGGTGGCTAGAGTGCTACTCATTCGTCTGCCAGATGAGGCATAAGACACATATTGTAAAAACTAACAATATCTCAATTAAGTAATATCCGTATGAAAAGTATAAAAAAAAATATGAGGATTTTAATCAAAACTGGAAATTTATATTATTTTATTAATGAAAATTGTTATAAAAATGTATGAAAAAAAATCTCTTTGAATTTTCCGGAAGGAAAAAACCAGAAAAGTTGGCAGCTGTGGGTTAACCCTATAAAATTCACGGCATTTTTTCTTTTGAAAATTGCAGAAAAATCATAAATATGTAAACTGAAAAAAAAAAAAAGTAAAGAACAATTGTATTATTTTTTTTTTTTTTTTTGGTTTGGAAAATGTTAGCCTGATTAATTTGAAATAATAAATAAATAACTTTTTGCGTAAACACTATAAATTTAAAAATATTGTAACAGTTGTTTCACGTGAAAATAACTGCACGAACCTTCATCAGTTGAAAGAACTAGACACAAGAGCTTCATCAAATCTGCACATGCGCACGCTTTTGTGAGTAATTACAAGTGACATCTACACTTTCCTTACCCATAAGTATCAATTTTGATTTTTGGAGTAGTACTGCTGTCTATTAAACAAAGAAGGAATAAATGCTAAAAAATCTCTTAAAACTAGGAAAAGGATGTTGAAAGGTTGTTGCATAGAAAAAGCAAAATATTAAATAGTGTCGAATGTTCGGTTTCAGTTTAAAACTAATGAACATAAAACCGATTAAAATGAAGGAAAAAGCGTTGAAAAATTGTTGCATGAAAAAAAAAAAAAAAATATATATATATATATATATAATAAATAATGTCAAATGTAGTAAAATGTAGTAAAAATGTAGTAACGTCAAAAGTAATGTCAAGCTATATTGTTTAAATATCATTTTGAATCTCATATATTCCACAAATTTAATGTAGCAAAATTTATATAGTGTCAAATCACAACTAATTTAAAAAAATAAATTTTGCTTTAAAAGAGGCTTGCTTAAATAGAGAAAAAGTAATAATGTATTAAAAATGTTTAAAATCAGTAAACAGAAATTGCAAGTGAATCGTTACAATTGTTTCAAATCTAAAGAAATAATGATTCTTCATCAAGTAAAATGTATTAGACACGGGTGTAGCATCAAACCGACAACTCCATCACCCATCAATGGAACCTAGATTTTTTTTTTTGTTGTTGTTGTTGTTTTGTTTACCCAAGAGAATTATTGTGAGATTTTTTAAATTTATGTTGTTTGCTTTCATCTTTATCTTATTTTTATTTATTTTTTTACTTGTTAACACAGTCCTTCGATGTATTTTTTACTGCTTAAAGTAAAAGTTCTATAGAAACAATACATATGTATAAAATATATTCCATACAAAAAAAAGAAAAAAAAAGGGATATGGTAATCAATATATACGATACTTTGGCTCTTTCTTTTCGAATGTTTTAATAAAATGCTGAATATTTCAATGATAACTAGCTTTTTTTGACCCTGAAAAATTTCTAGACGTTTAAAGTTTAGGTCTATATATAATTATTACTTTTTTTTTTTTTTTTTTTTTTTTTTTAACAAGAGAATATTTATCTTTCATAAAATATAGATGGATAAAATTTATTATCAAATATCCAATAGTTCCTTTTTCAATTTTTTACTTTATCTTGCCCATAATATAAAGAAAGTATTGCTTTTCGGTCGAATTTGCGAAATTGAGTTTTTGTTATATTTACACGTTTTGAAGTCCCTTAAAAAAAAAATCATGTTTTTAGTGGTTGGTCTGTGTGCATGTCTGTCGCTATGCCTGTCTATTATCAGCATATTTAAAAAACAAATTGCATGTTGGTTATTAGAAAAGTTTGATCAAGATTGATAAGTTTCAAGGAATGTTGCGTCTGAAAGTTGTTTGAATAATTTTAAATGAACTTTTGAATTTAATAACAGATTTGAATTCTATACAAGTGTAGGTACAGTAATGAGACAGGGGTCCCCCTCCCTCACATAGATATATTTGTGAAATAAAGCTGTTCCAAAGCCTAATTGGAACTATTTTAACATAGTTTTGCATAATAGTACCCGTTATGTGAGTAACACATCAGATTACTTTTTAAATCTTACTACTTATTTCTACGATTCAAATATACAGTCGTAATAAAATCTCTTGAAATAAATAGCTGACTAAGCGTATTAAAATACATAACAGGAAACTAATTAAAAGTACTAATTAAAATACATAACAGGAAAAAGTTTAGAAATCAATTACTGTCGCATCATTTACATTAACCATTTTAAAGTAATTACAGTTGCTTCAATAGCAGAAAAAAAGGCTTAAAAAGATTTAGAAAAAAAAATGTCCTATGTTCTTAGCATTTATTTAATTACTACGAATTATATTTTCAGAAATTTCGCTGATTTCTATTTTACTATTTTTTTTATTTTCTCTTACCCATATGCATGATAGAGAAAGTACTGTTTTGCGTCAATTTTTTTTATTTACTTTTTGCTATATTTACACGTTTTGAGATACCTTGAAACTAAAAATCGTGGTTTTAGCGGTTTGTCTATGTGTGTGCGAGTGTATGTGTTATAAGAATATCTAAAGAACCAACAGAAGCAGGAAATTCAAATTCGGTATATAAATTTATATCATTTAGGCATGCTACAATAAGCTTCCCGTTGAGATCAAAAAATGGTTCGTGTACAGGAACATCCCGAATTCAAATACATTGCATGTATGGGCGAAAATGTTTGGCAGGCTCATTTTAACATCTATTGGCTAGGCTGAACAAAACGAAATAAGGTATGAAAAACATTCACCTTTCGTTTACAGGGCTAAACAAAAGAAGCAGATTATAGAGGGACACTACTTGTAAATTGATGGAAGTGTATATCAGGCTGTGCTGTGCTGCGCGTTATTAATATAGAATTTTATTTGTGTGCAACATGTGGTGTGTACATAATGTTTTAAACGATATACAGTGCTACCAATAATTAAGCGAAAACTTTTTTTTATTGAATGTAATTAGTGGAAGTGCTTTACTATAATACTTTACCATGTCGAGCAAAACTGCTCGGGAACTAAAATTAATTCCTCAGACCCATGCAAGAAACAAAGTATTTTTTAAGCGACGAAAATTTCTCGCTTGATTTTTGTATATTTACATGTTTTTAGGTCTTCTGAATACCGAAGTCAAGATTTTAAATCTTGATTTTTGTCTCTGTTTCTTACATGAGTAACTTAAAAAAAATAATATCAGGCAAATCAAATAATATATTTTCAAGTTAATATATGTTTGTTGCTTGAAAATTTTTATCAAGACTGATAGGTTTTAAGGAATGACGCTTGTGAAAGTTGACTGTAAAGTTTTAAATGAACTTTTAAATTTAATAGTAGATTTTAATTCTATATAAATTCAGATACAATAAATAAAAGGGGGGTTGAGGTAGGCAGTAGATCCACAATTACTGAATTATTTGTCAAATATATCTGTTTCGAAGGCTAATTTGAATTGTTTTAAACGTAGCTTTACATAACATTGCTCGTTATCTTATCCCTTAATCTCCAATCTGCATTATATTACTAAATTTTAATTTAAGGGAAAGTCATGTGAGTGTCACACAAGAAAATTTTCTTTCTTAAAGGGACAAGAAATGATGAAAATTATCAAAATCGAGGAAATTAAAATTATTTTAGATAGTCATTATAGAACTTACTAAGCTATGTAATATTTTTAAAATAATATTATTTATTTATTTTTTACAAAATTTAAAATTGTATATTTATTCTTATTTAATTGTCTTAAAAATTTATGTGATCGCTAATCAGCGTATTTATCACAAAACCAGGCA
This sequence comes from Salticus scenicus, assembly GCA_963930645.1. NCBI lineage: Eukaryota > Metazoa > Arthropoda > Arachnida > Araneae > Salticidae > Salticus > Salticus scenicus. The sequence goes on along the minus strand of OZ005653.1, from coordinate 240,483,393 downwards.
TTCATTTAAACATCAAGAATTTTTTTATTTTGTTACGAATTCTTAGATTTAGATGAATAACAAAAATTCATAAAGATTTCTGGTTTAAAACATTTTGCTTGTAACTGATGCTGTGAATGTGTTATAAACAATTCAGTGTACAGATGTGTCCAGTTACATACAAAAGACACACAGTAACAAGAGCAAAATAAATGAAAATGAAATAAATAAATAAAGCATCTTTAAAATAACTAAAACTGTGCATTATTGTGTGTACTTATTCCCATAAAAGAAAGCTTTTTTTGTCTCAAAAATCACAATTAATTTTTTTAAACATGCTATATGAATGAAAAGAATAGATTTCATGACCGTATTTGATTTGGGAAGTATTAGTATGTAAAATAAAAATAATTATTTACAATGCCTTTTGTCTACATAAACAAATTAAAAATTAAGATAAATTAATGAAGAGACGAAATGATAGTAAAAATGATGTTCATTTATTTAAGTGGCAAAAATCTCCCTCTCGTTCATACAGTCGGAACAAAATTATTGATGGACACATCCACAGTTTTCATATTATTATTATTATTTATTTATTTATTTATTATCAATTATTTTAGTTTTATCGCTAATTTTTATCAACTTACTTTTTCATAAACAGCATAAAGACTAAAATTTGAATGACAAATATTTACTTCGCAAAATAGTATTAGGTGCAAATCTTAGGAATTATTGCTAGCGCTTCAAAAATTTTGCTGCCGACTATAATTAAAATAAAATCTTTAGTACATAAAACATCTGTAATAATTAAGCAGTAGGCATACAGAGCTGCCAACCTAATCCGGCAAATTGTCAGTACGCCCCTGTTTCTCCACCACTTAATTTTTTGACTAATTCTCTTCAAATGTATTTACGATGAATTAAGAAGAAAAATACTCTAAAAAAAGACTGGTGTGGAAAAAGGGGCGGTACTAACAATCCTCAGATTACGTTGGCAGCTCTGGACATACTTTAGTAACAATCATGATTTGTTTTATTTATAATATGCTTTGTTTGAAAGCCTGAATTATGATGCGAGTTGTTCGTAATTATTTACATAGAGAAAAATGCTATAATTTTTTCTTTAAAGATTAATTCAGAGATTTCTGCGCATGCTCAAATGCTCTCATTTTAGTCTTTTTGTGATTTAATATATAAGATATTTGTGAGATAACTAATATTTTTGAATATGAAGAATTTACTACCTACCAGTATTTAATTTATTAAATACTTATTTTTGTGTTTATCGTAATGCACAATGATAGAAAATTTATTGATAGAGAGATTGTATATAGAGAGATAAATTATATTAACAGATTTCATAACAGTAGAAAACTTATCGTTCAGAGTATATAAATGGAGAAAATATTTTGTAAAATATCAGATAATTTATTCATTTTTCCCCTTGCATTTTTAAATTTATCTTTTTTTCGATGACATAAATATACAAACGTAATAAATCTACTAAAACAGATGTTTGCTGAAACGTAAAGATGACAATGATTAAAATACGTCATACGAAAATTTATTTTAGAAAGAAATTAGTGTCACAACAGTGTTACATTCCCCATGAGTAACTATAGTTGGTTCAATAGCAGGAAAAAAAAATACTAAAGAGCATTATAAGTTGAATTTTAATTTCTTTATGCGGCGTTCTTAACTTTTTTCTACAATTAATTTCCAAGAATCATATTTTGGGGGATTTCCCAACCACCTCTCTCTCTTCCTCTTGTTTTTTTTTTTTTTTTTTTTTTTTTTTTTTCCTGCATAAAGACTTACAAAAAAAATATATATAGCACATTTTGAGGCATTCACATTTCACTCAAATCAGTTTTAAAAGGAGAATAACTAAAGCAAAATTTCTAACATTAAAAAAAAAAAGTCATCATTATAGATAATAATGGCGCTATATTTTTAAAGTATCCTTATTCAAGACGACAATTTACTGGATAAAATTTTTCTAGTATCTGAAAAAATGCTGAAACATAATTTAGGTTTATATGTAACAAATAATATGTCCGATTCTTTGAAAATTTCAAGTACTGAAATTGGAAGATTTATATTTATAAGGGAGATATATATATTTTTTAATTATTGTTTGCTTTATGCTTTTAATTTTTGGTTAGTTTAATAATTTATTATACTAAAGATTTCATAAAATTCAGAATGTAAATTTAAAGATTTTTTTTTTTTTTTTTTTTTTTTAAGATTACATTTTTACTGACATAAAAGAAACTGTTTGTGAACAATGATTACATGTCTTGAAAATTGAATAAATATCTATAAGCAGTAAAATGTTTATTTTAAAATACATGTATTTTGTACATATTTCAGATTTGTAATATTTTCCAAACTAAAAGAGAATGTAACTAACCCAATATCTGATAGTTATATTATTCACATATTAATTAAATGCTACAGTATCTGGCCAAATTATTAAACCATTGGCAACTTATACATTTTTTTATGTTTAAAACCTTATTAAATGAAGAGTTTTATTAAAAAAGATATTTTTTTCATTCATATTTCGAAAACATGTACATTAAGGAATACAATGACAGAAAAAATGTTACAATACAATACTTATTGAAGAGAGAAAAAATTGGTAAATTAAATTTAACAGAAAAGTCAATATTTTGTATGGACACCTTTGGCAACTAAAAGGGCTTTAACACGACGAGGCATACTTTCTATGCATACTTGGATGGTTTCTTGAAGATGCTTATTATGATTCCACTGTATGTTAAAGATTCCAGCATCTCTACCTTATTTGTTATATTTTTCTTATACATTTCTTTTTTCAGCAACTCCCAACCATTTTTAATAGGGTTCATATCAGGCGAGTTGCCAGGCTAATCAAGAACTTTGATTTTTTTTCGCTCTAAATACTTCGATACACTTTTAGCTTTATGGTATGGAGCACCATCATGCATGAAGACTTGTTCCTCGTCTCCAGGAAACCATTCTTTCATTTGTGGCATGAGCCTGGTTTGTAAGACTTTCAGGTATTGATCTTGTTTCACTGTATTTTTGACCACATAGAGAAGACCAGAACTTTTCCTGATATGACAGACTAGACCATGACTGATGGAGGATGTTTGATGGTGGGAACAATACAATCTGACTTGTATTCCTCGTTTGGACGCCGCCGAACGAATTTGGTTTTTTCGGTTAAAACATGAAAAACCGATTCATCAGAGAAGCAAACCTGAAAATTAAACAAAATTGCTTCTTATTTAATTTCTTTACATTCATTATAAATGCCAATATATCGTTGATATAAATAAATAGCTATATACCTTTTTCCAGTCTTCTATTGTCCAATTTTTGTACTTTTTTCCCCACTCCAAGCGTTTTTTCATTATTTCTGATGTAAGCCTTTGCTTGCGAGCCGGTTTCATGGCAATGAGTTTATTTTCTGCCAGGCGACATCTCAAAGTTCTTTCTGATTCAATAATGCCTTCATTTTGAACTTCTTTCATCAACATGCGTAGCGGTTTCTTTCTGTTATTTATACAAATGTCTCGTATTTTTCGATCCGTCCTCGGCGTCGTAACGCGAGCTCGTCTACTATTATTCTTCTGTGATGGATCCAAACTTATGTTTAAGACCATTTTCTTTTTAATATTTTTTACTGAGCTTCTGGATACTCCTACCTTTGCTGCAATTTGATTTTTGGTCAGTTTAGCGCGGCCTTCAGTTGACCATAAACCTACCCTAATCTCTTTGGTAAAAGGTCAGCCTTTCTTCCCATCTAAAATAAAAGAGCAAAAACTTTTTATGATAATAAATGAATAAAAATGTTAACTATCCCACACGATATTAATAACAATTCAAAAGATACTTTTTGCAGCAAAATATTCCCTTCAATCCAAAATAAACAAGCAGTGCAAATTTTACGTTATAATGCAAGTTTACACCTATGCCACTGTATCACAGAATAATAACTAACTGTCTTGTGTTGCCAGTTTGAAAATGTTTCTGTAATAAAGGTACTGATATAAGTTTAAGGTAAAACACTAATTAAATAATAATAATTTTGAGCAGGTCAGGTATAATAAACTTCCAATTTCAAAAAACTTTAAATATTTTCTTTGGTCTAATAATTTGGCCAGGTACTGTATATATGAAAAATTAAACTAAATTATGCTCACAATTTTCTTGTTGTTGTTGTTACTGTAATAAAATAAATGACTATTATTATATACATATATGTATTTATTTTCTTTTTCTTTTTTAATTTTACCTGCATACCCAGTTATTTTTTTTAAATGTCTCTTTTTATACAAATGTAATCAATCAAACAAATCAACAATTCAGAACAACATAAATATTCGCATTATTTATTTGTGGTAAACTGTTTGCTGAAACTTAACACTTTATGAACAGTATATTATGCTCATTTAGATGCAAATTTCTTCAAGATATTTTACCTAAATGAACATATCTAACATGAAATGTTTATTCACGCTGAATAAAGTTAATGACAAATTGTGCACAATTTCAAACATTTTATATATTCTTTCCTTTTTTTATTATAAAATGATAAAGAAACCACAGTAATTACTTAATAATTTTCACTTTTATCCTTCTATTTTTCTAGGTTTAATGCACTGTTTATGTAAATAATTAGCATGAATTTAAAACTTCCTTTTCAATAACCGTACATAATGACGTTAATCGCAAGTAAGTAAATTAAATTATTGCCAATTTACGTTTTCCTCTTATATTTTTAACAATGAAAGCTGTCAAGCCGTTACCGATGTAACTGCTATTTTCCATAAATATGCAAGACGTTTTCTTAAAAATGCAATTCGCGTAGATAAGGTAGTTTCGTCGTAATATAATTTGAGTGTTGTCAACTTAAATGGTAAGATAAGCCGGAGGCTAAGTTTATTTTATTTGATTCATTTAATAAAATAATTCGTCGAACATCTTATTAAAACCTAATTGACAGTTTTTAAAAGTTGCCTGTATTGAATGTCATAGATACAATCGAGTTAACACTATTTTTAATATTTTTGTCTTTACTGGATAGTGTGAAATGAGCTTAGTAATTTAAATTTCGCGTAAAATAATTAAATTTATATAGATACGAGTAAAGAAAGTTGCTTGTAAATAAAAAAGAACTATTTTGTTTTCTGACTAAATTTCAAAATTTTCTGTGTAATGCAGTACAGCTAATTTTTTACATGAAACCGGAACGTGCCAATAAATATCTTTACAATTTTAAAAATACACTTTATAAATAAAAAAAAAGAAAGAAATTACTGAATACTTCTATGTTTTAAAATATTTTTTCACATAAAAATATATTGATAAATTCAATGTATGACAATTATGTTAGCTAAAATATAAATTTCAATTGCAAATATTGCTGTGCAAATTTTGCTTTGTTATGGTTTTGTAGTATTGAATAAAAAATGTTACTTGTAACGATTAGATTGCAAGATTATTGTATAAATTTAGATATCTATTCGTATAAATTTTCCCTAAAATATGCTTATATTTATTAAAATTATTTACTATTGTAAAATGTGGGACTATTATTACACACACACACACACACACACACATATATATATATATATATATATATATATATATATATATATATGCATATGTGTTTTAAGTAATTTTACTTGTATAACTATTTATTTTTCTTTTTTGAATATCTTTTTTTATGTGTAAATATAACTAATCAAACAAAATAAAGAATATAGTGCGATATAAGCATTCGCGTTATTTATTTATAGTAAACTGCTTACTTAAAATAACCTCTTCCCTAAAAAAAAAAAATATGGTTATTTAAACAAATTCTATGGAGATATTTTATCCAAATGAACATACCTCGTGTCAAATGATTACTCACGCTTGGTATAACTAATGTCAAATTTCATACAATTTCAAACCTTTCAGAAAGTTTTGTATTAAGTACATGATAGAGAAACCACACTAAATACTTAATAATTTTCACTTTTCTCCTTCTCTTGGTCTTGGTGTAATACACTGTTGTAAGTCAATATCAACAATTTAATACTTCCTTTCAAATAACCGTAGATAATAACATCAATTGAAAGTGTTAGTAAATTAGATATTACCAATTCACGTTTTCCTCTTATATTTTTAACAATGACAGCTGTCAGGCCGTTACTGTTGTAACTGCTGTCTTCCATAAATAAGCGAGACGTTTGGTTAAAAATGCAATTCGCGTAGCTAAGGTAGTTGCGATGTAATCCAACTGGAGTGTTTTCGTCGTCAACTTCAAAGGTAAGATAAGTCTGAATCAACGTTTATTTTATTTCATATATTTTATACAGAATTATTCATTGAACATCTTATTAATGCATACTTAAAATTTTCGAAGTTGTTTGTGTTGAACGTCTTAGATAGAATCAAATGAAAATTATTCATAATTTTTCCTTCTTAACGGATATTTTGAAATATGCTTAGTAATTTTACTTTTATGTAAAATAATTAATTTTTTATGGAAATGAGCATAAGAAGAGTTACTTGTAAGTATATATATAAATATACATATATATATATATATGCAGGGTTCCCACGACCGGAATCTTTTTTTCGAGGACTCTTCTACCAGTATTATCTAAAAATAAATTTCTTCTTAAATGTACTGTGTACATTTAAGAATAAAATTATCTGAAGTTTATTCTTGTGGAAGAGTCCTTGAAAGAAGAAGGCATGGCCGTGAAAACCATGTATACAGGGTGCTCCAAAATCTCCCCCCCCCCCCCGTCCAAACTAAAAAATGATTGTGAAAATTGTCGAAACACGTGCTCAATGAATTTGAGAAGGACTTTTTTTATGAAAAATATTTTTTGGGGAATTAGAAAGGGCATCTAGAGAGGCCAACTTTAAAATTTCAAACAGGAAGGTATATCTTGCAATACATCCCTGGTAACGTCTCTTCAAAACAATGAATTTGATATAAATACTTTCGCCTTATGATAATTATTAAAGGAGATAGATGAGTTTTTAGAATTTTGAAATGTGGATTTTATACTTATGTAACCCCTTTAATAATCGTTATAGGACAAAACTATTGATATAAAATTCATTGTCTTGAAGAGCCATTTCCAGGGATGTGTCACAAGACATACTTTCTTGTTTGAAATTTTAAAGTTGCCCTGCCTAGCGGCACTCATACCACAGTTTTGCCCGAGCCAAACATTTTTGGGCAAAGTATATCTTGTAATACATACCTGGAAATAACATCTCTCCAAGACAATGAATTTGATATACATACAGTTTTGTCCTGCAATGATTATTAAAAGGGATACATAAGTATAGATTCCACATTTTAAAAGTCTAAAATCTGATGTATCTCTTTTAATAATCATCGTAAAGCGAAACTATTTATATTAAATTCATTCTTTTGAAGAGACGTTTCCACGGATGTATCACAAGACATACATTCCGATTTGAAATTTGAAATTTTTCCTCCCTAGCGGCTCCCGTAGCCCCCCGGGAACAAACTTTTTTCACCAAAGGAGGTCCCTCTCGAAATCATTGTACACGTGTTTCGCCATTTTTCCCAATTCCCACTCATTATTGAGTTAGGAGGGGGGGGGGATTTTTGCAACACACTGTATATATATATATATATATATATATATATATATATATATTTTTTTTTTTTTTTTTTTTTTCAGACTAAATATTAATTGTTTGTATAATTGAAGTTCAGTTAATTTATTTTATGAAACCAAAACATGAAAATAAAAATATTTACAATTTCAGAAGAACAGTTTGCATATTAAAAAAAATAAATTTATTAATAAATTTATTAATACTTCTATCATAGATGCCAACATTATAATTTATTCCGGAATACTCTTAGCTATTTCGCCCCACTTTATTTATAGAAAAATTTTCTCTGGAATATAACTTCGATAAAATAAGAAAAATTACTCTTAAAATTAAAGTGGTATCAAATAAAGAAGGAGCTAAAAATGGTCCGGAATAAATTAAATTGTTTGCAACTATGCTTCTATTTTTTAGACCATTTTTTTTTTTTTTTTTTTTTTTTTGTCATATTTAAGAGATATTCATGAATTTAATGTATGACAATCTTATTAGCTAAATTGTATTTTCAGTGTCTGATTTTGCTTTGTTATGCTTTTATGGTACTGATTACAAAATGATACATGTAACGACAAGGTTGCAAGAACGTTGCATAAATTTATATATATATATATTTTTTGTATATTTGTTTTTCTAAAATATGCTTACATTTATTTAAAATATGTTACTCTTGTAAAATACTATTATTACATATGCATATATAAATACATGATTTTTTTTTTTTTTTTTTTTTTTTTTTGTAGCATAATTATAACGAATCAAGAAAATCTACAATTTAGAGTAATGTAAGTATTAGAGTTATTTATTTATAGTAAACTGTTTGCTTAAATGCGCCCCTTCCTTAGAAAGAAATTATGAATATTTAGTCAATTTCTATGCAGATATTTTATCTAAATGAATATACCTGGAGGAAAATGATTACTTCCGTTTGATATAATTAATGCCATATACCATACAATTTAAACCATTTAAAAAAAATTGTATTAAGAAAATTATGGAGAAACCACGCTAATTACCTATTAATTTTCACATTTCTCCTTCTCTTGTTCCACGTTTAATACATTTCTTGTGTATGTCATTATCACGAATTTAAAACTTGTTATCGAATAACTCTAGATAATAACATTAATTACAAATAAAGTATATTAAATTATTGTCAATTTACGTTTTCTTCTTATATTTTTAACAATGACAGCTGACAAGAAATTCCTGTTTTAACTGCTATTTTCCTGTAATGTGTGAGACGTTCAAATAAAAATGTAATCCATGTAGCTAAAGTAGTTTCGATGTAATCTAATTGGAGTGTTTTTGTTGTCAAAAGGTAAGATAAGCCGGAGGCTAAGTTTATTTATTTTATTTATTTAATAATTCCCTGAATATCTTATTTTTTTTTTTTTTTAAGTGGTAATTAAATTATATGAAACCAAATCATGCAAATAAATATGTTTACAATTTTAAAAGTACTATTTTTAAATAAAGATAAGAAAATTTATTGATAATTCTATGTTTTCTTTTCTTTTCTTTACATTAAAGAAATATTGATAAATTCCAAATATGACGATCATATTAGCTAAATTTTAATTTTTAGTTGCAAATCTTGTTATGATAAAAGTAATTTTGCATTGATGATTATAAAATGATACATTTAAAGAGTAGCTTGTAAGAGCATTGTAGAAATTTATAAATCTGTTTCTATAAATTTTCCCTAAAATGTGCTCGTGTTTATTTCAAATTTATTACTCTTATAAAATGCATGGCTTGTATTACACACAAATGTATATAAATATAGGCATGTATTTTTTTTTTTTTTTTTTTTTTTTTTATATATAATTTTGACTGTATAATTATTCGTTTTTCTTTATTGGATGTCTTTATATACAATGACACTTGAATTTCTTTAATTCGAAATTCTGGATAATTCGAATTTTTTACCCGGCCCCTTGAACTTTATATTAAAATAATGTTAAAAAATCATAAATAATTCTAATTGTATTTTAAATAATTCGAATTTTTCATACGTTTACCTTTAAAATATTACAGTAACATTTGTTCCCAAGATTTTTCTCAGCTAAAGTGCATTATATATTTTCTCAGCTAAAGTGCATTATATATTCTAACAGTCTTTCAAAAGAAGGATAAGGAAAGACAAGAGAAGCTCCTAGCTAATGCATCAGAAGATATGGTGAATATCCATGAACTTCGATGTTTTTTTGAACTGAAAGTCCTGTCTAATGTAGAAGATTCTATTTTTGTATCAAGTCATATGCTATGACACAAAGATAGTACTTAAAGAAGAAATAAAAAATATCTGACTATTTTTTTAAAAGTGTTGAATAATTAAGCTCGTAAAAAATATTGATTCAATGGGTGGGGGTGGGGGGGATGTAGCAGTATGTAGCAGATATAAAGTTTATTTATTAAATCTTTGATAGAAGAGTTTTAATTTTTTAATTTATCTCTTTTTATTACAAAATAGTATATGTCAGTGGTCGGCAACCTCATTTTTGAACAAAGTCAAATGTCAACAATACAACGATTAAAATATCTTTTGAGAGCCAAAAGTTTTTAACCTAATTTATATTGGCTCATTCATTCTTATTAACAGAATTAGAGTATTCCTAATTCGACATTTGCTAAAATCTCAAGGGGCGAAAAATCTGCGTGTGGCTCGCGAGCCGCAGGTTGCCGACCACTGGTATATGTAATTCAATTTTTTGGATATTTCGAATTTTTCTCTGGTCCCATCAACTTCGTTACGCACACACACACACACATATGTTGTATATATAACTATAACAAATGAAATAAAATAAAAAAATTTTGAGCAATGTAAGTAGTTATTAATTTATAGTAAACTGTTAACGTAAAATTACCCCTCCCTTAAAAATAAATTATAGTCATTCAGTCGAATTTTACAAGATATTTTACCAAAATGAACATACAAATGTCAAATGATTGATATAATTCATTTAAGTGGCGTCAAATTGCATGCAATCTCAAACTTTTCAGAAAATTGTGTATTAAGTAAATTATAGAGAAACCACACTAATTACGTAATAATTTTCATTTTTCTCTTTTTCTTGCTCTATGTTTAATGCGCTGCAGTCATTATGACGAATGCAAAATTTCCTCTCGAATAACCGTAGATAATAACATTAATTGCAAGTAAAGTAAATTAAATTATTATCAATTTTCATTTTCCTTCTATATTTTTAACAATGACAGCTGACAAGCTGTTATCTTTATAACTGCTATTTTCCTGTAATATGTAAGACGTTCTGTTAAAAATGTAATTTGCGTAACAAAGATTCTTTCGATGTAATCTAATTGGAGCATTTTCGTTGTCAACTTGAAAGGTAAGATAAACCTGGTGCTATGTTTATTTCCTTTGATTCATTTAATAAAATAATTCCTTCATTCCCTTATTGGCATTTTGAATACATAATTGTCATTTTAAAAGTCATTTATGAGGAATGTCTGATATAATCCTGTTCAAATTATTTTTAATATTTTTTACTTTTATTGATATTTTGTAATAAATTTAGCAATTTCAATTTTGGTGGAAATTAATTATATTTTTGGAGAGCTGACTTACATACAGTTTCGTATAAATAAAAAAGAACTAATCGTTTGTTTCCAGGCGAATGTGTTTTAATTTTTCTCTATAATTAAAGTACAAGTAATTTATAATAAACAGAGTTGCCAACTTTTATAAATTTTTTAGAAACGTTTTTGGCTCCATCTTCTTTTCACACCTGAATTTTTGCAGTATATTTTGCTCCAATATCTGACAACGATTACATAATAAGAAAAATTATTCTATAACAATATTGATATGAAAAAAAGGGTGGAGCTAACAATCCATCGGAATAAATTATAAGAGTTGGCAACTCTGATTATATGAAACCTTATTATATAAACAAATATATTAACAATTTGAAAAACATGATCTAGTTATATCTTTAGTTTTTTTTATTTTGTTAAGAATTAATTAATATACAATCTCTTTTTGAAACAATTTTCTCACAAATAATCCAAAATATTAGAATCATATTAACTAAATTTTAATTTCTGTTGCAAGTGTTGCTACGTTAAAAATTGCTTTACAGTAGCGAGTATAAAATAATGTATGTTTTTCACTAGATTGGCAAAATCAGGAATAAAATCTGCTTCACTATACTTTTCCGTAAATATAAACCCAAATTATTAAACACAATAATGTATGAAGACATTACTCTTGATTTTCTTACTGATAGCTTACTAAACTTTTACCCATAAGTAATGTTAATTTTACAAGTTATTGACTAAAAAGTAGGGGTAACTTATCAAAAACTATATATATATCTATATATATATATAGACATATTTATTTTTATTTTAAAGTTCTAGTACTCTCTTTAAAAATGATCGTTATTTACAGTCTTCTTATTTTTCCTCTAAATTAAAAGCACAAAATATATGTTCGTCAAGAAAGAAAATGCCTTGTCATCTTAAAAAATTCCTATTTTTAAAACTCTTGTATATAATTCCTTTCTTCTGTGTTAAAAAAAAAATAGTAATAATAATTAAATAATAATAAAAAAAAATAGAAAAAAAAGTATCAGGGAGTTAAATCAAGTGAAGGAAACCTATCGTATAGCAGTACCTTTCTTTTCGAAAAATTCGTTCACAGTTTGAGGAATTTTTCAGGAAACATTTCTGTTATATAATAATATTTTAGCGAATCTCCCCAGCAGTAATTCAGTGGTATACATAATTATGGAGATACACTGATGTTTGCAATTATAAGGACAGAAATTAATTTCAAATATTTCAGTAAAAATTCAAATAATAATTACTTTTTTCTAAATCACATTTAAAATTACAGCAGTAAAATAAATTTTATCAAAAAAAAAAAATATATATATATATTGCATTTAAAATTTAAAATAAAAATACATCCAAATAAATCGAGCAGACATAAAGTATTCTGGTCCTCAATTATAAAGAAACAGAGAATACTTAACATTTGAAGGGAATTTCAACCCGTTAGTAGTCGCTAGTCGGTCGATTTGCCGCCCGTCCTTTCAGCGTTGCGAGATTTTTTTATTCAATAGACACCAAAAATTTTTAGAAGTGGCATTTGATACGCATAAAAGGCGAATAGAATCGAAAAAAAGTCGATAATATAAGTCGTATATCACTTCTTAAAATTATTGGTGACAGTTGAATAAAAATGTGCGCAATCTGTACCAGGTGGCGCTGTTTACCGTGACTACTAACGGGTTAAAAATAATTAATACTTTATTGCACCACCGCCGGTTCTTTGTAGACATTGTGCCATCCTGTCTAACATATTTTTTACTAAGTCTTCTAATTAAATTATATCTAATTCATTCCATGCGTCGTAAAAAGACTTAATAAGATTTTCTAAAGTTATATATATATATATATATACTAGGTGTACCACAAACTAGTAGACATTTAAAAAATTCATTAAATTTTGAAGGAATTGGAAGAATTGAACACGGTTTGTGGAACAGTTATCCTAGTAAAGAAGGATATATATATATATATATATATATACATATATAGAAAAAATATTAGTTATATTTTTGTCGATATAGGGCGCAGCACGGATGCATAACGAGAAATATGCGAATCAGAGTCCAAAAAGTAACGTGGTTTTACGATTACCACAGCTTATTTCGTATTTTGCTCCCTGCTTACGTGTACGTTAAGTTTTAATTATTATGTTGACTTGGTGGATAAAGCATTTTTCGTGAAGATGTTTTCCCTGAACTGTAATTAGACTGAAGCTGTAATTAGAGATGCTGTAACTCGTTTGCAAACTGTAATTTGTGGTGATAACAAACCCATAGAATAGAATTTATATGTCTGTAAAGATTTACATTGAAATAAATATAGTTTTTCATAGAAATTAGTGGTTTGTTCCCGTACAGCGCCTTCGGTCGACGAAAATTTTAACTATTATTTTTCTTTGCGGAAAAAAAAAAAAAAAAAAAAAAAAAAAAAAAAAGAATCTCCCTTTATGAGAATAACTTTTACAAACCGTGTTCAAATCTGCCAATTCCTTCATTTTTTACGAAGTTTTGTCTACATTTATGAATTACGGACTTATGGCACGAGTAGCATATATATATATATATATATATATATATATATTGCGAGTAATCCATAAATCTTCCCAACTACATTTAAATCAGGAGAATTCGTTTGCCATTTCAAATCATTTACTTTATTTTATTTAAATCACTTTTTAGAAGCGGTAGCTGGAATGTAACGTTTAAATCTCCTAGTGTATAACCGTATACTGACAGTTACTGTTTTAATACTTCGATATACATTTTGGAGTTTATGATACTTGGAGTGACTGCTACATCATGAGTACTTGCAAAAATCCCCCCCCCAAGAAAAAAAAAAATGCGTCTCCTATAAAACGACGACTCCAACCAAAGTCTTTTTTGTTGTTGTTGTTGTTTTTGGCGTGAGTCATGCTATTTGTGACTAAACCGTCATGTCGGTTTAAATGGAAGCGTTTTCTCCAGAAAATATAAAAGTTTTCAATTAATATTCTCCTGCATGAATTTAATAATAGCTTCTTTGTGTAAGAATCTATAACGTTTTATTAAATTTTTCTATTGATTTTTACAAATTTAATTAAATCACAGTGACTAGGAATTCTTAATATGTTGATTCAGAAATATTTTTAAGATACGCACTTGCAATATGTCAAGAAGCCTTTTTTTTTTTTTTTCAGAATATCATACGTGTCAATATGTACGGTTTTTTAACACCAGTACTTATTTGCAAAAGTTTTATTATGTTAAATAAAAAAAAACAGATAAAAACCTTATAAAAATTTTCGATTAAAAATTTCCGGTAGCAAAATAAATAATTAAATACAGTACAAGTTGGCAACTAGGGAACAGCAATACGAACGATAGGCATTTTATCGCGTGAAGTTATATTGGATTTTGCTCCTGATCTTTTTTTTCTTTTATATATATCCATTTAATTTTATTTTCAATGCATTTTCAACAGCACTTTTAGACCTCCTTTCATTCCATTTCCTTTTTCTTTCTTTCTTTTTTTTTTTTTTTTTTTTTTTTATCTTTGCAGAAACCTTTAGCACATGAATTCCACATTTTTCTAATTTCGTTTAACTCAGTTCCACGCGATATTTTTAAAATTAATGCGTAGACGTTAATTATTTTTCATTATAACTAAAATAAAATGATACTATTAGAGAAAGACAATTAAATCTGGTGAACATGTATTAATATTTCGGAAATTTTCATAAAAAGTAATAGTGTCCTTATATTTATGGGTCAAAATATATGGCAAATATTTTGAAATTAACTAATTAATTAATTGGAATTTTGAGGTATAGGAAATATTTTTTGTACAAGCGTGTTATATGCAAGCGATTGCTTGAATAAAAATCTATGCAATATTTAAACATTATGTTGTTATTTTTCATCTTAATAACTGCCATTATATTTATGAACCTCAGTATATAAGTAAGCATATTACAATGGAGATGAGAAATTCAAATATTTTGTACAGATTAAAACACTAAAAGCTACTCCCCCCCCCCAATTATCTGATTTTTATAGAAAACCTCGATATAGATAGGAGTTCAACTTTATACGATTTTTTTTCTTTAATAACGATATTTTTCTAAATTTAAATTTGAAAATTGTAATGTACTTCTATGGATATCAGAGGGTATAATGGAAGTGTGAAATTAAGTTTAATACATGTAGTTAGAAAAACAAAGTTGCATTTATTTTGCTTTTATATATATATATATATATGTGTATATATTAAATTTGGACATAACGTGAAAATTCACCTCAATGTACGATTTTCTGGTTTATAATGATATATTTTTTAAACTCTATTTTCATTAAAAAAAAAACAAGTATGACCTCAGTCATGTTATCTTCTCAAGCCTTTTTTGCAAGGTTTCTTCTATTTTATCTCTTTGTTATCAAAAGTGCTTTCAGTTCTAAAATCATTTCAGTTTACTCCTTGGAATTTAAACCAGGCTTTCCCGTGAAATCAAATACTTGATCAAATCCGAGTAAATGGATTCGACCTGTTTTATAGAACGGAGAAGCACTTTTATTGAGTAAATATTACTGCGTAATGCAGCGCATATGGTAAGCAGTGTGTTATGCTATAGTGTTTTAAAGAAACGTGTTTTGCCGTTTCATTTTAAATTGAATCAAATTGGAATGGGGTACAAAAAGTATCATAAAATGCATTACTTTTGTATTTCAATAAAAAGTGGATACTTCAAAGATTTTTTCTATACTATCAAATCATGTGAGTGATAAGACAAATATAAAACAAAAAACTGTGTAGTACTGTAGTATGTTAAAAAAAAAAAAAAAAAAAAAGAAAAAGGAAAGAGAAAAAAAAAAAAAAATTACAGACTCTTGTATCATTTCGTGTCGTTAAAATCCAATTTAAAATTTGTATTTTAAATTACATAAATTAATTAATATAATAATATAAAAAGGACAATATATATAGTCACATAGATTAAATGATTACAGACCTATGCAACTGTTTGTAGAGAAACACGGAAGACAAGAGAACTCGGAAAACGATATAGATCAAATCGAGACTTTATTTTCAACTTAACTAAATGCTACATCAATATTTACAGAGTTGCCAACTTTTATATTTTATCCCGGAGCAATTTTAGCCCTGCCTTCTTTTCGCACCAGTAATTTTATAGAATATTTCTCTTTAATATGTGACATTGATTAAATAAAGGAAAAATCGTTCTTTAAAATTTCCGGTGTGAGAAAAGGGCGGAGCTAACAATGCTCCGGAATAAATTATAAAAGTTGACAACTCTGTATTTATACATTCAGTGAACTTTCTAGAACATAATATTCTAGAATTCGAAAGTTAGTAACTTCTTTCGACTGGACATGAACCCACAATCTCCGGTTTTGTAACACGAACTTTACTCCTAAGCTACGACGTTATATATACATATTATGCACTCAATGGAAATAACAAATAATATTACTGTTACAATAGGGGGGGGGGGGAACTGAATTTGTTCTGAAAATTGTTTTACATTTTTTTTTTTTTAATAAGAGATTTTAATATATGTAATTTGATTACAGGATTTGTGTTTTTAAAGAAATATAAAGCAAGAAGTTAAGTAACAATATAAAATAATTGAAATATAATATCACACTAAGTCTTAAAAAATACATTTAATTAATTTTTAAGATTTTTCTTTAATGCTTTTTATATGTTTTGCAATTCATTTTGCGCATTATACATAAAAAAAGGAATCCAATTTCCTGTCTTTGTACAGTTGCCCATCTGTGTAAAAAAAAAGATGCGTATTTTTACATTTTTTTTCATATCCTAAAATTATTATTTATTCAAAAAACCAGAAATAAATATTCAAAACGAAAGTTAACAAAAGAAAACATGACTTAAAAATTCATCCGAAATATTTAGCAAAAATACTTTTCATTTAATTTATTATGTTAAAATTTATGTAATATTTTCTTAATTCAAAATGTATGTCTTTTTACTTTCACTTACCCATAAGGTAGAGAAATTTTTGTTTTTCGGACAAATTTTCGAACCCGATTTTTTTTATATTTACATGTTCTGAGGTCCCATGAATACGAAAATCATATTTTTAGCAAATGGTCTGAGTGTATGTCTGTGTGTGTGTCTGCGTGTGTGTCTGTGTCTCTGTGTGTGTGTCTGTCTTTTATCAACATATCTCAAGAACAAATAGTAGCAGACATTCTAAACTTGGTATTCTAAATGTGTATCATATAGGGATGCTACAGTAAGCTTTTCGTTAAGATCAAACAAATGGTTCGTGTACAGGGACAATCAAGAGAATTCTAATACATTACGTCTATGGGGGAAATTGCAGGTAAGTAGAGTTTAACGTCTATAGACTGCACTAAACCAAATGAAACGAATATATATTTTTTTTAATAGATATAGTCAACAGGGAAAACAAATTGAGTATGTAGGAGCCTCGAACCCCCTCCTTCTCGAACGTCCCCCCTCGAGCGGAGTAAATTTCCATGATGGGTATCTTTCAAAAGATCTCGCCAATACCTTTAAAACGAATAGTTGACCCATCGATCTGCGATAATTTAAAACAAATTTATCGATTTTTTTTTTTTACTTTTAACGAAAAAAAGATCTTATATATATATATATATTGAGAATAAAACCGACTTTTTTTGGATATTTAGTGTTATACTAATTCTCTAATATGGAAATAGTCTGCATTATCATAAAAGATAATTTTTTTAAATAATAATTTTCATAAATTATTTTTTAAAAACAGGATTGTTTTTTAATAGCCGAATTAAATTCTATATAAATGTAGGTGCATTAATGAAATAAGGGGTTGAGGGGGGCGGTAGCCCCTTTCACACAGAACTAATTATCATATAAAACTCTTCCGAAGCCTAATTTGAATTGTTTAACACAGATTTACATAGCAGTACTCGTTATCTTACCTATTAATCTGCAACCTGTATTTATAGTATTAAATTTCAGGGTAAGAGAGAGCGGTGTGAGTGACACACCATATTATTTATTTTTAATTTTTTCACTTTTCTTTCACAGTTTAAAATGCTTTATATCTTGCATATTTTGAAACCAGGTTAACCAGAATAAATAAATATTTTACTGAAAGAAAATAAGCAATAATTTTTAAACGCTACAAAAATATATAATTTTTAAATAATTTTGTCCCAAAAATATATATATAATAACAACTACTCATTAAAAAAGATTCGTTTCTATTAAAAGTTTTAAATATGTTTATCTAGTCAGAATTCTTTGAGCTTTTTTATTCAAAAACCATTACTCTAATATGCTGTTTAATGTATTTAAAAAATTTCATTAATGATTATGCATATCTCATTAAGCTATTAAAATATCAGTGATGTCTTTGTTTATGCCCAAAAAAGTATCATCATGCACAAAGGAGCTCAAGTAAAATTAAATATATCACTTTCAGTCATTCATTCAATTTAAAATTATTATTTTTTTATATAAATGATACGAATTTCAAAGAAAGTTTTTTCTGCTTCCAGAAATTTATCAGCAGTGATTTTTTTTTTTTTTTACTTGAACATAAACCAAAAGGTAAAAAGTGTTTCTTTAAATTGGAAAAAATAATCTGGTGTGTCACTCACACGACTTTCTCTTACCCTGAAATTTAATACTATAAATACAGGTTGCAGATTAATAGGTAAGATAACGAGTACTGTTATGTAAACCTATGTTAAACAATTCATATTAGGCTTCTGAAGAGTTTTATATGATAATTAGTTCTGTGTGAGGGGGGCTACCGCCCCCCTAAACCCCCCGTTTCATTAATGCACCTACATTTATATAGAATTTTATTTGGTTATTAAAAAATAATTTATTAAAATTATTATTTAAAAAAAAAATTGTCTTTTATGATAAGGCAGACGATTTCCATATTAGAGAAAGAGTATAACACCAAATATCCAAAAAAAGTCCATTTTATTCTCAATATAAAAAAAAAAAGTACGATTTTTTTTTCTAAGTTTTTTTTTTTTTTTTTTTTTTTTTTTTCGTTAAAAGTAAAAAAAAATCGATAACTTTGTTTTAAATTATCGCAGATCGATGGTTCAACCATTCGTTTTAAAGGTATTGGCGAGCTCTTTTGAAAGATACCCATCATGAAAATTTACTCCCCTCGAGGAGGGACTCCCCCCCCCCCTCAGGGGGGAAGGCGAGGCTCCTACATACACAAAAATTTTTTCCCAGTTAACTGTCTCTATTACAAAATATATATATTTGTTTCATTTGGTTTAGTGCAGTCTATAGGCGTTAAACTCTATTTTCCTGCAACTTCCCCCATAGTCGTAATGTATTAGAATCTCTTGATTTTCCCTGTACACAAACCATTTGCTTGATCTTAACGAAAAGCTTATTGTAGCATCCCTATATGATACACATTTAGAATACCAAGTTTGAACTTTCTGCCATAATTTGTTTTTGAGATATGCTGATAACAGACACACACACAGACACACAGACCATTTGCTAAAAACATGATTTTCGCATTCAGGGGACCTCAAAACGTGTAAATATAACAAAATCTCGCGTTCGAAAATTTGACCCAAAAACAATACTTTCTCTACCTTATGGGTAAGAGAAAGTAAAAAAGAAGAAGACTCCATTTTACATCCACACTCAATATCTAAATTATTCAACAATGTTAAAAGTTTACTTACTGCGAATATAAAATATAAAATCAATTGCTTTTTTAAGAAAGTTATAAATTACAAATGGTGTGTATTTTCTTCTTCTTAATATTAAAAATCGATATTTATAATTAAAATGTTAGATGAGAAAGAATATTTTCTTGAGTTTGCAAAATTTCATCACTGTAAATTCATTTTAAAAAGTTAATAATGCGCAAGTCATTAAGATCAATGTAAAAGGCATTTAATATCGAAATAATATCGAATAGTTGTAAGTTTGTACTAAATAATTTTCATTTCATTTCAAATATTCTAGCATATATTTAAAAAAAGTAGCATTAGCTGTTTAGTACGCGTGATATAAAAGGCAATTATTTATATTGCAATTTCTTGAATTTATAGAAAAACTGTATCTGGTAAATGTTGAAATTTCTTATACTTTAACACGTATACATTTCTAAAATATTCTTTTAATGAATATATATATATATGTGTGTGTGTGTGTGTGTGTGTCAGCTTTTTTTTTTTTTTTTTTTTTTTTCAAGAAATAAAGAATGTGCTTCTAGACAAGTGCATACTTTTTATTTAAAACTCAATCTACGACTATATTTTAAATTCATAATAATAACAATAATAATAATACTAGATAAATAAATAAATAAAATTATACAATTTTTTATAGGAAAGGTTTTGACACGTCTAAATTCAGAACATCAAGGGAATAAATTTTTAGCATGAATAAAAGAAATCTTTAGATGTCATCCATAAAACTTAAACTGACTCTTTTACCAGATTTAGTATTATAATTAACTGAGAGAATATTCTTCTGCAATTATCATTGAAAATATTTTCAACACATCGTAATATTAATAAATAATTTGTATAATGGGAATTTATTTAGAAAAATATAGAAGAAAGAAATGTGACTGATAAAACCTACTGGCTTTTCATAACACGTTAGCTGAGAAAACATATTCTTTCTTTTTTTTAAATGCAATTATTGTTCAGGCACTTGAGTGTTAGATACTGTTTTTAAGATAACGAAAAGTATCACATCTTCCTTACGAAAACGTATGTTATACAGACTGATTTTTTTAGTATCTTTAACTTTTTCTCAGTAATATTTAAATAAATATTACTAAGAATTATTATTATTTAAATAAATATGATCCCTAACAATTTCATAATATTCCTTTTTCAGTTAGCCGTTGAAAAATGTTATAGAGAAGGAGCAATATATAAAGTATTAAAATTTTAGAAAACGAAATTTATATAAATTTTCGTCAACTTCAATCATATACATATATATACATATATACATATACACAAACTGGCCAATAAATTAAAAATCTGTGAGAATTTCTACGAATGTTCACCAGCAAAGCAAGTATGCAAGACCAGTTATCATGGTATGAAAATGTTCCCTTTGTGTTACTTGAGTGTAAACAAAAAGTCATGCAATACATGTACATATTAGCATATATCAAGTGCATCCTGCAATACACTATTTTTGCCACGAAGAGGACGGATACTTCATGGACGATAGTGCAACTATGAATCTTTCCGAAATTCATCGTTAAAAAATGGTTTCTTAAAAATGAGCTAAATTGTCTCAAAATAGCTCCGAAACAATATATACTTAAATTTGAAAAACCACGTACTCATTTTTGAGTATATTGACATGTGAAACATGGGGATATTTGGATTCTTATTGGTCAACGCCATTTTTGAGCATGTCAGTACACTCAAAAAATAGTACATGGGTTTTCAAATTTAAGTACATATCCATATTGCTTCAGCGCTATTTTGAGACAATTTAGCTCATTTTTAAGAAACCATTTTCAACAGTGTTGTTCGAGGGTGGTTCAGGGAACACCAATCTGACTTGCTTATGGCTGCAAAACCTGAATGCTAATCTAAAGGAAATGTTTGGGACATGTTTCAAAGACACACCTGACAGCAATACGCTCTTCCATCCATTTTACAGGACCTTAAAGCCTGTGTATCCAATTCATTTTGTTCTATTGACGTAAATGCCCTCCAAGAGCTTGTAGAATCGACGCCCTCACGAATACTGGTTGTTATCCGTGCAAAAAGAGATGCAATAAAATTTTGGTATATGAATTAGAATTCACTGGTCAGTGTGTGTATGTATTTATATACTGCAGATATTTCGTTTTATGTTACACTTATAAATTTTGCAAATTTTTCAAAACATTTTTCGTAACAATCTTTCTTCAAATTTCCAAAAGTAAAAGATTGAAATCTAAAGCCTTAAAAATATAATAAACAAATAAATAATAAAATAATAAAATACAGAATTTTACATATTGAAGATTAAATTAATTAATGTTTACTATAGCTTTTCAAAAACGGATATATTGGGAAAATTATCAAATTAATACAAAAATTTTAAAATATAAAAATAAATAAGATAAGAATATTTTTTTACCTAAAGTAATATCGCTTTTTATTACCTAATATGTTTTACATCATCTGTGTACTATCCATTGTACTATAAATTTACAGAAAATTTCCGTTCCCTTTTGAAAATAAAAAGGCATTGTAACCAAAATCAATAAATTGCAAAGACAAAATAAATACGTCAAAGTAAAGAGTTATAATAAGACACGTGGAAAAAAATTAGTTTTAAAGGTTATCAAATGTAAATTGCACATGCAATCACCTGTATACCTATTTACTTCTCTTTTTTATGTAACCATAATCATTGAACCTAAATCGACAATTTGGAATGATATAAGCATTTGAATTAATTATAGTAAACAGTTTACGTAAATTTAATTTTTCCCTAAAAAGAAATTATGGTTATTTACTTAAATTCTATGCGGATATTTTATCTCTAGTTGAATCATTACTGAAGTTTGATATAATTAATGCGAAATTGCATACAATTTAAAACATTTCAGAAAATTTTGTATTAAGAAAATTATAGCGAAACCACACTAATTACTTAATAATTTTCACTTTTCTTCTTCCTTTGTTCTAGGTTTAATGCGTTGCTTGTGTATGTCATTATCGCGAATTTAAAACTTATTCTCGTATAACTGTAGATAATAACATTAATTACAAGTAAAGTAAATTAAATTATTGTCAATTTACGTTTTTCTCTTATATTTTTAACAATGACAGCTAACAAGCCATTTCCCTTTTAACTGCTATTTTCCTGTAATATGTGAGACGTTAGAATAAAAATGCAATTCGCGTAGCTAAAGTAGTTTCGATGTAATCTAATTGGAGTGTTTTCGTTGTCAACTTAAAAGGTAAGATAAGCCGGAGGCTAAGTTTATTTATTTGATTTATTTAATAATATAAGTCCTTGAATATCTTATTAATGTATAATTGGCATTTAAAAAGTCGTTTGTGTTGAATGTAGTAGACGCAATCGAGTTAAAATTATTTATAATCTTTTCGGCTAATGGATATTTTGTACTGAGTTTAGTAATTTAAATTTCGTGTAAAATAATTAAATTGTTATGGAGATAAGTATAAGAATAGATTCTTGTAATAAAATTATAATAATAATCTTTTGTTTTTAGACTAAATTTTAAAATTTTCTACATAATTACAGTAGAGTTGTTTATTTATTACATGAAACCTGAACATGTAAACAAATATGTTTGTAATTTAAAAAGTATTTATTTCAGCTACAAGTATCATTTATACAATTTCAACCATACATAGTATATATATATATAAGTAAGATTTCGGTAATATACTGAGAACTTCATGTTTTAATTTATTTTTTTTTATTCAAGAAGTGTTGATAAATTAAAAATATGACAATCATATTACTTAAATTTTAATTTCCAGTTGCAATTTTCGGTAAGTTAAAAATTTCTTTGTAGTAATGGCTAGAAAATAATACATATAATTGCACTAGATTGCACTGATAATTTCCGAAATTTGTGTTTTTATACGTTGGAAGATATAATTAATTGGAATAATATAGCCAGAATTGCCCAGTTAGAAAACTGTAAAAAAACTTTAGAAAAAAAAAAACTGCACAAAACTGCAGATAATCTGAAGGTATTTTGAACGATAAAAAGTTTAAGGGGGGGGGGGGGGGAATAATTACTTGCTTCTAAACTATATTTTTTTTCTTTTAAATTGCAGACTTTGGGATTTTATTCCAAATACCTTCAGAATATCTGCAGATTTTTCTCCATTTTTTTTTTTTAACTAGGTGTTAAACACTGTAATTTAATCTTTCTTCTTATGCTGAAGTATTACTCTGAAATAAGATTGAATTTGAAAAGTGCTGTCTAAAAAAAGTGATAATTTATCTATAACTGAAAAGAGTCAATATTTATAAACATATTTACATTTATCTTAAACCTCTAATATTCCTTTTGAAATTAATCGCCAATTTTTCAGCACCCCCTTCTATTTTTCACTAAATCAGAAAAACATAAACATTCCCTGCAAAAATAAAAATAAAATAAAAAATAAAATAATTAACTTGGCAAAACAGAAGCCGTCTTAATTTCTAAAGCTCTTTCCTTTCAGCTCTTTTATCATCTTGTTAAAGAAGAAAAAATGCCAACGAGCAAAATCAAGGAAATACGACTAGTGTGGCTTGTCTTTCTCTTTTTTTCCGCGAAACATTTCTCTGTCTGTGGGATGACGTTCTCGTAAATCAAAAGGAAATGATCTGTCTAATAAACATTGAGTCATTCACATGCTTTTCTGTCGATCCAAACCACTCGTTGGCTTATTATTCATGATAATTTCTGATTTAAGTGAAGATATATTATTTTTCGATCTACAAAAACTAAATGAAACATATAATTTTAAAACTAAATAAATAATTTATATAATTTTCATGGATATTCTCTAATAAATATGGTAAAAAGTAAGTTTTTTTAACAAACTCTTTTTCGATTGGTTGGCTGCGTTTAATGTCGCACAGTGGTGCACTGTGGGAAATTGGTGACTGTCTGGGAAGCACCCCCTGCAGATGGTCCGGAGACATTCCATCACAATTTTAATCATCCACGGCGGGATAGCTCCACACCTTCGAAGACCCCAAATGTATAATTTGGATGGGAACATGGAAAACATTGCGACCACGACGGATTTTATGTGCACCAGCCACCCTTAGTGCGAACGACGGTCTTTGACCGTCTTCAGTATCGAGCCCGCGATATTCCAGTTACGAGATCCAGTTACCGCGGCCCTCTGTTTTTCGCCCTCTGTTTTTCGAGACCAGTTACCGCGGCCCTCTGTTTTTCACGTATTGAATTATTTACACTTACTTCCATGGATGTTAAATTAAAATGGACATATAGAGAAACATACACGTAATGAGTGTATGTTTGGTGGTACCACACGTAGTGCAGACTCGATCCCAACATCGTGCAGGCAAGAAAGACGCTGTTGAATCTATTGTGATTTAACCGAGATTCATATATGAATTCTTTTGTCACTGATTGCGCGCTCGGTTAAGACGAAGCAGCAGGTAGTGGGAATTCAGACGCAGCATGGTGCAAACGAAAAGGCTGCAGTTGGAATGCAGTTAGAAAGTTAGTTGTAATTTTGACCGATAACTATGATTTTTAATTTATTTTATTTATTTATTTATTTATTTATTTATTGAGATTTTTATATTATTCAATGACATGAAATTTTGAGAATTCATTTAAATGGGCTGACTAGCGAAGCGGCCAAAGCTTGCTGTTAATTTGTAAGTGTGGATGATTTATTTTATTTATTTTATTTATTTATTTATTTTTATTATTATTAATTCTGTACGCTACTATCTAACTCGCTTTTCGTTATGTATAACTATAGCCCATAATATGAGAAAAATATTAAAAAAATGTAAGTAATGTTATATTTTTTTTTCTCTATTTCTAGAAAAAACATTTACTAAATCATTCTCCGACTCCCTGTTTCGTAAACTAAAAGTACATGTCGTAAAAGTGTACGTCACACGATAATATTTTCTTTTAAGCTTTTTTTTTTTTTTTTGACAGAGTTTTCTGATAATTTGTAAATGTAGATAATTTTATTTTATTTATTTATTTATTTATTTTTAAATATTATGACATTCATTATGGTATAACTCGCTTTTTCTTTTATATAACTATAACCCTTAATATGAGAAAAAAAAATTAAAATTGTGAGTAATGTTGTTTTACTTTCCCCATTTTTTAAATAATATTTACTAAATAATTCTCCGGCTGGCTTTTTCTTGAACAAAAATTGGAAGTCAAAAAAGTATATGCCGCATGATGTTATTTTCTTTTTCATTTAAGCTATTTTCTTTTTCTTTTTTTTTTTTTTTTTTTTTTTTTTTCCCTTTTTCGCTGAACAAAGTTTGCTGGTAATTGTAAGTGTGGAAAATGCTGCATAGTGGTGATATTTATGGTAAATAAGTTTAATTGTAATCTAACCTAACTACTTTTACTAGAATGGATCTCAGACGGGCATTAGAAATAAAAGAACACGAGATACAAGATCGGCCGTGTGAGAACACGGGCATGGGCAACATCGCCGCGCGCCGGTAACTTTCGCCCGTATCAGACACGGGCAAATGCGTTAAGAGGTTAAGGGTTTTTTACCACCAAGATGTAGGTCGAACATTATTTTGCTTTTCTGGACTCTTAGTATTCATTTATCATTCGAAATCGTAAAAATTCAAATTTCATTTCTACATTTTATATACATATAGTTTTATAACTAATTTAATAATCTAACTTATGATCACCTATTATAAATTCCACCCACTTAAATTGTTTTAATGTGTTAACTTATGAATAGAATCTGTTCTCGTAGCTCACCCAGTGATCTATTGTATTGTACAAGCAAAGTTAAAAGCGTTCCCAGCAAAACCTGACATAATGGCGCATTGTTACCTTACGTTGAGTTGCTGTATGTGTGCATTATTTTGATAAAATCACTCAACCCAGTTTTTGTTACACTGAAGTTTACCTAAATATTTTAAATCCTCTTTCTATTTACTATAATCACGAAATGGCTATAAAAATGTTCAGAAATATATTCACTTCCGTAACAGCACATCTCATCCACAAGACATCCTCCGGATATCCTATGAATGAAAGTACATCTAAGGGACATCCTCAGGATGTACTATGGATAAATGTGGTGTTTGGGAAGATTTAGTTCGGATTAGCGTATTGAAAGAAACAAATACATGTAAAGTTTTATTAAATTCATTTACCTTCAGTTGTAAAATAGTATACATACCTAATTCAGCATTGCCTGATGTGGTCTTTTTTTTTATTCAATAGTCACCAATAATTTTGAAACGTGACATTTGATATATGTAATAGACTATCAGTCTTCGATTTGATTAGTCAAACGTCACAAATAAAAATTATTGGTGACTATTCAATAAAAAAAAAGGCCAAATCTGGCAACCCTGACATAATTTGTGTAACAATCTTGATACCTGTCAAGAAATACATATTTTGCGTTCAAAAGCAATCAAAACGTATACATTTGTCAAAAATTTTAATATTTGTACCAGTACAATATTTTATTTTATTAAAGTAGAAGAAGTGTGGTAAAATAAGGAAATAGTTCTATTCATTATAAAGATTCATTTCTGTTTAAAGGAAAGAATAAAATATTCTACCTAACTATTACAATTATTGATGAAGGAAAGTAACATATGATCTATCCATGTAATGAATAATAAAAAATAAATATATTTTTAAAAATTTATATGAAATAGTAATTAAGAAACACTTACATTATTTGAAATTTGGCTTTGTAACAGAATAACACATTCAAAAAATAGGAACGTCAAAACTCACGACATTTATCTCGGTAGGGAAATATGAATTTAGAACAAAAAAGGAAATAGTAACAAAATATTATAAAATGCAATTTATTTTCATACAAATGTTTCCTACAACATTTTCATTTAACAAAATATTTTAAGTAATATTTTATTTTTCTTTTCTTTTCTTTTCTCTCTCTTTTTTTTTTTTTTTTTTTTTTTTTAATGCGAATTTAATTAAAACTGAATTATAATTAAAAACAGTACTCTTTTTTTGTTTTTTTTTTTATACTTTCTTCTACATATATAAGAATAAACTTTTGGATACATAACGACTTTAGAACTCCAGGTTCTGACGGATTTGCAAGTTTGAGATGTCCTTAACATGATTACACTGCTTTTAGAAGATGTCTGTCTGTCTGTGTATTTGTTTAAGTATGCCACAAATTTTGGGCACGCTGTATCTCACGAATCAATGAACCAAATGTAAACAAACTTGGTATTTAATTGGAGCCTGACTTAAGCTTGTGCTAATTAGATTTGGGTATTAATCGTCTAACAGGTGGTCCAGTAATAACATTTGTTCTAAGTTTTAAAGGGTAGTATAAGACAAAATTCCTTATAAATGCACACAATGAGAATTATTTCTTACGCGTGATTTTAGATTATGAACTATTGATAACAGTAGTAGTAAACTAGGGGAAATGTGTGTGTGTGTGTGTGTAGGAGCATATCCCCCCCCCCAACACTCTGAAGGGGTGTAAAATTTCAATATGGTATCTTTCGGAAGAACTCGTCAGTACCTTTAATCATATGGACAAAACATAGATGTCTAATAATTTAAAAAATATATCGATTTTGTTTTCATTTTTAACGAAAAATAAACATATAAATAAATAAAACTGAGAAAACAAAGAACACATTTCTTCAGATGTTGGCACAAAATTTACTTACTTTCGTCATTTAAAGTTTTTTTCTTATTTCAGTCAAAAATCCTCTGCATTCATTATGAAAAATAATTTTGTAGAGCGTGCATTTGTATAAGATTATATAAAAGAAAGTCTTGTGGCGACCACAATATACTAGGTAAAACACATTTTTCATAAAACAATTGTGTTACATAATAATTTCCCAGAGAATATACATAATAATTATTAAGTGTGGTACATATATTTATCTAGATGTAAGCAAGTATGATATAATCGAAATGCGAAATTTAAATATACCATATAGAAAAAAATACCGAAAGCTACTGCAGATCTGCTACTGCTATAGAGTAAAATACCGAAATTACTGCTTATAATTAAATGAAAACTGAACTTAAATTATTATTATCTTTATTATTATTATCATTACCATAAATTTTGACATACTTCGGGAATTCTTCTTAAATATACGATTTTCTAAATTTTAATATTATTTTTCTAACTCTATTTTTATAAAAAGAATCAGAAACATATGATATAAGGAATATTATCTTCTCAAATCCTTTTTTGCAAGGTTTTCTTTATTCTATCTCGCTGTTATCACAAGTTATTTCAGTTCTGAAATCTTTTCAGTTTACTCTTTAGAATTTAAATCAGGCTTTCCCATGAAATCAAATACTTGATCAAATCCGTGTAAATGGATTCAACCTGTTTTATAGAACGAAGAAGCACTTTTATTGAGTAAATATTACTGCGTAATGCAGCGCATATGGTAAGCAGTGTATTATGTTATAGTGTTTTAAAGAAACATGTTTTGCCGTTTATTTTTAAATTAAATAAAACTGGAATGAGGGCAAAAAAAATAAAAAAATAAATAAATAAATAAAAAGAATCATAAAATACTTTGTATTTTGGATATATATATATATATATATATATATTAAAGCTTTTATCTGTACTAACAAATCATCTGAAAGATAAGGTGAATCTGAAACGTAAAATTGTATGATATTTTAGTGCATTTAAGACAAAAATTTAAGAGAGTCATGTAACATATCATATGCGATAAAAATAACAAATAATGTTATTTTTTAAATTACTTAGGAATTTTTGTAACAAAAGTAACAAACTAAATTTGCTTTTAGAACTGTTTTACATTTTTTTAAATTTATTTATTTTTAACGTAGGAATTACTTTAATGTATCAGGGATTTAAAAATAGATTACAATAAATAAATAATTAATTAAATAGATAAATAAATAAATACAGTAATTTCTGGTAGATACCCCGCAGTTTATATAATCCAGTTTTGCACAAGAAATTTCAATTGATAAATAAATTTTTATTTGTACGAGCTCTTCCTTCAAATGTCTTCCTATGTCTTTTCAAAACATTTAGTTTCTTTTGAATAATTTTAGTAATCTTTATCGTATTATAATTTTTTTATACGAATTTATTCAAAAGCCATTTACTCTTATATGCTATTTAATATATTTAAAAGAAAAATTATTAATGATATTACAGTTCTCATTAAGCTATATAAATATGAGCACAGATGCCAACGTTTTAATTTATTCCGGAGCACTTTTAGACCCGCGTTTATTTCGCACCATTTTATTTTTAGAATATATTGTTCTAATATAAAACTACGATTAAAAAAAAAAGTATTCTTTAAATAATAGGGGTAAGGAAAAAAAGCGGGCTAAAAATGCGCCAGAATAAATTAAAATGTTGGTATTTCTGATATGAGTGTTGCCATTGTTTATTACCAAAAAAGTATCCTCATAAAAGAGCATAAATGAACTCAAGAAAAATTAAATGTAAAATTTTCATTCATTCGTTCAATGGACCATATTCCCACTTTGGGTTCGAGGCTACAAGAATATCAGCTGGTTAGGGAAACAATCCTCAACTCTATCATAACAAAGCATTGTGGCTTGCAAATTTTGATCTTGCAATATTATTTCTAAGAGTTACAGATTATATGAAATTGAAGTAAGAGTGATATAGTGATAACTTTGTTTTGTTTTTAATCCAGTTTTAGTAATATACTTTAATATTAATCAACATATGTAATATTAAAAGTTGCCGTGTAAACTGTGGCGATGTTAACAAATTTAAATGGATGTTCCATTTAGTAAATTCCTTTATTAAAATGATTGAAATTCTAATTATTTAAGCTTTGATGTCTATATATATGTGTGTGTGTGTATAAAATGTTCTTATTAATCTTTTATTCATTATATATATGTATGTGTGTGTGTATACATAAAATGTTCTGCAATTTTACGATATGGAATAGTCTTAACTTTATCATTCGATTCAGTCGTTTACATTTCTCTTTTGTTCTTGTTTGAACATTATTACTAAGTTTCACTGCAGAAATATTTAGGAAAATGTTATGCGTAACAATAAAATGGCATCTTGAATCTAATTTGTTTACAAAATATCGGCCACGTGTTCGGCGATTTTACCTACGGTGACGTCACAGGAATATTGTCCATTCAAAATTATGAATTTTTAAAATCGATATTATGAATTTCCAAAGACAGTCTTTGCTTTCAGATGTTTATATGTATTGATTGCTTTCCCTTAAGAGAAAACAAAAAGCTGTATCATAAATATATACAAAGGAATTGATTGAAAAAAAAGTTCATCTCATTGTTAAAAGATAAATAAATAAATCATGCCTACATTTTACTTTACACTCAATCTCTAAATTATTGAGCAATCATGGAAATTGAGTTACTCAATATTAAAAATAATATCGATTAATTTTTAACTAAGTATTAAATTACAAATGGAATGCTATATTTTAAAAATCGATATTGGCCTTTAAAATGGTAGATTGGGAAAAAATATGTTTTTCAGTTTGCAAGAATTGATCATTGTAAATATAGTTAAAGTATTAAAAATGAGCCATCCATTAAACTTAATGTGAAATCTACTTAATATCCAAAAAATTTTCAAATGCATTAAAACATATATTTTCATTTTTTATATTAAAGATTCTCATTTAATTTTACATATTTTTGTACAGTTGGAAAATCAAATCTAATTTTGTCGTTAATTGTCCTATAAATATGCTGCTGTTGTCAATCGATTAGTAATAACGTTTAATTTTTAATGGTATAGTTAAACTTTCCTTAGGGGGTCGTCTACTTATTAAAACTAGCATCTTTTTTTTTTTTTTTTTTTTTTTTTTTTTTTATGACAGCCTCTGTTTTGGACCTCACTTTCGAATTTCTGAGATCAAGGCGGCTCGGAAGAAGTCCTATTTATATACTTTAAATTAATTCTTGATTGATTTACAATTAAAAATGTATTAGGGGTCCGTCCATATATTTAGGAAAAATAAATTACTATATCGCATAGAAAATATTTTTTTTATTAATATCCATACCGGAAAAAAGTACAGAAATCTTAGTTAAGAAATAAAATGAAGGTTATAAGAGAAAAAGGATTGCGTTTGCATCTAAGCTTTTTGGAATAACTGAAGTGGACACCCGTATAAATTGCTAACAAAAAAAAAAAAATGCAATTAGTACTCACACAGCATGATAACAAATCATGCATAACCCGAAAAATAATTTAAAACGATATTAATAGGTCCTGGACATCTAGTTTGTACATAAACAACAAGATAGAAAAAAAAACAATGCATTGTGTTTTAGATGGCAGACATTTTTTAAAATCACATTTAAAATATAAAAATCATAAAGAAATTAACTTGTGTTATTATTATTCTAAAAGAATATTTTGCGCAGAATATAATATGATTAACCTTCAGATTTACAGGCTATACTAAAATATTCAGATAGATTAAGGCAGTGATTCTCAATAGAGTTGCCGCCCCTTAAGAATAAAAAAATATAACGTACGCGAAATTTTAAACATTTAGTTTGAATACTAAAAGTGCTCATATCCACCCCCTACCACCCAAAACACGTTCACCGCCCCTTCAGAAGCCTCCAACTGAGAACCTATGGATTAAGGGCTGCAATTATAATCTAACGGCTATATTTTCTTTTGCGTTAAGTCTTTTTAAAAATTTACAATATGTCTAAGAGTGATTTTAAATTCCATTGGTCTATTTGCATGCTTTTTAGTCCTTCTGTCTGCTGTGTGATACAGTAGGCAAAGAGTATTGAAAGTCATGCGATACACCAAGTACGTACAGTTGGAAAGTGTTACTAATTAATGCGTACTGCATGATTTTTGTTCTTGTTTATTATGTTTTTGAAAAATATTATAGAAATGAAACAACGCATAAAGTATTCAAACTTAAGACAACGAAATCTACATAGCTTTTTATCTATATTGAGCTTTAAACATTTTTATTTAATACGGTATAAAACTGCAGATATTTCTTTTGCGTTACATTTACAAATTTTGCAAATTTTACAAAATATCTTTCCTAAAATATCTTTTGTAAAATTTCCAAAATATCTTTCATAACCATAAATAAAATATCTTTCGTAATCATCATATATCCTTTTTCTGAAGGATTAAAAGTAATATCTATCTATCTATCTATCTATTAAGGGAAAAAAAGGGTTGAATACTTAAAGTTTCGTTCATCCTATTACATAAAACAATAGTGACAGAAGATAAAGTTAATTAAGTTTTATTGTTATTTTGTCAAAAATGGACATAATAGGAAATTTATCACATTATTATAAAATTTAAAAAAAAAAAACATATTAATAGGTAAGGGTTTTTTAATAGGATTATATTTTCACATAAAGTAATGCTTTTTATCAATACATATTTTTTTAGATACGATTTATGCATCATCCATAGTGCAATCAGTCTACGGAAAAGCATTCGTTACTTTAGGGAAGATAATAAAACATTGTAACCAAACACAATAAATTCCAAAAACAAAGTAAAAATAAATAAATAAAATGGTAAAAATAAAGAATTGCAATAAAACGCACCGAAATTAGTGTTAAATGAGAATAAATAAAGTATGAGAAATTGTAAAAAAAAATGAAGATCTGAAATAAAAAAACATTGAAAAATTAGTGTTAAAAGAGACGAAATGTAAATTATACATGCAAACACTGCAAATTCAAAAAACGAGCAACAATTACTTCGATGTGAAGACATTAAAGCGGTGAATTAGTCTGTTGTTTTGTTCCTTTGTCTTTAAGTAGACTGACGTCGCTTCGTGTTTGTGTTCTTTCGAATTTCTCTTTCGTGTCAAAAATATTGCAGCATTTCTCTTTCTTTTTTGGGGGAAGGAGTATTTTTTTAACTTGTCATCTTTAATCCATACTTCTTGTTCTTCTTTTTTTTTTCTTTTTTTCAAGTTCGAAATTACAACTATAATTTCACATAACGAAACGAAAAATTAAGGGTGACATATCCAAAGAGTGGTTAAAAAAAGAAAAAAAAATCACAATTGTTAGAATTTCACTTTTGAAAGAAATATCCTTGAAATGCAAGGCAACGGCAATCTCATTGGATTACCCGAGTATGAAAAACCAACGAATTTGACTTGTGCAGCAAGACACTTTATTAGACGTAAATAATAAACCTGGATGCAGCTTGACAACAACAACGCACAAAATTACGCATTGTTATTCTTTTCCCAATACACGCGTACCTATTTTATTTAAATTTATTTATTTATTTTTCTTCAGAAGGGAATGTTTTTATACTTTTTTTTTCTTTAACTCAAAATATTTGTTGAATAATTTTGCAATCTATTTTGGTTTTCGTGCTATCTTACGAAGCTTAAATTATTAATCATTTAATGTTTGTTTTCCAATTCATTTTGCTGCTTTTCTTAACCTTAACACATTCTACAGGGTGATCAGAAAAAGAGCATACATTTGAAAAATTAATGATTCACATAATAATGTAGGCAGAGAAGCATAAATTTACACACATGCTTGGAATGACATGGGTTTTTCTGCAACCTCAAAAAAGCAAAAGTTCAAAATGTGGTCAACAGTTGGCACTGGACAGCAAAACGTCAGTGACGCTGCGTGAGAATCATATATAAAAGAAGCTGTAATGTGAGAGGGAATCAGATGCTCAAGCAATCGAGACATGTTGACGTTACCAGAAAAAGCACTGTTAGTGAAGCTGTACTATAAGAATGGGTAATTTGCTACTGCAGCTTTACAATCTTATCGCCATAGGAAGTGTATTCGAACGGGTAAAGGTCCTATGACAGGTTCATCTGTGAAGAAAATGATTTCGAAGTTCGAAGCGACGGGTTGTTTAGACGATGCGCCCCGTAGTGGCCGACTGAGCACAAGTACTAATGCTGCTCAGACAGTTCAGGAAGAAATCGAGATTGTAGCGGGTTCCTCTACAGATGGGGAAGTCAGCGCTTGTGAAGTCACCGGTCGCACTGGCATTCCATACACTAATGTTTGGGAAGCACTAAGGCATACCCTCCGATGCTATCCATACAAACTCCAGCGTCATCATGAACTGTTACCCAGCGATTTTGTGAAGCAGAGTGCATTTGCAGCGTGGACGTTTCAAAGAATGGTAGAAGGTGACGATTGGTTGTCTACCGTGTTGTGGATTGACGTACCCCGTTTCACACTCCGAGGGTTTGTCATGTCCCCCAGCTGCAGAATTTGGTTTGCCGAAAGTCCTAGAACTGTCGTGTAAACTCCAGTGCACAACGAGAAAGTCACAATGTGGTGTGGATTTACCACATCTGTTGTTATCGGACCCTTTTCCTTAGAGGAAATGCGTGAATCTGATTTTATAACTGTTAGCGTGACGGGTGAAAGGTACGTCGATATGTTACAGAATCGCATCATCCCTAACCTGACTGATAAACACCTGCTAGAACGTGCTATTTTTATGCAGGATGACGCTCCACCGCATATCGCTAGACATGTAAAAGATCTCTTGCGTACGTCGTTTGGTGATAATCATGTGTTAAGCAGCCACTTTCGTGATGCTTAGCCTCCCAGGTCTCCAGATCCTACTCCGTGTGGTTATTGGTTCTGGGGTTACCTGAAGTCTCAAGTCTACCGCGATCGACTGACATTAATAGGGATGCTAAAAGACAACATCTGATACGAATGTCTCATCATAACTACGTATAGGCTGTACAGTGCTGTTCACAACATTGTCCCTCGACTACAGCTATCGTTGAGGTATGACGGTATACATGCTGAGCATTTTTTCTGAAGAACATAGTATTTGCTTTGTCATAGTTTTTTTTATGCTAACTATTACTTTTCTTATCACATGAAGCGCCATCTGTCGGCAATTTTTTAAAACTTTTTTTGAGGTTGCAATAAACCCCCATGTCATTCCAAGCATATGTCTCAATTTTTACTTCTCTACCAACATTATTCCAGAAATTATTTTTTTTTTCAAATGTATACTCATTTTTTGATCACTCCGTATGAAACGGGACTTAATTAAACCGAATTTTTGTGTTTTAACACATGTTGGTCAGCATATAAGTTTAATATTATAATAGCTCTCATTTTATTTAATTCTAATACTTGTTTCTCTACTCCTTAATTAAAAAAAAAAGTAAAACAAAAATACCTCTCTTCAATTACTTCCTAATACTTTTATTAACAACTATCTATTTTCCTTTAGACAATTCTAATAATGATCGTAGAAAAATAAAAATAATCTAGTGTGTCACTCAGATGACTTTCTCTTACCCTGCATTTTAATACTATAATGATTGATCGCATAGTATGCCTTAAGATCAATAACGTAACATACAAAATGTTCAATGTATACTTTTAAAATAATCTAAAATACGTATAGGAGCAGTTTTGTTTGACGTGATGTAATTCTGTGTGTTTGTGTGTGTGCGTGTGTAAGGGGGGGGGGGGTTACCCCTGTTCAATTTCAGGATCAAATTTTTAAGTGCCAACCTAATACGAATTTCAAAATGCTAAATTTGAATTTCCTGCAGTTATTTGTTTTTATGTATGCTGATAAAAGACAAACACACAGATTGGACTTTCGTAATAAGGGCACCTTAAAATGTGATATTACCCAAAAACAGAGTTGAAAAAATGACTACAAAAAATAATTTGTTTACAGAATGGATATGAAAAATTAATTTCACAGCATTCCTCGACAAAGTAAATGTATAAAGCGCTGCCATCAATTGCATCCAATAGAAAAAAAAATGGTTTGCTTAATTTTGAGTAGCCCTATATAATGTCTAAAAGCAGTATGCAATTTTTAAAATATTGTGTACTTAAATTTAGTTTTACATGAAAAATGCCTAACACAAAATAAATTACAATTCCAGCCATTTCCAAGTATAGCCACAATATATTCAAATACTTTGGGTAGTCCTGTAAATGAATGATGAATTATTTAAATATTACATTGTACACACAACTTGCTTTTATATGTATAGAAAAGTCGTTATTTCGGTTTTGTTTAAGGGAGCCTATAATCATTAAACTCTGCTTACCTGCAATTTTTCCCAAAGGCGTAATGTGTTTGAATTCTCCTGTATGGCCCTGTACACGAACTATTTGTTTGATCTCAACGAAAAGTATAGTGTAGCATCTTTTTATGATACACATTTAGAATACCGAGTTTGGGCGTTCTGCTGCTGTGTGTTTTGAGATAGGCTGATAAGAGACAGACAGACACACACACACACACACACACACACACACACACACAAACCAGCAGTAAAAAAACATGATTTTCGGATTGAGGTAACCTGAAAACGTGTAAATATAGCAAAAACTCACTTTCGAAAATTTGACCTAAAAGCAGTACTTTTTCCACCATATATATGAGTAAAAAAAAGTGATAAAATAAAATACATTTATTCATTACAATATAGAAAGAAAATGAATTGAAAAATTTAATACTTCCTTTTTTTTTTTTTTTTTCTGTTGATAGCTTAAATATGTGTACTTAAAATAAGATTTTTTTTTTTTTTTTTTTTTTTTTTAGAGATATATCGATGTAATATTCGTAATCAAACAACGTAAAGGAAAATATATAATTCTTTTTAAGAAGGATTCGTTGCTGTTAAAACCTTGTAAACAGTCACAATAAAATGTAACAGTAAATTATAAGTTGATAAATGTAAGAAATCTTTTTAAAAAGGGCTGAAGATGATAACTCTGTAATGAAACACATTAAAATCCAATAGCAAATAATTTTTTGTCAGTTGGAAATAAAATTAAGCTGGCTCCTTCAGGAGACGAGAACAAAAGAAGGTATGATAGCAGCTTGAGAACAACAAAGCACATAATTACGCACTTGAAGTTTCTAATTTCTCACTACATCTGTAATTATTATTATTTGCTCGAAGTGTACAGATCGTGTTTAACTTTTCACCCGAAACAATTGCTGCTTGCTTTTACAGCCTGTGGTATTTTCTTATAAATCTTTGCTTTTATTATCATTTAGCTTTTGTTATTTGGTGCTGTTTACAGGTCATTTGCAATTTTTCTTCTTCCATTTAAAATTCAATTTAATGTACCTTATTCACGTTAAAACCAATGACATACAATCTTATACCATTAACTTCTTTATGCTTGTTCGTATTATGTAGGAATTAGAGAAACACTGCTAAATATATACAGAGGGTGTACCAGTGTCACGTTTCAGAACTTCTAGAAAGGGTAGGATGTAAATTGACGTCCCAGAATTGCATAGTAATGTAAGAGAAGACATGGTTCTTCACGCGATGATACATACAGCTACTCTGGAAAAAAGACGTTCTATGAATGAATATTCGGTTTAAAAATTAATGTACATGAATAAAATGAATATGAGTTAAGATAGTGTTCGAAGTTTCACCTACTGACTTTAATGCAAGCTTCACATCTACACTGAGGAAAAAATATATACCGCCTTCATCTAGAATGAATAGGTGGTCATTTTCTAAATCCCTTAACTAGAAATACAGATTTCGGAGCTATGCGCATAAGGCACGCCAATAAACTGAATAGACGAAGTGATCGAGAATTTCTAGTCTACACATTTCTAGACAGTGAAACAATATTCTGAATATTCTGAATTTTTTGTATGGCGAGAAATTCTCACGTAATTATCCAGAATTGGGTCATAAACCAATATTATATTTGTTGACCCCCCCCCCCCCTCTTGTCTTCGCATTTATTTGGAGATATTTTCAAATAAGTTTGACCTCGATAATATAGACAAATTCTCTAGATTTCTAATAGGGTTTTCTAAAACTCGCTTTGAAAGGGGACTAGAAATTATAAGGATGACATGGAACTATTTTTTCTAGAGCCACAATTTAGATTCTAGATGTCAGTTACATATTTTTTTCTCAGTGCACGGCGTTTATAATTCTGAATAGGAACAATCAAGCTTACTCTTCACCACCTACTGTGATTCATGCAACCAGCTCCTCAATGTTGTCAACGGTGACATTTACTTCGATGAGCGTAACTTCGAACACTATTTTTGAGGCATATTCCTATTGTTTATATACATTTATTACTAGAATGAATATTCAATTTCTATTTTTGATGTAAGCATGTATACACTACCGCTTTAGGAATGTATTTTCAAATCTGAATTCTTATATGGTTCCGAGTCGCCGAGAATCACCCTAACCTTCCTAGAAGCTTTGAAAGAGGATACTGAGACGTATATGCATGTATACTTATAAACATAAATTCTGTCTCCTACCTCCCACAGAGACACATTTACAAATATTGGGTTGTTCGGAAAGTA
Organism: Salticus scenicus; assembly: GCA_963930645.1. Lineage (NCBI taxonomy): Eukaryota > Metazoa > Arthropoda > Arachnida > Araneae > Salticidae > Salticus > Salticus scenicus. Next base: position 240,444,127 of record OZ005653.1, on the reverse strand, counting down.
ATTCCGTTTTTTCCTTCGAAAATGAAAGACGATTTTCTTATATTGTAAAAATATTTTAATGAAATATATATTCTCCACTTTGATCGGTTTCTTAGCGATCTCACGAGTTGTTATTTGGCAGTTTTTCATAAATCAATACTTTTATTTTGTCTTCATTAGCACAAACTGGTTTTCTAGAACGTATTGCATCTTCAACTCAAAATTGCCAGAACAAAATTTTGTAAACCAGTTTTGACAATAGCGTTCTTTAAATAAATTTTCTGTGCACACATCGTATACTTTTTTTCCTTGTTTGAATACTATTTTCGCATTTTTGATAGCAAAAACAAAATATGCCGAAAATGTCGCTTCTGATTTTCTTTATTTGATAGGGCACCAATCAAAAACTATTGAGCAGAATAAAACGACCTTTTTCACAAGCAAGCCTTGCTATATCAGCTGTCACAATATGTAATGGTAATGCAACTTAAATGTGAAGAAGGTGTGAACAATTAAGTCCTCTGCTGAGAAAAACGAAATGACTTTCCGAACAACCCAATATTTTCTGACACCTATAGTAGAAACTTATTATACAAATGTATTATAATAACAATAGTATTATAATAACAATTCTACATTAAAATATAAAATGTATTTATTATGTTTTATTTTTATAATAGGATATTATTATCAAGGGATACATTTTTTTCTGACTACTCTAAGTAAAATATTGAAAAAAAAATTATATAAAGAAATATTTCAAAATTATTACTAGCAGTGATAGAAATTTCAAATCTGTAACAGGCAGTGATAGATTTGAAACTTTTATTATTATTATTATTATTATTATTATTATTATTCCAGTAAACTATATTTAAAAACTTCCAATCATCCGGCAAAGTAACTACTTCATGTAATCACTTTTTTTTTTCTTTAGAGTTTTATTCCTTAAAATTCTAAATGATATTTTAATCTTAAAAAACGTATTTAATACTTAAATTGTTGAATATATATATATATATATATGTGTGTGTGTGTGTATGTGTGTGTGTGTAAGCAATCCGTTTAATAATTACGCATATATTTCGTAAACGATATAACATTTTCAAATATAAAAAAAAGTATTTTATAAAAATGATTTGTATTTGTTGATTGTTTGTAAACAATTTGTCATAACAAACATGAACAACAAAGCTTTTTAACTTCATTTTTTTTTAAATATAACAGTTATAAAATGGCTAAAAATTTTTAATTCATTTGCTAGTTTGTTTACTTTTGCTGTACTTGAAAAAACTGAGTTCTATCAAGATATTTCAAAAAATATCTAGTAGCGACAAAAATATACAAAAATAGAAACAGAATGAAGAAATTCAGGAAAAACACAGCCTGAAAAAAAAATAATAAAAGAAATAAATAAAAGAAACAGAGTTTTCTAAAGAATAAAATATTTATTTATGTTCTTAGAAAAAAAAATATGAAAATGTATTAAGTTGCTTGGCAACAGTTGTGAACAGAAAATATTTTCATAAAATCGATAAAAGAAAATATTTTTGTTACTTTTTTTTTTTTTTTTTTTTTTAAATCTGAAAAACCTAAAAAAAATTGAGGATTTTCTTTTGGTTTTCATTATTATTTATTGATTAAAATCATAAATATAAATAACAAAAATTCTTTTTTTGTATATTAACCATTTTATTTTTAAAAAAAATGTTATTAATTTTTTTTTTCAAGTTAATATAATAAAATATGATCTGGTATGCCAATCATGCAATTTTCTCTTACCCTACACTTTTAATAGAAGAAAATTTTATTTACCGCCTTTTAATTTTATCTAAATTCTTTTGTGCATTTGAAATGTTTTGTAGTTTTTTTTTTTTTTTTTTTTTTTTTTTCCTGTTATGGTAAAATTAAGTATAACACGTATGTACAGTAAACATTTACTTTTGTCCCCACAGAGCGTATGCTGGGAAATCCAAGTCACAGAAATAATAAATAAATAAATAAATAAATAATATTCAAAAAGTATTGACTGTGGCACTATGTTGTTTTCACTAAAATGCCTAGAAAAATGTGGGACTTTTTTTTTTCATATATAAAAGCAAAATTAATAATAATTACATTTTTCACAAACAGATGGGGCTATACTCACAGTTTAATAAAGAAGCATCACAAAACTGGCGTTGTAAAAATTATTACTTACAAACTTTGAATAAACACCATAAAATGCAATAAACTCGCAACAATTGTTTCGGGTCGAAAAAACCACGACCCTTCATCAGGCGAACAAAGTAAGCACGAGTGCTGCAATCAAAGCGGCAACGCACAAAATCGTTTAAAATGAAAAGAAAAAGTATATAAAAAAGAAACTAAATATAGCTACTGGTGTGAGTAGAATTGTACCAAAAAACAAGGAAATAAATAAATGGGTGAGATTAAACACATAACAATCAAAGGATAACCAAAATTAAACTAAAATCTAAGTTACGTGAGTAATTTCCAAGCATCAGAGAAGAAAGGAGTGGAAGAAATATCATTAACAAGATTTTTCGAATTTTTAAATATGTAAAATGCTTCATGAATATCCAAATGGGAGGAACAGACAGGAGATGAAATTATGTTAGTTTTGGAAAAATCAAAGCGATGACCTTGAGACCAGCAGTGGGAAGCAATAGAAGATTTGGTAATCTCTTCATTACGAACATTCCGACGGTGCTCATTTATTCTGTATTTCAAACGCCTCCTAGTTTGACCAATATAACCTAAGTTGCAGGACGAACACGGAATTGAATAAATTCCAGAACGGTTTTCGGTGGGAATGGGATCCTTAAGAGAAGATAATTTAATTTTATTGACGGGTTTGTAAATAACTTTGAAACCAAACGGTGAAAGAATTTTAGAGATTTTAAAAGAGAGTGAAGAATAAAAAGGTAAAACAACTGGGATGAGACTATGATCGTTTAATTTGGGAGCAGAACGTTTAGGATTCTTAAATTTATATAGAGCTTTATCGATGATAGATGGGTTATAGCCACGAGAGAGAGCTAGAGATTTTAAATAACTAATTTCTTTCGAAAGATTAGACGGATCAGAACAAATGTGTAAGACACGGTAAACATAAGTGTAAAAAGCAGACATTTTTTGTTGAGGGGCGTGGTTAGAGAGAGCATGCGGCGGCAAAGAGACTGAGAATGGTTTTCTAAAAACAGAAGTTGAGAAACAATCCTTTTCTTTATTCACAAGAACGTCAAGGAAAGGCAAAGAGCAATCCTGTTCAACCTCAAAAGTGAATTGAATGCATGGGTCAATCGAATTGACCAAAGAAAGTAAATTGGACAAATCGACGTCAGGGGAGACAAGAACGAAAGTGTCATCCACATATCTAAACCAGTGAGGAAATTTATATACACCGAAGAGTTTTTCTTCAAAATAGTGCATATAAATGTCGCAAAGTAAAGGAGAGAGAGGACTACCCATGGCCATACCATCATTTTGGGAATAATAAGTACCATTAAAAATGAAGGCAGTTTGCTTGATACACAAATGAACTAAATTTACAAGCTCCTCAATTTCAATAGAAGAATAATGGAATTCACGTAGTCTTCTCTCTAAACAAACCAGAGCACCTTGAACCGGAACATTTGTAAAAAGTGACTTTACATCTAGAGAAATCATAGTATAGTTAGATGGAGAGATGCATTTAATTTTGTTCACAAAATCATACGAGTTTTTTACAGTATTAAGATTAGTAGAAGTAAGATGAGAAAGAGAGTTTGAAAGAAATCGAGCAAGATTATAAGAAGCCGTACCAATATTAGATACGATAGGTCGAAAGCAGAGAGTGGGTTTATGAATTTTCGGAAGTGCATAGAAACGAGCACAATTGGCAGCAGAAGGAATTACCATGCGTTTGGTATAATCATTAAGAATAACGGAATTTTTAACGTGGTGTTTGATTTGATCAAGATGATCATTAGAAGGATCTTTTTTAAGTTTCGAATATGGACCTGAAGTAAGCAAGGACTCAACATGGGAAATATAATCCGATTTGTTGAGTAGAACAGTTTGTCCCCCTTTATCAGATCTTGTGACAATTAAATCGGGGGCGGAGTTTAATTCAGAGAGGGCGGATTTTTGAGAAGGAGTAAGGTTAGACTTTTGCGGATGATTATTGGTGGAAATAATGTTTGATAAAATGAAACGAAGAGACTCTAACTGGCCTGGAGAAATTTTACTATTTTTAAAGGAATTTTCAATCGGAGCGATCAAATCCGGAACGGAGGGTCTCGAAGTACGCGCAAAATTCAGACCCAAACTGAGCACTTCGCGTTGAGCATTAGTCAGAACGTGCGAAGAAAGATTAACAACAGTATTCTGAGCAAGAGGAGAAACGGGAGAAGTAAAGGAATTACTTTTAAGAAGATAATTAAATTTCTTATTTAAGTTAGTTTGATGCTTAGAAGACTGAAACGCAACGTATGCGAAATTTCTTTTTTCAAAAGAAGAGAAATCATGAACAGAATTGCTAAGAGACAGATGTAAAGTATATAATTCAGACTCAATAGACGAGAGAGACTGTCGAATATCCTGAATAATAGCCCTAAGAATGGCAAACTTACTCCTATTTAAAGCATTTTTAATGCGAAGAGAAGCAGGAAGATTGTACTTGATGTCTATGAACTTAGGAATTATCCGAGCACGCTTACATCTAAGAAGAAAATTTAAATGATTGAGATAGCGAGAACGTTTCAAACGAAGATGTTTGAAACGATTAATCTCTGAAGAACTCATGCTAAAAACATATACAGAAACAAGAGTCAAAACTTAAAGAAGGCGGAGTTTAAACAAAAAGAATGTGGAGGGGGGAGTTAAAATACAAAAATGTAATTAATCAAATAGAAAAATCGATAAAAAATATGAAATGACAGTCTCAAAAAATGAGAAGAAATTAGCAAAAATTAACAAATAAAATAAGTCAAAACTTAAAGAAGGCAAAGTTTAAACGAAAAAAAGGGGGGGGGGAGGAGTATAAAGATACAAAACTGTAAATACAAATTACAAAAAAGTAACTAAACAGTTAGAAAATCCTCGATAAAAAATATGAAATTAGAGGCTCAAAATTGAGAAGAAAATAGCAAACATTAACAATAAAACAAGTCAAAACTTAAAGAAGGCGGAGTTTCAACGAAGAAAGGGGGGGGGGGAGTTTTAAAACAAAAATGTAATAATTAATTAGAAAACAATCGATAAAAAATATGAAATGAGAGGCTCAAAAATGGGAAGAAATGAGCATAAATTAACAATTCAACACTCGAAACTTAAAGAAGGCGGAGTTAAAACGAATAAAAAGGGGGAGGAGCAAAAAAAGATAGAGAAATAATTAAACAAGTAGAACACAAACGGTAAAATGAAGATATGAAATGAGAGGCTCAAAATCGAGAAGAAAATAGCATAAATTAACAAAACAACAATAAAAAGAAAAAGAAAAAGGAGACACTCGCAAAATTACTTACTCGATGCTAAAAGCCCAAAATAGCAACAAATTTAATAAAGAAGCATCACAAAACTGGCGTTGTAAAAATTATTACTTACAAACTTTGAATAAACACCATAAAATGCAATAAACTCGCAACAATTGTTTCGGGTCGAAAAAACCACGACCCTTCATCAGGCGAACAAAGTAAGCACGAGTGCTGCAATCAAAGCGGCAACGCACAAAATCGTTTAAAATGAAAAGAAAAAGTATATAAAAAAGAAACTAAATATAGCTACTGGTGTGAGTAGAATTGTACCAAAAAACAAGGAAATAAATAAATGGGTGAGATTAAACACATAACAATCAAAGGATAACCAAAATTAAACTAAAATCTAAGTTACGTGAGTAATTTCCAAGCATCAGAGAAGAAAGGAGTGGAAGAAATATCATTAACAAGATTTTTCGAATTTTTAAATATGTAAAATGCTTCATGAATATCCAAATGGGAGGAACAGACAGGAGATGAAATTATGTTAGTTTTGGAAAAATCAAAGCGATGACCTTGAGACCAGCAGTGGGAAGCAATAGAAGATTTGGTAATCTCTTCATTACGAACATTCCGACGGTGCTCATTTATTCTGTATTTCAAACGCCTCCTAGTTTGACCAATATAACCTAAGTTGCAGGACGAACACGGAATTGAATAAATTCCAGAACGGTTTTCGGTGGGAATGGGATCCTTAAGAGAAGATAATTTAATTTTATTGACGGGTTTGTAAATAACTTTGAAACCAAACGGTGAAAGAATTTTAGAGATTTTAAAAGAGAGTGAAGAATAAAAAGGTAAAACAACTGGGATGAGACTATGATCGTTTAATTTGGGAGCAGAACGTTTAGGATTCTTAAATTTATATAGAGCTTTATCGATGATAGATGGGTTATAGCCACGAGAGAGAGCTAGAGATTTTAAATAACTAATTTCTTTCGAAAGATTAGACGGATCAGAACAAATGTGTAAGACACGGTAAACATAAGTGTAAAAAGCAGACATTTTTTGTTGAGGGGCGTGGTTAGAGAGAGCATGCGGCGGCAAAGAGACTGAGAATGGTTTTCTAAAAACAGAAGTTGAGAAACAATCCTTTTCTTTATTCACAAGAACGTCAAGGAAAGGCAAAGAGCAATCCTGTTCAACCTCAAAAGTGAATTGAATGCATGGGTCAATCGAATTGACCAAAGAAAGTAAATTGGACAAATCGACGTCAGGGGAGACAAGAACGAAAGTGTCATCCACATATCTAAACCAGTGAGGAAATTTATATACACCGAAGAGTTTTTCTTCAAAATAGTGCATATAAATGTCGCAAAGTAAAGGAGAGAGAGGACTACCCATGGCCATACCATCATTTTGGGAATAATAAGTACCATTAAAAATGAAGGCAGTTTGCTTGATACACAAATGAACTAAATTTACAAGCTCCTCAATTTCAATAGAAGAATAATGGAATTCACGTAGTCTTCTCTCTAAACAAACCAGAGCACCTTGAACCGGAACATTTGTAAAAAGTGACTTTACATCTAGAGAAATCATAGTATAGTTAGATGGAGAGATGCATTTAATTTTGTTCACAAAATCATACGAGTTTTTTACAGTATTAAGATTAGTAGAAGTAAGATGAGAAAGAGAGTTTGAAAGAAATCGAGCAAGATTATAAGAAGCCGTACCAATATTAGATACGATAGGTCGAAAGCAGAGAGTGGGTTTATGAATTTTCGGAAGTGCATAGAAACGAGCACAATTGGCAGCAGAAGGAATTACCATGCGTTTGGTATAATCATTAAGAATAACGGAATTTTTAACGTGGTGTTTGATTTGATCAAGATGATCATTAGAAGGATCTTTTTTAAGTTTCGAATATGGACCTGAAGTAAGCAAGGACTCAACATGGGAAATATAATCCGATTTGTTGAGTAGAACAGTTTGTCCCCCTTTATCAGATCTTGTGACAATTAAATCGGGGGCGGAGTTTAATTCAGAGAGGGCGGATTTTTGAGAAGGAGTAAGGTTAGACTTTTGCGGATGATTATTGGTGGAAATAATGTTTGATAAAATGAAACGAAGAGACTCTAACTGGCCTGGAGAAATTTTACTATTTTTAAAGGAATTTTCAATCGGAGCGATCAAATCCGGAACGGAGGGTCTCGAAGTACGCGCAAAATTCAGACCCAAACTGAGCACTTCGCGTTGAGCATTAGTCAGAACGTGCGAAGAAAGATTAACAACAGTATTCTGAGCAAGAGGAGAAACGGGAGAAGTAAAGGAATTACTTTTAAGAAGATAATTAAATTTCTTATTTAAGTTAGTTTGATGCTTAGAAGACTGAAACGCAACGTATGCGAAATTTCTTTTTTCAAAAGAAGAGAAATCATGAACAGAATTGCTAAGAGACAGATGTAAAGTATATAATTCAGACTCAATAGACGAGAGAGACTGTCGAATATCCTGAATAATAGCCCTAAGAATGGCAAACTTACTCCTATTTAAAGCATTTTTAATGCGAAGAGAAGCAGGATACACTTATGTTTACCGTGTCTTACACATTTGTTCTGATCCGTCTAATCTTTCGAAAGAAATTAGTTATTTAAAATCTCTAGCTCTCTCTCGTGGCTATAACCCATCTATCATCGATAAAGCTCTATATAAATTTAAGAATCCTAAACGTTCTGCTCCCAAATTAAACGATCATAGTCTCATCCCAGTTGTTTTACCTTTTTATTCTTCACTCTCTTTTAAAATCTCTAAAATTCTTTCACCGTTTGGTTTCAAAGTTATTTACAAACCCGTCAATAAAATTAAATTATCTTCTCTTAAGGATCCCATTCCCACCGAAAACCGTTCTGGAATTTATTCAATTCCGTGTTCGTCCTGCAACTTAGGTTATATTGGTCAAACTAGGAGGCGTTTGAAATACAGAATAAATGAGCACCGTCGGAATGTTCGTAATGAAGAGATTACCAAATCTTCTATTGCTTCCCACTGCTGGTCTCAAGGTCATCGCTTTGATTTTTCCAAAACTAACATAATTTCATCTCCTGTCTGTTCCTCCCATTTGGATATTCATGAAGCATTTTACATATTTAAAAATTCGAAAAATCTTGTTAATGATATTTCTTCCACTCCTTTCTTCTCTGATGCTTGGAAATTACTCACGTAACTTAGATTTTAGTTTAATTTTGGTTATCCTTTGATTGTTATGTGTTTAATCTCACCCATTTATTTATTTCCTTGTTTTTTGGTACAATTCTACTCACACCAGTAGCTATATTTAGTTTCTTTTTTATATACTTTTTCTTTTCATTTTAAACGATTTTGTGCGTTGCCGCTTTGATTGCAGCACTCGTGCTTACTTTGTTCGCCTGATGAAGGGTCGTGGTTTTTTCGACCCGAAACAATTGTTGCGAGTTTATTGCATTTTATGGTGTTTATTCAAAGTTTGTAAGTAATAATCTATACTCACAGTGTCCTCTCGCACTTTAAATAGATCTGCCTTCTCAAATGACACCATATTGCAAACACTGTTTAATCTGATTTTGACGTGTTGAATTAGTTCAGATATTAGCGAATATTTAAATATAATATTTTTATTGCTATTAATGCTGTTAATCGCTCTAAAAAGAAAATCATTCTATTGTTAACAAATAAAGCATCGTTAATTAAGCTTTTTATGATACGTACCAATGCGCAACGTCTTTCAGATATTCTCACAAATGACGGCTGACGGCCATTACATTGGACATTTACAGTACTAGTTACATTGCTTAATGTACTGCGCACTTAAAAGAAGTAATATTACAATTAAAACGCCACCTGATGAAGATAAATTAAACTAATTTGACAATAAATCTTTTATTACTTTAAGGGGAGTGTTCACCTTTGAGGTACTAAAATCCAGCATATTTTACCCTGTTTTTGATTCGCTACAGTTTCTTTAAATATTATCCATTTTAAGCCAAATTTTCAGAAATAATTTGTCTGAGTTTTTGTGTGTTATTTCTATAAATTTATTTTATTATCAAAAAAGAACAACTTCTTTTTCAGTTACTAAATGTAATGCACCTTTTTGGAAATTTCAAATTTCTATTGAATTACTCCGCGCAGCCTTACAAGCATAAAAATTTATTTTTATCAAAATTTATAAATTTATTTATTTATTACCAAATTGTTGACATTTTGAGAATATAAATACATCATATATGCATGTACACATGTTACTTTTACCATACATTAATATATATTTTCTACAAATTGCTATAAGTTTAAATATTAGGAAATATCACACACACACACACACACAAAAAAAAAAAAAAAAAAAAAAAAAAAACATTTTAAACACTGTATGCGAATTTTATAAATAAGCTTTTTATATAAAATTAGGAGGAATTTGTAGGTAATAACATTATATACTTACTATGAAAATTTCAAAAGGATATGTTCAAAATATTTTTGTATACACTGTCCGTCATCCAGAAAAATACAGTTTTGAGAAAAATGAGTTTAAAGTAAAAGTTTTACTTGTAACATAGTTTAATTATCACTGGCTACTTCACTGGCTACATCAAAATATTATGAATATGCAAAAACTGAAAATTCGATTTTTTGAAGGTTTAAAGGTGAACACTCCCCTTAAAAAATCCCATGTATTTCTGTGCATTTAGTGAGAACTACATAGTGCTATACAGAACAGTTTTTTAATGATATAGTTTTTATTTTTTCTTTGACTTTTGCATCACCTGATATATATCGATATATGTGTATATATAAACATAGCCTCCTAAACTACATGCCTATCGCGTGGTCCAGAAACTTGGCAAAAGCTGACGCGGTAGACAGCGGCCATCTGGTACAGATTGCGTCACTTTTTTATTCAACAGCCATCAAAAATTTATAAAAGTCTGATATGTTATACATAAAAGGCGAATGGAATCGAAGAAACATCTATTTTATATATATCATATATAACATCATAAAATTATTTGTGGCAGTTGAATAAAAAAGTTGCCCAATATGTACTAGGTGGCGCTGTCTACCGCTTCAATTGTTGCCAAGTTTCCGAGTCACGCGACAGGCATCTAGTTTAGGAGGCTATGGTATAAATGTGTGTATGTATGTATTTACATATATATATATATATAATAATAATCATCATCATCGAAAATTTCAGTCGTTTTTCAATCCACTTCAGGATAATTAGACCTCTCGAAAAATTTCAAATAACAGAATAACAACAAAACATTACATAAAAAAATGCATTGTGAAAGTAAGAAAAGTTGTAAAAGTAATAATGAATTGAAAAATCATATTTAAGTCTCTAAAAAACTATTAAATCTTTATCAATAGTAATTATAACATTAAATTAAAATAGAACTGTTTCTGAGGTAGAGATATATGGGGACACATAATATCTATACTATTGCCCAAAAAGAGATAAATTTATCAGCTACAAAATTAAATACAAATAGGAAGAGAAAAATTAAACTTAAACCATGTAAATTATAGCAAGTTATGAAAAAAAAACTAAAAAGCATTCACTCGCCTGAAAATTTCAGTATTCCATAGGTATACAGTTTAACAGTACAAAAAAAAAAAAAAAAAAAAAAAAAAAAAACAGCAGGGGAAAAGTAAGAAAATAAACTGTTTATAACAATATTCAAATACATTAATAAACCGCTCAACACTAAATTGACTCAAATTCAACTCACTATATCAGAAGATTGTAATACACAGTCGGCATCAAAAGTATCCGAGCACTAGCAATAATCCCTGTCTAAAAAAGTACACTTAATACTGTTTTGTTAAATAAATCCTTGTCGAATTCTGTACTTAGTCAGTCTAATACCATGATTCGACAAGGATTTATTTAACAAAACTAGTTAAGTGGAGTAATTTCAGTAATAAGCGAAGCATTTTAAACCCTTGACGAAAGGTTTAATGCCGTAACCCTTCTTTTCGCTCTTCGATGACTTTTTCTAGTTACTTTTGTCTTTTTATTCCTTCTGGTGTTAGCCTTTTTTTTCTTTTCCCACCCTTAACATTGCGAGTTTTTTTTTGGTTTTCCTCCCATATTTTTTCTATGGGTTTTTAGCTTTTTTCCCTCGTTTTTTACATTCTAAAGTGCTGTGGAAGAATCGGAATTTGGCATCGGAATTATTGGCTAGTGCTCGGATACTTTTTCTGTAAAAATTCGACTGTAAATGGTAACTATTAAGATTATAAATTTCATAGAAAAGTACGAACAAGGCGGCTTAAATCTACGTATTCAACACAGTAAAATAAGTGGAAATGCAAAATTTTAATTCATACTAGTGACATGACATTGATTGAAAATATATATAAATTACCTACCTATTAAAAATAATATTTTTAATATATTATCAATCATAATGAAATAGATTATTTTAAAAATGAAATTGGTTCACATACAATTTCACAAAGAAAAACTTTATAATTAATAACGCAATAGCAACATTTTAAATTCAATTGACAAAAGTAATAATAATTTATACTTATAATATGATAAAATATACTTATAATATGATAAAATACCAGAAAGAAAAAGCTTTAAGAAGTAAGGTATCAACAAAATAATACTTATGAAAAAATCATATTTAAAGCAAGATATGTTAAAAAAATACAAAAGGGTGAAAAAATAATTCATTTTAAAGTGTTTGCCGTTACTTAATTTTTAAATTTTAAACGCAAATAAATATTTATTTTTTACTTGTTGATTTAAAAAAAAGAATATTTACAAGCAATACCCAGCTTATTTTAAAGCAAATAAAGATTAACTAGATCTTTGTTTTAGATTTAACTTAAAATTCTTCCTCTTCTTTTTTTTTTTTTTTTTTTTTTTATCATTGTTGACCTGTTCAAGAAAAAAAAAAAAGTACAAATGATACAGCTTTACAGATTTCATTTAGTATTGTTAAGGTAGTATGTGTCAAAAATTACATATAGATTTTATAATTTTATTTCAAGAAACAAAGTTTTTTTTTTCTCATTTGTATGAAAGAGAAATGAACTACGCATTAGTTTTCCTGAAATAACTCCTTTAAAAATAAAATTAATAAACTGAAACTTTGTAAAAACTATAAATTCAGGGCAATGTTTAATTGAATATTGCCCCCATTGAATCGGAAAGAAATTTTAAAAATATGCTTGGTAAAATAAATAAATAAATAAATAAATAAATGTGTGTTTTATATATGTAGATATTCTAATGTATGTTACGCCGTATCTGAAAAGGTCAAGTCTTTGCTGCTCTTACTAATAAAGCAATAAAGCTATAAATTTCAAAATTATGGTGTCTAATTATAGCTGAATATCTGCAATGTAATTCGTGAGGTAGCGTATTTCAAGCTTGCAGTACCACGTTAGACACAGCATACAGAAATCAGAATGCAAAAATGTTAAATATCTTACGAAATACGAGAATTTTTACTAAATAATTTTTAACTACGCATGCGCAAGTTTTATAAACAATTCATTTGCATAATTTAGTAGCCAAAGGCATTGAGGAACTTATATGAAAACTCCAAACAGGTATCATGTAAATTCAAAACGTTGCGAGATATAGAATGAACACAATTTCTGTTCTTCTCAAAAAAAAATAAATAAATAAATAAATAAATAAATAAATATGATAGGGGTTTTTATCAATATTTATTTACAATCAGCGAACACTGTATTACCATTGGGCATTGATTGAATAAAAATAAAAATTTGAGTAAAACCCCTTATAGTTTCGCTTTTATTTTGAGAGAACTGATATTCTGTTCATTCTATCTTTCATAACTGTTTAAATTTACACGATATTTGTTTAGGGTTTTCATATAAGTTGCTCAATACATTTGGCCATTAAATTATGCAAGTGAATTTTGTGAAAAGCTAGCGCATGTGTAGATAAAAGTTATTTAATGTTTAAATTGCGTAAGATATGTAACATTTTTGCATTACAATTGCAGCATGCTGTGTTAATGAAGCCAAATATTCTGAAAACATGCTTGTTCTGGATCCAATTCCCTACGTGTTATAATTAAAATAGTGGATTTTTTTTTGTTTCAGCAATGTTAAAAAAAACTGTTATATCTCCTTAAATGTATATGGTAGCCTCTTAAAAATTTATATATGTAACGAAACATTCTTCTTAATCATATGTTCGTACAGCCAAAATGCATTAAAAGTATTACTTTTTACAGGGTGATCCAAAATATTCTAATTTTTTTTTTTCGTCTACTTTTTTTTTACGCTACCGCTACCAATGTTTCAAGATTATCACAAAAAAAATTTTCTAGATATTCAACAAGATGTCTAAATTCGAAAGTGCCCAAATATTATTGGTATTTATTGTATGATCTATGGCTAAATTGCGGAAATTTGCGCAAAGCGTTCCAATGGTATCTAGAAACGTTGGACAGCTATTGTATTATGCCCATGTATGGAAATAACAAGAATTTCTATTGCACGTCCTAGTAAACCTTCTCCTACGGTTAGTCACAGTGTCTGAGTTTGAAAGTCAAAATATCAAACGCTATAAAAAAAAGTAGCAAACTTCGTATAACCCTCAATTATATAGCGAATTAAATTCACTAGTCATATACCTGGAATATATATATATATGTGTGTGCGTGTGTGTGTGTGAACATCGTGATAGCGAAAAGGGAAAAAATCACACTCTGATATTAATATATATATATATATATATATATATATATATATATGGATGGATGGGTGGGCAGATGTTTCATTAAGAAGGATGGGAGGCGTTGTTTGGCTGGTTGGTTGGGAGGGTTTGCTGTTGAATTAAAAAGTAAAGAAAAAGATTATTGCTATTGCAAGTTCTTATTTTTTCTGGTTGATACTATGAATTATGAACTCTGTTTTCGTTAAATTTAATTGTGTGCAATTGGCTATTAGTGGCTTCCTATGTTTAGTTTGAACAATAAATCCAATTTAATAACAATAATAATAATTAAAAAAATAAAATAAAATAACTTTAATAATTGTTGACTGCTTTGTATTGCTTACCCTTACATGTGTGCTTTTTTTGGATTATTACTTGTGATTGAGTCTTTTTTTAAACTTAACATTTAATTCTTATTAATAACATTGAATTTAAGATTAATTATTTTAGGATTAATAATATTAAGATCAATTAATTTATTTTAAATATTTTAGGTTTAACATTCTCAAGATCCACTAATCAAATCTCTAATTATTTAATTGATGCCACATATTCTCTTAATTCCTGAAGTTAAAACTTCTTAAAAATACTCCTTATAGCATTGGTTTGTTTAAACCTGAATTAATTTAACTGACTTATTGTTTATCTAGCTAAACGCTAGATGGCGCTTCCTCACTGCTGACTTAACATTAATTTCCTTTCTATGAAAGTTATAATGTTCATTGATTTACTTACAATTTAAATTAAAATTTAACTAGTTTAAACTTTAACTAATTTGAAATTAAAATTTCACTAACTCAATAAATAATTACTCAGTGAATTTAATCGTTCATGAAACAGCTCTGACGTTAATTCTTTATCGATTAATCGATGTTTGCAATGCTTTTATTTTTTAATTTCAACAATTTGTTAGCATCATCCTATTCTCCAGTTTGTGTAAAAGTTTTACATGTGGCTACTCTGCTTAGTTTTCTCTCTGGATTACTTGATGATTTGATTTAATAATTTATTTAATTTCTCATTCAAATTGGTTTTGCTGCCTCGATCGGGGCTGGAACAATATAAATTGCTATCATTAACTATATTGTTTTACGAAATCGATGCAGCTTTCACCGCTTTATGAAGTACGTGCCCCCTGAGGAGTTTTTACTTCTAATTTTAAGGATTTTTATCCAATTATTATTTTTGTGGTCCTTTAGTTATTTTCGCAGTCATTAAGTTTAATGGTCTTTATTATTATTATTATTATTATTATTATTCATGTCGGCGTAAGTAATTTAAATTATTTTTGTCTCTTATTGGTTCTTAATGTGTATCGCAACATTTTTTTTGTCAGTCTTGCATATAAGTTAAAATCAGTTTTTTTTTTTTTTTTCCTTGTGTGTGTGTGTGTGTTGGTGTTATTTTGTATCTATTAATTGCTGAATTTTAAGGTTAAATTTTATAACGATATCTATTATTTTTATATATATATATATGTATATTAGGGCGTTGCAAAAGTTCGTGCGGACGCGGATCATTTAATTGCCTCCAAAGACGAGAGCTTCTATCGCCGTGGTATACAATTGTTACCCGAAAAAGGGGCAAAGGTAGTAGAAAGTAATGGAGAGTATTTTGATTAAAAATTGTCATTTGATTTGATGTATCTTTATGAAATGAAGCAATAAAAAACCGCACGAATTTATGCAATGACCTAATATATATATATATATATATATATATAGTTAGAAATGAAAACTCGTTTATTCCGGAATGTAAAAGTTTATTTTAAAACTTACTTCGTTCATTCCAAAACTTACCACTCCAATAAAAGAGAATACTACTACAGAATATAATATAAAAAGCGTAATGACTCTCCGACAATTTTTTTTTTTAAATATATATATATATATATATATATATATATATATATATATATTGATGAGTATTATTTAGAAGATAAATATTATTTTCAGTTTTTTAAAAAACAATATTTTTTTTTCTTGTGTAACATATTTTATTAATTTATTTTTATAAATTTTCATTAATATTATTTAGCTTTATTCATTATTATTTATTTTATTTATTTTATTTATTTATTTATTATTTTTTTATTTTACATATGTTTTTAAATATAACTGCCTAGATTTGCCTACATTTTTAAATTTGCAATCTTGATTAACCTTTAATTAATCTTTATTTATTTTATTTATTTATTTATTTTTCTTTTCTGAAAAATGGAATATTTTTTTCTTTTACATATTATTTTAAACATAGTTGCCTAGATTTACCTAGATTTTTGAATTTGCAATCTTGATAAACTTTTCAAGTGGCAACTACATGCCCACTTCATAGTAATAAATTTAAATTTTCTGCAGTTATTTGTTTTTCAGATACGTTGATAACAGATATACATATTTATCAACCGTTAAAAAGCTGTCTTGTTGGGCGTTACAATGTGATATTACACAAAAAACAGAGTGAAAATAGAACTCAATTTGCTTTGTTTACAATATAATCTGAAAAGGCAATTTTCCTACAGGAGCAGTGTTCCTCGACATAGTAAAATGTAGAAAAAAAAGTTCCATCAATTACATTTAATAGGAGAGAACGTATTGCTTAATTCTGGATAGTCCTGTGTATTGTCTATAAACTATTTACGCATGCCAATGTGTACTTAATTTAGTATTATATAAAAAACACATAACACAAAATGAAATATACATTCAGCAATTTACACGTATAGACCCAATATATCACAATACTTTGAGTTGACCCGCAAAAGAATGATGAATGATTTCCATAAAACAATCTACACAAAATATGCTTTTATGCATATATATAGTAAGTGTTCATTCCATTTTGTTTAGGGCAATCTAGATGTTACACTGAGACGAGAATTTCGCCCATTGACGTAATGCATTTGAATTCTCTTGGATGGCAATGTACACGATCTCTTTGCTTAATCTCATAAAAAAATAATCTGTATGTTACTCACACGACTGTTTCTTACCCTGAAATTTAATACTATAAATACAGGTTGGAGATTAAGAGGTAATATAACGAGTAATGTTATGTAAACCTATGTTAAACAATTCAAATTAGGCTTCGGAAGAGTTTTATATGATAATTATTTCTGTGTGAGGGGGGCTACCACCCCACTCAACCCCCCGTTTCATTAATACACCTACATTTATATAGAATTTAATTCTATTATTAAAATTAAAAGTTTAGTTAAAATTATACAGACAATTTTCACACGCAACATTTATTGAAACTTATGAATCTTGGTCAAACTTTTCCAGCAACAAACTTATATTAACTTCAAAATACAACATTGGGATCTCTTAAAATTATTCGTTTTTAAGTTATTCTATAAGTAGTATAACACTAAATATTCAAAAAAAAGGTGAATTTGTTTTTAATATTACATTTTAAAAAAAATCGCTAACTTTATTTTAAATTATCGCAGAACGATGGTTCAACCATTCGTTTGAAAGGTATTGGCGAGCTCTTTTGAAAGATACCTATCATGAAAATTTACTCCCCTCGAGGGGAGAGGCGATGCTCCTACATGCACAGCATTCTTTTTTCCCAGTTGACTATCTCTATTACAAAAATATATATCCGTTTCATTTGGTTTAGTGCAGTCTATAGATGTTAAACTCTACTTACCTGCAATTTCCGCCATAGGCGGTAATGTATTTGAATACTTTTGAATGTCCCTGTACATGAACCATTTGCTTCATCTCAACGAAAAGCTTATTGTAGCATCTCTATATGATACAGATTTTGAATACCGAGTTTGGAATTTCTGCTACTATTTGTTCTTTAGATATGCTGATAACAGTCACACAGACAGACAGACAGACATACGACAATTCGATCTAAAAACATGATTTTCGTATTCAGGGCACCCCAGAACATGTAAATATAATAAAAACACATGTTCGAAAATTTGACCCTTAGGGTCAAATTTTCGAACGATACTTTCTCGACCCTATGGGTAAGGAAAAATTAAAAATAGTGTATCACTACTTTATGATACATATGTAGAATATCGAGTTTGGACTTCCTGCAACTGTTAATGATAATAGAAACGCACATACAGACCAACTGCTAAAAACCTAATTTTTGGATTCAAGGGACCTCAAAACGTGTATATATTACAAACATTTAATTTGGAAAACTTGACCAAAAACCAAAATTTTCTCTAACGTATATAAGGGTAAGCGAAAGTATAAAATATATGCAGAGCCTGATTAAGGGGGAAGCACACATTATTTATACTTACACCGTTATTTTTTAACAAATACTTTCCTCCTATAATAAACAGAAAATTCTCATTAAAAATTATTTTAAAAGAATTCTGGTGTCTACTAACGGTGAGTAAATTGGATTGTTTTACACCGTTCATTTTTTATAAAAAATATTTCCTCGTCAAAGCGTGGAATTTCTATGACATGAAGTAAAAAATAAATGTAAAAATATTCCGGTGAGAGCGGAGATAATGTATGCTTCCCCCTTAATCAGGCTCTGATTATATGTCACGTAAATCGATTCAAACAGTTTAATCTAGTATGACGTAATAAAGTAATAAATACCACTTTCACAAACTAATGACGATTTTGTTGAATCTGCACAGATGATTATTTTCATAATCAAATTTAAGTTATATTTCATCACTCGAATTACTTTATTTTGACAAAAAAATTAGTTAAACTTTAAATAATAGTTTTTTTAGTTATCGACTGTTTTCATTTATTACATTTGTCAGCTGTTCTTGATTTGGCGAATATGACTTGTCGTCATAGTACATAAGCCCCTAATTTAGATCTATTGACCGCTAAACGGGCAGAAACCGACTAGTTAAATATAATATAGCACTGTGTAATTCATTCTTACTTTTTCCTTGAAAGAATAATTAAAATAGTATTTTTTCATTAATTATTAATATTTTTAAAAAAGCAAATTATAAAAAAACAATTTTTTTTTTTGTGTGTGTGTGTTTGTGTGTGTGTGTGTATATAATTTATAGATTTATATAAAAACAATAATCTTATATTTTCCTTCATAAAAAGCCTTTCCGTGTAAATAAATTCAATAAAAAATACATTAAAACATTTATTTCAGTTTATTTTAATCATAAAACGAGCTTCATATTCTTTTTTAACATGCATAAGAATAAATTTTAAAAATGAAGAAATCTAGGCGGAAATATTTTTTTAATTAATTTTCTGATATTTTTTAAACACAAAAAAGTATCCTTTTTTATGCCTGTCTACTCAAATATTAAATTTTGCAAATTTGTTATGCAAGATTTTCTAAGAAAACTAAAAAGTGAACAACAGCCGGTCTAATTTATTTATTAATTTTTACATTTTCGCGCTAGATTTAATAAATTCTGAGTCATTTTTGAAAAGCGAAAGAAAATATAGAAGATTTAAAAAAAATAAAAAAATAAAAAAATAAAACCTCTTGTAACAGAATATTTATTAAGTTGTTTCAAATGCGGTAAATAATACAGATTTAGTTTTTATTAAGATAATATAGTTTTTTTTTATTATTATTAATCTTTTACCATAAAATATATAATACACTTTTAAATAGAAAATTAAATAAAGTGATGGAGATTTATGAAATGAACAATGGTGGTTTTAAAATACTCAGAAAGAATATTTGTACCATATTTAAACAGATTTAAACCATATTCAAACATTTTTTTTTTTTTTTTTTTTGTGTGTGTGTGTGTGTGTGTGTGTGTTACTATTTTTTTACTTGAAAAATATAACAAACTTTTGAAAAGAAAATTAAAAAAATAATAATAATAAATAAAAGTTATGGATATACAATAAATAAACTATTATTTCCTCCGAAATTTATGAATGTTATTACTTTTAGAATTTTGTTAAATTTGAAATTTCATATGAACCTAATAAATTTTCATATAGTGTGAAAAACTAGTAAATGAACTTAAAGTACTACTCACAAGTAAACCTTCTCTCCTTTGATACCGGTTTTCCGGAAACCCATATATTTTCTGAAAGCTTATGTCACAAGTAGGAAAAACCGTTAAATCTTAGGGGCACTGGGACAAGCGTTTAGGAGGGGTAGGACCCACAAAAAATCAGTAAAGTGTGTATAGACGGACATATTCCTGCAATGACGTCTCTATTTCTTGTATGTTCCCGTATGTTGCTGTCAAGTACTAACGTATTGTATGCTTTTTCTTACATTTTCGATTGATTCCAAAGTCGTTGTGGCTCCCTTGGTCTCCCGATTCAGAACAAGCAATCGGTCTCCAAACATCCAAGAATCGGAGATGACAAAACACACAACTACTCTCTTGGAAAATGATATGGAGATTGTGGAAGAGGTAGGGATATTAGGATTTGCTGGAGGCCATGGAGAAGAATGGGAGGAAAAAATGAACTTCGAAGATGATGGTGTCGATAAGGAACAGCAAGGCTCGTCGCAACAGTCGCCATCCTCCACTTCTATCGTGACATATTTTGGCCAAGTATGCCTGATGACAGGAAGAAAATTCTGATTTTAGTGGATTCGTGGTTTTCTAACAAAGATCCTGCATCATCTGCTTCCGAAGTACTTGATGGTAAAGTCCTACAAAAAAAACTGGTACCTGAAGGATGTACGGGAAAGATCCAGCCTCTGGATATTCATTTTTTCAGACACTACAGGTTTTTGTTCGTTACATAACAGACACAATCATTATCGAAACACAAAACATCTGGCATCGCGATAGTTTTCTGGCCTAGCAGTCCTTTTTCCCTATATCAGTTCAACACTCCTCGTTTCATTAACATGATTAAATATGCTTTTTATAAGGGCGGATACTTGGACAACGAACTTGGAATGTGGATTGCGTCAATGGATTACTGCTTTGATTCATTGACAAATGATGATTGTGCAAAGTGTTCGGCTATCGCTTTTGTAAAATGTGCCCATTGTGTACCGTCTTTCTGCTCGTCTAACTGTTTATTTGATGAATTGCACATTGATTGTTTCTTGAAATAGATTTTGTTTGAAGTCAATTACAAATCACAATTTCAACATCCCAACGCATATTGTTTCAGTTCAACGAGTTGTTTCTTCCTTTAAACTGTGGCCTCCGCCTTCTTACCATATTATTAGTTCATATAAATACGGAAACGAGCATTTTAGCGACTGTTGGTGTCATGTTTCCAAGACTTTACTGATACTTTGTATCTCATACAGCTCCTAAACGCTTATCCCTCTGCCCCTAAGATTACACAGTTTTTCTTCCTGTAACATAAGCTTTCAGAAAATATATGGGTTTCCGGAAAACCGGTATCAAAGGAGAGAAGGTTTACTTGTCAGAAAGAATATTTATTCAGTATTTAAAAATATAGGAATTTCATTAAGATGGTGCATTCTTATTTTCTAAACAGGTTAATGTTTCAAAATTTTAAATGATCAAATTTCGTATGTACAGTCGGTAGCAAAAGTGTCCGAACACTAGCAAAAATTCCTATGTAAAAAAAGTACAGTTCATACGGTTTTGTTAAATAAATCCTTGTCGAATCCTGTTTTTAGTCAGTGTAAGAACACGATTCGATAAGGATTTATTTAACAAAACAGTATTAAATGTACTTTTTTAACATAGGAATTTTTGTTAGTGTTCGGACACTTTCGTTACCGACTGAAATAACTCAGTGAAAAAACAATGGACGGCATGGTTGTCTCGCGCAATTCAGCGTCATGGTTACGATTTTCTTTCATTTAACCTATAGGAGGCTTAATTTAACTCACAAACATTGGAATATAGCTAATCATAGCATAGAAGACTGAGAGTTCTGCTCTTTGTAATCATCATTTGAAGTTATATTTAAAAAAATCATGACACTTAACACTATTTAAAATGAAATCGGACTATTTTGATCATATATTACGATATATATATAAATGTTGAAGTAAAGAACAATTCATTTCTTAACAGTTAAGGGGTGAAGGGGGAGAGTTGAATCTTCTCATAATGTGTGTTACATTTATTCTGTAAAATATGCCCAGATTTGGTATTTGTATTACCAGATGAATATGCATATAAATTCTTCATCCAGAAACAATATAATTATTTTATAGATTCATTTTTAATGATAACATGAATACATAAAATACATTTGCTTTATAAAGCAACAATTTCTAGTTACGCCTAAAGGTATTTTTTTTTTTTCAAAATAAGAAAAAAACGACATCTGGAATGTGTTCAAGCGCTGTCTACCTCTTCAACTGTTGCCTAGTTTCCGAGCTACGCGACAGGAATCTAGTTAAGGAGGCTATGCTCATACAATCACCACAGATTAAAAGAATAGATGGATCATTTTATGTATATACTAGATAAAATGGGTATATAAAACCACTTATTGCTTACCACATGAGGCCCAATTCCTAAAATTTCTAAAAGTTTTTCAGACATATGCGTTTTCTATATTTTAAAACAAAGTTTTTATGTACAGGGCGATAACAAAGCAACTATCCCGATATATGAGACCATAGATATCATACCGTTCACAGAAACTAAATAAAAATTTGGTGGAAGGTATTTTGAGGTATGCGCTCAAGAATTATATAAAAAACAACAGTTAAACTCTAACAGTTACGGTTACAGTGACAAAATTTCAAAAATTTCAAATGGCAACCTTTTGTTTTTATTGAGATGGGATCGCCATAGCAAAAAAAAAAAAAAAAAAAAAACATAAATAGCTTTGGAACAGTACCTGTAACACGGAAATCGCCAGCGTTAGCAGGATAAGAAAAAAGAAAAAAAATGTTATGTGCCTACCACAGCACGACTTTCCTTTTTTAATGATGTCACATTTCACACTGAGACTTTGGTTCTGACTAAAGTCTACTAATTCTGCTTAGAAACGAGAAGAAGTGACAATGGTATTCTTAATTTCGTGTAAGGCTACAGAATGTCTCTATTTTCGTGGTTAGTCGTAAGACACCGACATGACAGACGTCATCACATTATGGGAAAAATAAGGCATTCTGAAGTGCGTGATCTGTACAGTCGGCAGCAAAACTATCCGAGAACTAGCAATTATCCCTGTCTAATAAAAGTACATTTAATACTACTTTGTTAAATAAATCCTTGTAGAGTCATGTTCTTAGCCAGCCTAAGCATGCACTTCAGAATGCCTTATTTTAACCCTGCGATGACGTCAGTCATGACGGTGTCATACGACTAACCACGAAAATAGAAATACTAACTTTATTCTGTAGCCTTACACTAAATTATGAATACCATTGTTTCGCCTTCACGTTTCGAACCAGAATCAGTAAACTTTAGTCAGAAGCAAAGACTCAGTGTGAAATATGACGTCATTAAAAAATAAAAGCCATGCTCTGGTTGGCACATAACGGATGTTTTTTTCTTTTTTTTTTTTTTAGCCTGCTACCGCTGGCAATTTTCGTGTTACAGGTATCGTTCCAACGCTAATTATATATATATATATATTGCTATGGAGATCCCATCTCAAAAACAAAAACAAAAAAAAAAGTAGGTTTTGCCATTTGAATTTTTTGAAATTTTGCCACTGTAACCGTAAATGTTAGAGTTTAACTGTTAATATTTATATGATTCTTGAGCGCATACCTCAAAGTACCTTGCACCAAATTTTTATTATCCAGTTTCTGTGAACGATATGATAGGTCACATACATCGGGATAGTTTTTTTTTTTCTTTTTTTTCTTTTTTTTTTTTTTCTTTTTTTTTTTTTTATCATCCTGTATATATTTCTGTATGTTTGTGTAAGAGAGATAAGGAAAACTTTTCAAAATCATTTTTTGAATCTCTTCACCGCTTCAGGAAGAATTTTGTAAAAACTCACATTATAGTGAGGGTCTACGTCACGGTAGGAATGTTTTCACCAAATTTTATTTTTCTCGATTAAAGGGTTTAGGCTGAGCAATGATGAATCAAGTACGTACTCACTCAGTTACTCAGTCATTCAATGTAAACACTTTTAAATATATAGATTAGAGAAAGCAGTCATTTGTATTAAAAAAAAAAGTATTCTATTTGAAATATTGTATATCATTTTACTTTTCCAAAGAAAATCAAAATATATTTCTAAACCTTTAAGGTTATAAAAAGAAAAAACTGCTTATCAAATGAAGTTAACAATATAGACTCATGCAATGAATATGAATGATCTAAATTGGCTTTAAGCGGCTTCTTTTTCTCTTATTCCAAAAGAAATGATAATGTGAATTTATTAAGAATGTATGATATTTAAGCGGATGTAAATTACAATTAAATTGCTTGAAGTTAAAGAAAAAAGAAAGAATTGCGTTAGAAACTGTTTGGTTTTTAAATGGAAAATTAAGTTAAAAGAAGTGTTAAAAAAGCGATGCATTTTAATGACAATAGTTTAACATACTTTGGAATACTGTTACGTCTTAAGAAAATATTGTATTAACATTTATAAATTCAAAGTAGATATAAATTTAACATGATATATTTATGAGGGTTTTTTATATATTTATTTATATATTTATTTTATTTTTTAATTTATTCTAATAGTTTCATTAATTCTATGTTTTTAAAAAGGATGTATTCGCTGAATTTTGGATATACCTATCCAATATTGCCTCATTGCATAGCGATTAGATAGTTTTTTTTAATTTAGAATGGTGAAATAAACGCAGAACACCATTTTCAGAGACTTCCAGATGTCTTACCTACTAATAATCCTTAAGTTTTTGTGTGACCCAGTAAACAAATGCTAAATATTTTTTTAAACTATGGTCCCCTCAACCCCCTGTTCAATTCTTTTACCTAAATCATGAAATATTTAATAATGCTATTAAATTTTAAAAATGTAAACTTCAGATTATTTAAATAATATTCACCCACACCACTCCAGGAAACATATTGATTTTGCCGACAGTAATGCATTTGAAATCTTTTGGATATTTATTTCATTTTAATAACCATTTTAAAGAATCATCCTCGTATGAGTTTTAACCCTTTGCCGATCCTATTTAATTTCCCTCCTCCGGTCAGTGTTGCCATATTTAGGGACTTTTTTATTCAATAAACACCACTAAATTTTAACTGCAACGGTTACTTAATCACTTCTTAGTTTATTCTACCTTTGTATATATCAAGTATCACTTCTCAAAATTAATGGTGGGAGTTGAATAAAAGGGTATTTAAATTTCGCAACACTGTTTAGAGTGCTTTAGAGTGTTAGGTGGGCAAAGGGTTAAATACTAGACATTAACTTATTTTAATTAATTATTTTTAAGTTAAGCTGATAAAAAACATACCGCAATCATTTATAAATCCATTTTCGTAACAAGAGGATCACAAGACATTTAATTATAGCAACACTCAACGTTGAAAATGAAATCCAAACAATATTTTGTCTATCATGAATCAAAAAGTTATTTTCATTCTTAAATAATTTTCTTAGGTAAAACCTAATTTCTAAATCACTTTCATCTTCTATATCTGACAGAAAAGGATGAATTCGCTTAATTTTGGATTAGACAACTGTATATTATCTATAAATGCGCCTGACAAAGTGCTGTCAGACAAAGTCTGGCAACATTGCATCAGGTGCCTTCATTTCATACAGGAAATTTTATTAAATACAATATAATGTCGTATAAAATAATGTTCTATAAAAAAGTCACAACGTCTAGCAACTATGTTTCAAAGAATTAACATAAAATTGTATGTTTATTTGCAAAATTCTTTAAAACTCCAAGCAGAACTTCCAGTAGTTCTAATGTTCTCCGTAACTTTATTAATACCAGCCCTTTTTTCACCCCCCCCCCCCCCCATTTTTAACAGAGAAATTCTCTATCCTAATATTCTAATGTAGAGTTTTCCCGAAAGTCCCGAAAACTTGGCAACTATGATGTCTACCCAGAATTATATATTAAGAAAACTGTCTATACAAAGAATGTGGTTTGAAAAAATTGGGGGTCTTAATAATGCTACAGAATAAATTTAAAAAAACTGCAGCTCCCTTTCTCAGAAAAGTTGGATCTATGGGGATTTCTTATTTACTAGCTTTGTTAACTTTGTTCAGGAATGTTGCTAACGCTTTAATTTATTCCGGAGCATTTTTAGCCCCGTCTTCATTTCATACCACATTATTTTTCTAAGAGTTTTTTTTTTTCCATATTTTATCACAGTTATACTTTGGAGAAACGTATTCTATAAATAAAGTGATGTGAAATAGTGGCGGGGCTAAAAGTGTTTCGGAATAAATTAAAATGTTGACAACTATGTGTTTCTATAGAGACTTTTTTTTTTTTGACATATATTTCTTTAGTAAATTGTTGAGATAAAATGTGATCGAAACTGTAGAAAAAAATAGTGATGTAAAGGCTCGAACTTGAAACGGGAAATGTTGCATCATTGTCTGTCGGTAACAAATAATACACGATTGAATTTATACAAAATATAGAAAAATTGTATACCTATCTGTATTAAAAGTATCCTAATATATGTAATGCACAGGACTTTAACCGCCCTCCCCTTAATAATAATAATAATAAATAATAATAATAATAATTAAAGGATAAAAATAAAAATTAAATTAAATAAATAAATATTTTTCCAAACACTTACGGTTTCAAGATGAAAGAACTACGTATCAAAGGAAGGAAACAGTTGTGCATACTTGTCAACATCCTAATTAATATTCCGTAGTATTGTTAGCCCTACCTTCTTTTTTACACCAGTATTTACTGGTGTGGAAAAAAAGGGCAGGACTAACGACACTACGGAATATTAATTAGGATGTTCGTAAGTATGCAGTTGCGTCATATAATAAAAATCAATTAATTAAGGATAGTTAACGGGTTTTTTTCATCTTGTTCAAAAAGAAACAATGATGCGAATTCGCTAAGAAAGCGTGAATTTTAAGCCGTTGTGAATTGCAGGGCTCTCACTTGCGACTCTTTTAATATTCTTTCAGTACCACTAATTCCATGAAATGAAATTTGTAATACATTCATGCTGATTTTACCAGTATAATACATTATACATTTTATTGTATGGAAATCGTGGTACGAAAAAAATAAAAAGAAATAGTCACCGGTGGCAACTCTGTAATTTATATTTAAATAGTTAAAAATAAGGCAAAAATTACTTAGAAAACTGCTTTATTTTAAATACAAAATTAGATGCAAAATAAGTATTCGCAAAACTCTGCGAACCCTTTTAGGAAGAAGGATAGTTACTTACTATTACGTTTTTCTAAATTTCATTGGGTGCGAGGTCACGTGGGTTTGATGACGCAACAGTCGCACAGGTATTACAGTTGTACACTCCGCGACAAAAATATAGGTACAAAGGTTTTATTCTTTAAATTTTCATAAAATAAATAATGTGTTTATCATTTATTATTATCATAAAATAACACTATTTGAAGACTAATTTTTTTTAAAGACTAATTTAGAAAATTTTTAAGACTAAAATTTTTCTAATTTAAGACTACATTCCGCGACAAAAATATAGGTACAAAGGTTTTTTTTTTTTTTTTAATGCTTCATAAAATCTCCTTATATTATTAAAATCTGTACGCGTGTGTGTTTCTGTCTGTGTGTCTGTCTGTGAGAAACGGCTTGAAACAGCAAAGCCTCCGCCGCTAATGGTCGCACGGACTTCAAACAGGTACCATCGGACAGAGAATTTATCGCAGATCTCCGTTATCTAATTTGCTAAACGATGCGACTCTAATTAGCTGAGATATTAATTAAAATGTCGACCATTGTCTAACGAAAAAACGATTCAAAATGGCACGCGATCATCAAGTTCGACCAGGACCGCTAACCTCAAAAGAAGAACTAGAAAGAGGAAATTTCGTGGGTTTTTGTAAAACGATCCTCCTCGAACGGTTCGGATATCGAAATACACCTCAAACAACAGAAAGAGCATTTATTACCGATTCTTACGGTACAAATTTTTTTTTAAAAATACGGATTTTTTATATTTTTAAAAAAAGTTTTAAAAGGGTCAAAAATTTCTCTTTTTCGCGATCGTCTTCTTTGAAACGCCCTGTACGACCGAGTAACTGTTCCATTTCTTAACAACTGGTATATAAAGAAAGGCCATTTAATCCTCTTTCGAACCATATAAACATTTTTACAAAATACGGATTAGCGATCCATATTTTTAGATTTTACGAAACATCGATTTTTTCACAAAACATTTTATAACTCAAAAGCGTTTAGAGATAAATCTTTTTTTTTTTTTTTTTTTTCTTGTATATAGATCTCGCTTCCATAATTCAATTTCCAAAAGATTGAGAGAAAATTTCAAAAACTAAATGAGTTATATATTTTTTTAATTTTATCCATTAAACCCATTGAAATTGAATACGCGACCTTCCTTCGATGAGATTGTATTACGTGTTCATTGCCGCTTTTCGTTACCATGGGAACCACTTCAAGGAAGAGAGATGTTTGCTCGGAAACGAAAAAAAAAAAAAAAAAAAAAAAACACCTGCCGTTGATAATTAGATGTATTTTAAGTGGGATAAAAAATTGCAATTTTCTATTTTCTTGAATTTTTAGAATTAGCACACGACACTTGGTATACAATCTTAACACCACAAAATAAACTTGCAGTTCAAATTTCATCCATTTTCGTCAATAAACAAAAGGTTTACATTTTAATTCCAAATTAAATTTTATTCTAATACTTCAATGTATTTCAATTTCTAATTATGATTAAATTATTTTTAATACATCATTCGAAAGATATTTTAAAGTTCTTTTATATTATCGAAAGTTTTCACCAGATTTACACGTTTTGAGGTTTCCCGCATCAGTTTTCTTTTGTATCTCAGGTACTAATTAAAATAATATCATAAGTAATACATCATTAGAAAGCTTTGTTGAATTGGAATCGAACTGTACATTACAGAAATTTCTACCGCAAGATGGCGCTTTAATATTTTAAAATTTCAATTTCTAATTATAATTAAATTATTTTTAATACATCATTTGAAAACTATTTTAATGTTTTTTTATATTATCGAAAGTTTTATCCTGATTTACACGTTTTGAGGTGTCCTGATTAGGTTTTCTTTTGTATCTCAGCTACTAATTAAAATAATTTCATAAGTAATACATCATTAGAACGCTTTTTTCATTTGGAATCGAACAGTGGAATACAGAAATTCGTACCGTCAGTTGGCGCTGTAATATTTTCAAATTTCAATATTTCAATTTCTAATTAGGATTAAATTATATCATTCGAAAGATATTTTTAAGTTCTTTTAAATTATCGAAAGATTTCACCAGATTTACACGTTTTGAGATGTCCTGAATCAGTTTTCTTTTATGGCGCTGTAATATTTTCAATTTCAATATTTCAATTTCCAATTATGATTAAATTATTTTTAATACATCATTCGAAAGATATTTTAAAGTTCTTTTATATTATCGAAAGTTTTCACCAGATTTACACGTTTTGAGGTGTCCTGATTACGTTTTCTTTTGCATCTCAGCCAAGTGAGTTAGATCGTTCAAAATTGTTATACGTAGGTTAATTAAGAGAGCCTGAAAGGGTGGAGAAGCAATAGGCGTGCACCGTGCGCGTATCGCCTAACTTGTGCACGCGCAGCGCGCACAGGACTGCGCTGCCGAAGGCAGTGGGGACCCGGTCCAACTTTTTAACCGAGGGCAAATGATTTTTTTTATTTTCTTTTCTTAAGAATAAAAAATTTATTTGAGAAGGAATATGTGCGCGCAGGGCGCGTATACCTTAACAAGTGCGCGCGCAGCGCGCATGGGTCTGCGCTGCCGAAGGCAGTGGGGATCCACTGTGAGTTTTTACCCGATCAGAAATGATTTTTTTTTTAGGGGGCACGAAGTGTCAGGGAAGGAATACGCGCGCGCGGTGCGTGTATTGTTTAACTTGTGCGCGCGCAGCGAGCATGGGACTGCACTGCCGAAGGCATTGAGGACCCGGTCTGAATTTGTACCTGTTGTAAAATTTATACCCTTTCCGTGTTGATTCTCAAATTTAAATTTAAATTCATTTACTACTTAAATATAATTTAAATTCACGTTATAACCTTTAAAATTTAAGTTATTAATTAAATGAATTATAGCGTTTAGTGCTATTTTCTCTTTTGATGCTGCCATTTGAGTTAAAGATATATTAAAATTAAAAAGCGTAATGATAATTACTTTTAGTTAAAAATTATATTCCTTATTGATATATTTATGTTTAAGTCTTTTGAAATAACTTTAATTACTTACCTCATATTTAAAAGCATATTTTATTAAAATTAACTTAAAGTAAAATATGTTTAAATCCTTTTACGGATTGTTCTTTTCGCTACTTGGCGAGGAGATGTAATATTTTTTCAACTGCAGAGTCTCTTTGCTAAGCCCATAGATGGCGGCTGACTCGCAGCGTCGTGTTGCTATAGTTATGGGAGGCGTTCCTATTCTACAGCATCTAGTAGCTGTTACTTTGAATCCGTTTCGTGAGTATAAAAAGGAGGTAGGAAATATGTAATCAGTCTCTTAAGCTCTGAAGCCCTTAATCTTTTAAGCTTTTATGTTTTTTCAGTTTAGCTCAAAGTCATGAGCTGGTATTTCGATATAATTATAAACTGTTTAGTTTTATTATGATTGTAAATTACGTTTTTGTGACTTGTTCGTTTAGTGAAAAGTAGCTTTCTATTTGAACTCACAAGGAGAGGTCACGACATGGAAAATTCATATCGGGACGAAATTGTGCAGGACTGTAGTATACTATGAAGGTAACAACATATTAAATCAATAGGACCCACTATCCACAAAATTTCGAGAAAAAAGCATTTAAAGTTTCAGTAATCTTTAAATACAAGTTATTTCGCAAGCAAGGTATCGCCCCAGTGGCGTGAGCGAAAAGCATTGGTCTACCACCCAGACAAGACGGGTTCGAGGCTACTTGCGGAACTTTTTTTTTTTTTTTTTTTTTTTCTTCTTTAATTTTTTATGTACTCTAAATTTTTTATTTATTTTTACTTTATTTTATAAACGAATTCAAAATTTGAAAAAATTATAAAAGATTATTTAATTTTCTTGAATATAAGATAATTTTTTTTTTTTTTTTTTTTTTTTTTTTTTTTCAAATATTTGTAACATAAAAATACAATAAATTTTTATAACTTAAAAAATAAATTTTGATTTTTCAAAACATAAATAACATATAAAGAAAAGCAGATAAAAAATTTAAATAACTAAAAAATAAGCAAGCTGTAAAACAAAGTGTAAAAAATAATTAGCAGGTGTACTTAAATCTTGGTTTGAGCTTCCTGTTTTCCTTTTAATGTCTATAAATTACGTCACGTAAACCCTTTTAGTTTGTTAATAATAGAGAGCAGGTGAAGTGAAATATTTTATTTCGTCCACAGAAGGATTAAAAAAAAAAAAAAAAATGTCTTTGTCGAAGAAGAAAGTATGTTGATTAACATTTAAAATCTACATTTAAGGATAACATTTCTTTGCATGTAATAATTTAATCGTATCATAATCCTATACTTTAATTTTTTAAGAAGTTGTACTGATTGGAGAAGTAACTATTTAATTTGGATAATAATTATAATGCAATTTAAATCATCATTTCTCTGTATTTTTTTTTTTTTTTTTTTTTTTTGTAATTTAAAAACAAAATTTAATATTTAATAAAGAAGCATCACAAAACTGGCGTTGTAAAAATTATTACTTACAAACTTTGAATTAACACCATAAAATGCAATAAACTCGCAACAATTGTTTCGGGTCAAAAAATCACGACCCTTCATCAGGCGAACAAAGTAAGCACTGCTTACTTTGTTCGCCTGATGAAGGGTCGTGATTTTTCGACCCGAAACAATTGTTGCGAGTTTATTGCATTTTATGGTGTTAATTCAAAGTTTGTAAGTAATAAAATTTAATATTGTTTAGGACATACCTAAAATAAAATAAAATACTTAGAAAAATAATTAAAAACATTTCCTTTATTTGTACCTTATTTTATAGTTAAAACAAAACTGAAATTTATTTTTTAAGTTATAAAAATTTTATTGTATTTTTAAGTTATAAATATTAAAATAAAAAAAATATTTATTTTATATTCAAGAAAATTAAATAATCTTTTATAATTTTTTCAAATTTTGAATTCATCTATAAAATAAAGTAAAAATAAATAAAAAATTTAGAGTACATAAAAAATTAAAGAAGAAAAAAAAAAAAAAAAAAAAGTTCCGCAGGTAGCCTCGAACCCGTCTTATCTGGGTGGTAGACCAATGCTTTTCGCTCACGCCACTGGGGCGATACCTTGCTTGCGAAATAACTTGTATTTAAAGATTACTGAAACTTTAAATGCTTTTTTCTCGAAATTTTGTGGATAGTGGGTCCTATTGCTTTAATATGTTGTTACCTTCATAGTATACTACAATCCTGCACAATTTCGTCCTGATCTGAATTTTCCATGTCGTGACCTCTCCTTGTCAGTATGGCAGTATTTTTAAGGGTATTTAACCTTTCGTCAGCAACCTTTCTAAAATTGTTTCAGCTGATTTAATGTTATTCATCATTTTGTTTCAACTTTAATAAACTGTTTTAATCGAACTTTTGTCTTCAATGAATGCCACATATATTTATCTTCTTTATAGCTTTTAGAGCTGAGCAACTATCATTTCACTGCACTGCTAACTCTGCTAACTTGATATATGTGGAAATTGTTTTTTTTCACAATAAGCGGTTATGGGCGATTTGGCTCGTTGTCAGCTCATAGCATTAAAATTTTGATAATAGTTTTTATGGCATTCTAAGTGTTTGAAGATAAGAAATTGAAATGGCAGTAAGTTTAAACCCCACGATTGAAAAATTACGGATGAATAATTATACTACGTGGGTCAAGGACATTAAATTTATTTTAATTGAAAGAAACTGCTGGAATATAATATGTAAGAACGAAATACTGCCTGTTGAAGATGCTGAGGCCGGAATAACTTCAAAACAAGTGGAGGATTTTAAATCTCGTAGTCGAGTTGCATTATCCACAATATATCTGAATACATCGCCTGAAGTCAGAAGCATTATTGAAAATTGTGATTGTGCTATTGATGCCTGGGAGACTTTGAAGAAGACCTTTATATCAGACTCTAGAGCTCATCATATGGGACTGTTTACAGAGTTCATTAATTGTAGAATGTCTGAGAATGAAACGGTGAATTCTTTTGTAACCCGGTTATCAAGAATACTGGACCAGCTGCGTGAAATTGGTCATGCTATGGAGGATGTGTACTGCTGTTTTCAACTCTTGCAACACCTACCATCCAAGTTTGAATCTGCAGTGCAATATTTGTTGCGTTGGAAGAACGACCAGTTCAAGTTCCAGAATATTGTGTCCGAGTTAACAGCGGAGGAATCGCGTCTACAGCTTCGTGAGGGTGATATTAAGAAAGATGCCAATAACAGTGTTCAGATACAGAACATCCAGCAAAAAGGTAAAAAGCCTTTAACTTGTTTTAAGTGTGGCCGTATTGGCCACTTTAAGAAAAACTGTTTTTTGAATAGTAATGTTAAATTTAAACCTAGAAATTTAAAGTATAAATCCAACGGTCGTGACAAATGCAAATCTCCCCCCTCCTACTACATAGCTCAAGCTAACTTTAGTAATTTAAGTGATGATGACAGCTTTATTTTTGATACTGCTGCTTCAAATCATTTTCTAAGAAATTTAGATCTTTTTGAGCATTATACTCCTGTGGAGGGAGAGGAGCTTTTTGTCGCGATCGATGGTATTAGTTTTCCTATTACTGCTAAAGGAACTGTTAAGTTGAATTTTGGTAAAAATGTATT
The DNA here is from genome assembly GCA_963930645.1 of Salticus scenicus. NCBI lineage: Eukaryota > Metazoa > Arthropoda > Arachnida > Araneae > Salticidae > Salticus > Salticus scenicus. Next base: position 240,410,104 of record OZ005653.1, on the reverse strand, counting down.
GTATTTAAAAGATGTGTTATATTCGCCAAGGTTACGGAAAAATTTAATATCAGGTCCTAAATTAGATGTGAACGGTGCCACATACACTGGCGGTAAGGGTCGAGTGTCGGTGTTCGGTAAAGATAAAAGACATATTTTTACTGCTAAAATTAAAGACGGTGTTTACTATTTATATCCTAATGTTTCTAAAGTTAAAAAGGGGAGTAAAGTGAATGGGGGGCACCCAGAAAATCCTTCAGCTTCTCTTGCAAAAGTTAATGAAATGGGGTATTGGCATGCTCGTTTTGGGCATGTAAGTCCTGATACTATAGTAAATACTAGCAAGAAGAACGGGGTAAGGGGCCTTCCTAAACTTAAGTTTAAGAAATTTTTTTGTGAACCTTGTAGGATTAGTAAACAAAACCGTGTGTCTTTTAAATCATCCGATGTTCATGGCGTTAAATCACCGTTAGAGAAAGTATTTATGGACGTCTGGGGCCCAATTAAAGTAACTGGTAAAAATGGGGAAAGGTTCTTTTTGTCCATTATTGATGGATTTTCTAAAAGGGTTGCTGTTTATCCTTTAAAGGATAAGTCTCAGGTTTTTGGTGTATTCGAGAGGCACATTGCACGGGCTGAACGTAGTTTGAATAAAAAATTGAAAGCTATTCGTACGGATAATGGTTCCGAATTTGTAAATGACAATTTCAAATCATTTTGTAGTAAAAATGGAGTTGTTCATGAGTTAACTAACACGTTCACACCTGAGCAAAATGGGTTAAGTGAGCGGTTTAATCAAACTTCTTTAAATTGTGTTAGAGCTATTATCACGGATAGTGGTTTGCCTTTTTCTTTCTGGCCCGATGCAATGTTGTATTTCGCGTACACTTGGAACCGTTTAATCCATAGGGGACAAACTAAGACTCCTTTTGAGTTATATACTGGGTTTAAACCATCCGTAAGACACCTGAAGCCGTTTGGATTAATTTCGTATGTTGGGATCCCAAAACAGCATAGAGACCATAAGCTTGAACCTAAGGCTAAAAAGGGAGTACTAATAGGTTATTCATTAAAGACTAAGGGGTATAAAATTTGGTTGGAGGATGAGGATAAAATAGTTGAAACTATAAACGTAACGTTCTCTGATCAGCTATTTAGTAAATGCAGTGGAGCGGTGATGGGCACCTCACTGGAGGAATTGGACTTACTTCCGGAAAGTACAGTTGATTGTCAAGCTTCCGATCCTGTTGACATTGTTTTCGGGGGTGAGCCCGATGATTCTAGTGACGAGCCCGTCGATGAAACTCCTGTAGATAAATCTTCTCTTAAACCTCTTTCTTCAATTACTTGGAATAGAAAACCCGTACCCAGAAAAATGAGTGACAGAGTTGACATCTTCTATTACCCGGACAACACTAAAACTAGATTGAGATCAATGAACGATGTCAAGCAATATTGTGATAAAAATAATTTAATTTTTGACTCTAATTTTTTTGATTTCTCTAGTAGTAATAAGTTCGAGGGGGTGGTTGATCAGCAAAACTCAGATAACCCAACTTCAAGTTTAACTCATAAAAAATCATGACTAGTTATCCCTATACCTAAAACATATAATCAGGCCGTTAAATCTTCAGAATGTATTGAATGGAAAAATGCCATGGATGATGAGATAAATAATATGAAAACTCGTAAAGTTTGGCATCTGGTTAATTTACCGGAGGGGAAAAAAGTTTTGGGAAATAGATGGGTATACGCCGTTAAAAGAGATGAGCTAGGAAACGTTGCCCGCTTTAAAGCGAGGCTCGTGGCCCAGGGCTTTCATCAGATAAAGGGGGACACTTATGACGAGACGTTTTCACCCGTCGTTAAATTCTCAGTAATACGTTTCTTTTTTTCATTATTGGTCTCATGTTATAAATGGCATAATGTTCAATGCGATATAAAATGTGCTTATCTTTATGCACCTTTAAAAGAAGAAATTTATATGTCTCAGCCAAAAGGATATGTTGTAAAGGGAGGGGAAAATCTTGTTTGTAAACTAGACAAAGCGTTATATGGCCTTCATCAAAGTGGTCGGCTCTGGTATTATGAGTTAAATAAAGTACTATTAGATTTAGGGTTTAATAAATTTAACTGGTGTAATTGTTCATATTATTTTGAAAATTATATTGTTTTATTAGTTTATGTAGATGATTTAGTTTTGTTTGGTAAAAATCAATTTCAAATAGACAAAATTCTTAATTTATTAAAATGTAAATTTGATATAAAAATTTTAGGTAAAACCAAGAAATTACTTGGTGTAGAATTTAATTATGAAAATGATTCAGTACAAATTTTTCAGGAATTATATATTAATGAAGTGTATGACAGGTTTAAGTCGTTTAACATCCCTTTCTGCTCATTACCTATTGTAAAAGGCATTAAGTATTCGAAAAAAGATTGTCCTACTAATCAAAATGAAATTGATGAAATGTCTAAATTTCCATATCGGAATATCTTAGGATGTTTATCTTTCATTGCAAACAGGACACGACCTGATATTGCCTACGCAGTTAATATATTCAGTCAATTTCAAAATTCACCGGGGTTTAATCATTGGAATGGGTTAATTAAATTACTTGGGTATGTTTCGTGTACTCGAGATTTGAAATTAAATTTGAATTGTTTTAATCCATGTTTAACTGCTTTCTCTGACGCTGATTTCGCGATGAATAGAGATGACTTCGTATCAATGGGGGGACAAATTTTATTTTTGGATAATAGCCCTATTTCTTGGAAAACTTTTAAGCAAAAAAGTGTTTGCCTTTCAACCATGGAAAGTGAATTTGTATCCATGTGTGACGGGGTTAAAGAGTTAATGTGGTTTGATAATATATTACGAGATTGTATTGATTTTAAATTAATTGCTATTTCATATGAACCACCAATACTTTTTGCTGATAACCAAGCAGCTATTAATTTTACGAGGTCTCCTATAGAGAATAACAAATCCAAACATATTAATGTAAAATTATTTTTCATCCGTGAATGGCTATTTGAGGAACGGTTTGATTTAAAATATGTAAATACTAAAGATAACTTTGCCGATCCCTTCACAAAGCCCCTTACTAAAGGTGATATGTCTAAATTTGTAAATAAAGTATTTATTAAGTAAATGTATATAAAGTAACTTTAAAATTTTTTTTTGAACGTATAATATATATTTAAATTTTTTTGAAACTGAAAAATGTTTTTTTAGAGGGATATGTATGCATTTTCTTGGTGGGTTTTTCCTACGTTTTCCATTGTGTAGTGATGTATGGTTTAGTTTAACTTTTGTATGAGAGAAATTCGTAGCGCTACGTGTAATTGATTATGTGTATGTTATATAAATGTTTCATATATTTGTGAATATCATCGTTTTCTTATTTTGACAATGGGGAATGGGGGAAAAAAAGGTTTCCTTGAAATGCTGTGCATATTTGCTCTGTATTAATATCTTGTTCTTTCTTTTAGTAGATATGTATAGAATATTGATAGTGCTGATTTTTTTGATTGTGAGTTGGACTTGTGGACTCTTGATCGTATGATTTACGAGATTGACAAACTTTCTGGCTTTGTGTGAAGTATATTCTGTAGAAGACATATGTGAATCTCTCATCAAGTCACTAAATATTCAAAGAATTTTTTTATTTCTTTTCTAATAAAGTTTATATTGTAATTGCTGACGTTTGTGTTTGTCGAATCAACACGGTGGGGGGCCTTGTTGTAAAATTTATACCCTTTCCGTGTTGATTCTCAAATTTAAATTTAAATTCATTTACTACTTAAATATAATTTAAATTCACGTTATAACCTTTAAAATTTAAGTTATTAATTAAATGAATTATAGCGTTTAGTGCTATTTTCTCTTTTGATGCTGCCATTTGAGTTAAAGATATATTAAAATTAAAAAGCGTAATGATAATTACTTTTAGTTAAAAATTATATTCCTTATTGATATATTTATGTTTAAGTCTTTTGAAATAACTTTAATTACTTACCTCATATTTAAAAGCATATTTTATTAAAATTAACTTAAAGTAAAATATGTTTAAATCCTTTTACGGATTGTTCTTTTCGCTACTTGGCGAGGAGATGTAATATTTTTTCAACTGCAGAGTCTCTTTGCTAAGCCCATAGATGGCGGCTGACTCGCAGCGTCGTGTTGCTATAGTTATGGGAGGCGTTCCTATTCTACAGCATCTAGTAGCTGTTACTTTGAATCCGTTTCGTGAGTATAAAAAGGAGGTAGGAAATATGTAATCAGTCTCTTAAGCTCTGAAGCCCTTAATCTTTTAAGCTTTTATGTTTTTTCAGTTTAGCTCAAAGTCATGAGCTGGTATTTCGATATAATTATAAACTGTTTAGTTTTATTATGATTGTAAATTACGTTTTTGTGACTTGTTCGTTTAGTGAAAAGTAGCTTTCTATTTGAACTCAGTATGGCAGTATTTTTAAGGGTATTTAACCTTTCGTCAGCAACCTTTCTAAAATTGTTTCAGCTGATTTAATGTTATTCATCATTTTGTTTCAACTTTAATAAACTGTTTTAATCGAACTTTTGTCTTCAATGAATGCCACATATATTTATCTTCTTTATAGCTTTTAGAGCTGAGCAACTATCATTTCACTGCACTGCTAACTCTGCTAACTTGATATATGTGGAAATTGTTTTTTTTCACAATAGTACCCGATGAGAAATGATTTTTTAAATTTACTTAAGAATAAAAATTTGACTTGAGAAGGAATATGTGCGCGCAGCGAACGTATACCTTCTTACGTGCGCGCGCAGCGCGCATGGCTCTGCGCATCCGAAGGCAGTGGGGACCCGGTGTGAGTTTTCACTCGATCAGAAATGATTTTTTTTAGGGGGCACGAAGGGTCAGGGAAGGAATTCGCGCGCGCAGCACGTGTATCCCGTAAGTAGCGTGTGCGCAGTGCGCACGGGACTGCTCTGCCGAAGGCAGTGGGGACACGGGCCGACTTTTTACTCAATTAGAAATGATTTTTTTTAAACTTTCTTTTCTTAACACTAAAAGTTACTGTTAGTGATTCATTAATTATAGTGATTGAGAGATTTTGAGAATTCAGTCATTATAGTGATTCATTTGAAAATACTGACCCGCTAGCGGGCGAAGCTCGCTAGTAACATTATCTAAATTGTGCTGATAATTTTTTAACATTACGAAAGATTATCGTATCAAAAACATACTAAATATTTGTATCATATTCAAACTATTCATATTGAAAATAATTATGTTCAAAAATTAAAAAAAAAATAAAGAAAAACATTGTACCTATCTTATTGTCGCGGTGTGTAGACTTTAATTATAAAAAATTTTGTCTTAAATTTTTTCTAAATTAGTCTTTAAAAAAATTAGTGTTGAAGTAGTGTTATTTTAGGATAATAATAAATGATAAGCACAACTGAGATAATGTTATTTTATGAAAATGTAAAGAAAAAAAATCTTTGTACCTTTATTTTTGTCACAGAGTGTATATATGAACTTATCATTACATAGCTGCCAGCTAGCACGTTTTTTTACCACTAAAAATTTTTAATAGTTTTTTTTTTTTTTTAATATATATTTTTAGCAGTTTTTTGCGATTAAACTCGATGAATTTTTTAATAAGAAAAAGTGGTGTTAAGAAACCGTACAACTTGGCATCTATGCCATTATTAATTAAAAGGAGAAAAAAGAAGTAAAAGAAAGAAGAAAAGGTAATTATATTTTGAAAATATTTATTGCATTTTGTAATGCGTGTGTATATATATACACGGGGTCACAGATCACATATTTTCCCGGATTCTTCCTCCAATATTCCTCTTTCGGAAATTTAAACAGTATGTTTGCACCACTAATTAAGTAAAAATTACCTTATAAATAGTCTTCTGGAAGAATCACGGAAAAAAGGCGGGTCTGTAACCACTCTAATATATATATATATATATATATATATATATTAATATAGAGAAAGCAAACAACAAATCACAAACAACAAATTTCTATTAGTGTAATATTTTTAATTTTCTATTAATCTACAATTTTAATAAAATTTGTGTAGGAAATCTGCTTGTTATCATAACAGTTTCTTCCTAATTTTGAATCATTATAACATTTACGGTGCAGAGTATTGCACAGTAGTATAGCATATTCATTAATAAATAGATTTATTACATTACTGATATCATTTCCCAACAGCTTGTTTATAAAATAGATTTAACGAAGATTTATATACTAAATATATATGCTACATTATAGGAATGTTTGATTCATGTGAAGTACATATAAAACGCATAAAAACACATAATATGTTCCTGCATATTACTTTTATGTTTGCAAAAAAAAAAAAAAAAAATAAATAAATAAATAAATAAATAAAAACATTAAATGAGAATACATAATCTATGAAAATTAATTTCTGATAAAATATTAGTGTTACAGTACACATTATTATTATTATTGTTTCATATACAACATTAATGTTTTAGTTAAAAAGCATTTCAAATGCATATAAATTTAATCTTTCCATTAACTTAACTGAAACGTTTTTTTTTTTCTGTAGAAGTAAACAATAATATTTAATGACATATAAATGTAAGTTTTATTTGCATTATATATATTTTTTTCCCCTTATTTAAGATAGAATTTCATATGTATATTGATTCGTCATAATTCATACTTTTATGAAATGTTAGATTTACATAATTTCTTATTTAGTCTTGTTAACAGTGCTTATTATCTGGTATACACGACTATATCTATACATAATTTACCCTTAACTTAAACAAGATTCGTATTTACCTGGTAAAGTAAACATATATATGGGAAATAACTATTTTAATTGCATGAAAGAAACAGTTTTATTTTCTTTTTTTAGCATATGCTATTCTTTTACATAACATGAAAAAGCATATTTCTTAGAAAGTTTTTCAAGATTCCTACTTGTAGATAAAGTTAGATCTACCGTAATTTCGTATTTAATTTTGTTATTTGTGTTTGTTATAAATATTACACGATTACATTTATATATAAATTATATATTAAAAAAAAAAAAAATCTGGAGTGACTCCACTCGACTTTCCGAACATTGAGTAATTAACAGTTTTGTAGATAAAGTAAAGAAAGAGGAGTTTTTAAACAAACAAAAGAGAGGAAACCATAATATAGTGTTTGAGTATTTTTCTCCATCTATTACACGATGTTTTATTTAACGCTACTGAACTTTGAGCCCATAGATCATAATCATAAAGAATTTTTCGTTGTGTCCCTGTAAAAACCTATAAATGCTAGATTCACCAAAATGCTTATAGTTAGTGCAACAGTGATTTATAATACTCATATAAATTTTCAGCTCAATTCAATAAGGCGTTTAGATGCTATCGTACTTTAAAAAATTTAGTCCCATAGGCCATAATGATAAAGAATTTTTCTTTGTGTCCCTGTAAAAAAACTGTAAGTGCTAGATTCACCAAAATCTATACAGTTACTTCAACTGTGATCTATAACGTGTGTACAAATTTGTTTTGCTCAGATTAATAAGGCGTTTAGACGCTATCACACTTTTAAAAATTTGGCCCCATAAGCATAATGATAAAGAATTTTTCTTTGTGTCCCTGTAAAAAAACTATAAGTGCTAGATTCTCCAAAATCTATACAGATTGAGTATTTGTGACCTATAATATGTGTATAAATTTTTTGCTCCATTGAATAAGGCGTTTAGATGCTATCGCACTTTTAAGATTTTGCTCCCATAGGCCATAATGATAAAGAATTTTTCTTTGTGTCCCTGTAAAAAAACTATAAGTGCTAGATTCACCAAAATCTATAGGGTTCGTACTATGGTGACTTACAATATGCGTACCAACTTTCAGGTTAATCGAACAAAGCGTTTAGACGTTAGCGTGTTCACTCACAGACATACACACATACATACACACATACACACACACATACATACATCATCGTAAAAATAGTGAAAACGGATTCAGGGGACCTCGAAACGTATAGAAACATCAAAATCTCGAATTCGGATTTTTGACATGATTACAATACTTTCCTCACTATAGTGTTCGGAAAGTAAAAAACTGTATGTTTTAAAAGTATTTTAAATGAAATAATGCTCAGCACTCTTTACATTAAAAAAAATTGTAATATATTCCCAAACTCTTAAAGTTTCTAGAAGAAACAATTGCATATTAAATGAAGGGGAACAGGGCGGCATCATGTAATGAATATCAAAGAGGGTGCTTTAAAGACTACTTTTTCTCTTATTCCAAAAGAAACTAAGGGGGGAATTTGTTAAGAACGCATGATACTTAATGCGAATGTAAATTACATTTAAATTGTTTTAAGTTAAAGGAAGAATTACTTAGAAAACAGCTTGATTTTTAAATACAAAACTAAGTGCACAAGAATTGTTAGAAAAGCTGTATATTATAATGAGAAAGGTTAAAAGAATACTTAAAGATTTACTCTTCTTAAAAAAAAAAAAAAAACGGATTATCAGATATAAATTCGAAATGGATAAATTTAAAATCAGATAGCAATGAAAACCAATTACTTGTTTTAAATTTCTTCAAAAATAAAACAAATATGAAGTATTTCCACCTATTATATCCAGTAGAAAAGTATGTCTTTGCTTAATTTTGGATATAATTGTATATTGTCAGTAAATTGCATACACACAGCGCTCCCAACTTTTATAATTTATTCACGAGCATTTTTGGCCACGCCTCATTTTCAAACCGGAAATTTTGAAAAACGATATTCTTCTTTTTAATCGCTGTTACATATTAAAGAGAAATAATCTACAAAATTTCTGGTTCGAAAGAAAGGCGGGGCTAAAAATGCTCGTGAATAAATTATAAAAGTTGAGAACGCTGCATACGCATCACATAAAATACTTAGAATAAAAAACTAATGAAACTTGCAATATAATTCGAAGGAATTCAGGATACAGCCTCTAACGTATCTGATTTTTTTTTTTTGTGTGTGTGTGTGGTTTCTGATTAAGGTCAAAGCACACACTCACCCCAATTTTTTTACTGTAATTTCTTACTTATTTATTATGCAGATTCCTCACTTTAATTGAGAAATTATTTTTATGAGAAATTAACGGCATCGTACATACGCATGAAACGAGCATTGAATTTATGCATCGCCAGTTATATTTAAAAATGAATAATTTTTTTCCTTATTTTTACGAAAAATTTGTTTTTTATAATACAAAAGTAATTAATAAAAAATAAGGGTAAAGTCTTCCACAGGCAAAATCAGGCCCTGCCTATGGACATTATGTATTTAAATATTTTGAATGTCACTGTATACGAACTATTTATTCGATTGCATTGAAAAATTCTAAGTAACATCTATGTTAGAGATTAAGAATATCAAAATTAAATTTTCTGATAATACTTATTATTAAGTTAAGCTAAAAAGAGTTTCAGAAATGCACTTCAATAGTTTAAAAAACGTTTTTTTTTTTTTTTTTTTTTTTTTTAATTCAAGGTTTGCTAAAAACACAGTTCCGAAAATTCTAATTTTTTTATTTATTTATTTTTATTTTTTTTATTTACATGGGAAAGAAAAAGCAAAGTACAATGTAGCAGAATACGTAAAATGCTGTACGTTAAATAGAGTGAAATAGTGTGCGTTAAAGGAAGAGTAAAAGTATTGTTTATCGTGTGATTATTAAACAAACACATTTTTAAAGTTAATGTACAGTCAGAAAAAAAAACGCAGGCCCCCACCTAATTTTGCCGTAAATTATTCTAGAAACAAGCAGCTGAGGCCGATCGATTTCTCATAGTCTAAATTAGTATGATATAGTTAGATTTTGCTTAAGTAGTCATCTACATATTAAAACAGGCACCAACTTCATTTTATTTTCTATGGCAACCCCTATTTTTGATCTCATATTCAAATTTCTTCGATAAAGGCGGTACGGAAAAAGTCCTTTTTATTTACTTTAAATGAATTCTTGATAGAGTTACAAACGAAAATGTATTAGGAGTCCGTCTATACATTTAAAAAAAAATAAATTTTGATCTATCACAGGAAGGACATTATTCACCGAGATTTATACCGGAAAAAAAGTGCAGAATTATTATTTATAAAATAAAAAACGAAATTGTTTTCCGGAATGTATTGTGTTTGAAAATTAAAAAAAAATAATTAGTTTATCCCATAGCCTCCTTCCTGAACTAGATGTCTGTCGTGTTGTTCGGAAACTTGGCAACAGTTGTAACAGTACACAGCGCCACCTGGTGCAAATTGCGCGAATTTTTTATTCAACAGCCACCAAAAATTTTTTAAAGAGGGGTATGATATACACAGAGCCTGATTAAGGGGGAAGCACACATTATCTCCGCTGTCACCGGAATATTTTTACAATTATTTTTTACTTCATGTCATAGAAATTCCACGCTTTGACGAGGAAATATTTTTTATAAAAAATGAACGGTGTAAAACAATCCAATTTAATCACCGTTATTAGACACCAGAATTCTTTTAAAATAATTTTTAATGAGAATTTTCTGTTTATTATGGGAGAAAAGTATTTGTTAAAAAATAACGGTGTATGTATAAATAATGTGTGCTTCCCCCTTAATCAGGCTCTGGATATACATAAAAAGCAAATTGATTCGAAAAAAAGGCGGTTATATAAATCTTATATCATTTCTTAACGTTCTTGGTGGCAGTTAAATGAAAAATAGGGTAATCTGTACCAGGTGGGGCTGTCTATCGCTTCAACTGTTGCTATGTTTCCAATCTACGCGACAGGCATCTAGTTAAGAAGGCTATGGTTTATCCTTAATAAGCATGGTTTATTACGTCACTTCATTCGTCAAAATTTAAATAGTTTGAGTCAAATGAATCCTACAGTTTTTCAATTATAAAAATCAAGGAAGCAAGATAAAAGAATAAAAGTAAAAATAATAATAGCGATAAAAAATTAAAAGAAATGTTTAATATTAAAAGTATATATATATATATCTACTCTGTTGGGTATATTTTTATTTTACACAGTATGCCTCACACGGAAGTGCTACTATAAAGTTTTTACGGTTAATTTGAGGCGTAAAAACCTACAATATACAATATACAAAAATATAGATAACAAGATTTAAACAAAAATCTGAGAAAGGATATTTCATATTTTCTAAGAACGAGATACTGTTCAAAAGCAATCCTATTTTGAGTAACAAGTCACGCCTTTATATGTTTCTCTAAAACATCAAATTATTTAACAGATTCATGATTAAATAACTGAAATTTTGTCATCAACAATCGAAACGGTAAATTTCAATCGTTTATATATGCTAGAATTCTATAAAGAGTCAAACAAAATAAAATTAAGAAAAGAAGAAACATTTTTAAAAAGTAAAATATTTTTTCAGAATATACTAGAGGATGGTCTTTGTTTACTGTTATTTTGGAATGCCATCAAAATTTCCCACCTGCAATGCGTTAATTTTACAAAAAAAAAAAATAGGTTAATTTGTACCGTAAACACCGAAAGCTTACTTAGAAAACAATAAAAAAAGAAACAAAACAATAAAATAAAATTTTTTTAGTATTGGACTGAATTTGCGTAAATTCGTCTGATAAAGTATGTCCCACATAACATGATTTTCTATTGCCCAGAACGAATATCCCGCGTTATCCAGCAGTCTACCGTACTTGTTATCTTAATTTTAAATGTGTAACTTGTAATCTTAATTTTAAATGTTTAAGATCTATATCTTTAAAAGCAATAAGACATAACTTTGTTAACACTTTTTCCATAATAAATGTAAATTTTACACCGCGAATAGAATTAATCGAAAATAAATTATATTGCGCTTTGTTTCAATAATGTATTTCATAAACTAAGAAAAAAAAACAATTTTCCACTATTTGTTTCTGTATTAAAAAAAATTTAATAAAAATTTATTTTTTATTATGTTACGCCATGCGATAAAATTTAAATGATATAAAGCTTACAAAAGATACTGTAAACAAATGTGAAAATGTCACAACAAGATTAAATCAGAAATGTCATTCTATAAAATGTTATAAAAAATATTAACTAATAGTTATAATAATAAAAAAAAAAAAAATGATTGCTGACTGCGTATTGCTCTTTCAAACAATAAGCCTCACCTTACCGCGTTTCCTAAAACATGACATTTAACTTGAGGTGTACGAGCACTACGATATTCAAGTACGGAAAAAATAAAAGACAACAGAGTTAAAATAGAATTTTAGCAGTGAGAAACTAGGAAAAGTTATTTAATATTTATGAAAAAGACTTAACAATTCAGGATTGGTTATGTTCTTATCTTGCGGCGTAAGCCACACCTTTACACATTTTTCTAAAACTGCATTGTAAAACAAAATGATGTTACATATTTGCAATTAAATAATTTAAGTATTTTCTTCAGCAACTGACGTACTAAATGCCATTGAGATTTAAGCATACCAGTTCACATATAGAGTGAAATACGAATATGCGAACCAGTTTTTTAAAATTGTTTCAGCGATATAGAGGCAGGGCTTGTTTTCTTTTGGTATTCTTTCATTGCAATCCTGCATTGCAATAATTTTACAAAAATAAGCCAATTTGTATGATAAACATCGAAATGTTGCTTAGAAAACAATAAGAATAACACAAAGGTAAATTAAAATCGTCTTTCGCAAGGTTATATGCAGATATTAAATTACAGATGATACAGTTTATAGCAAATTTATAGCAAGTAATGAAATATCACTGTAACACAAAAAATAATGTTCGAAACGAGCTGTAAATTTTGGAACCCATGCCTTTCATGATGCCTGTTCTATTCGTTCAAAAATTAATATAGGTCATAATTCATAATTTTTTCGAATATAAATTTATTAATAATTTTCATAATTCGAAAAATATTTTTCAATCAAAAAAATGCTTGGAATAGGTTTGGGTAACTTCATTCTAACGTATAAAAAATAAGAAAATTTTATTATAATAAATTTTCGGTAAGATATGAATTAATGTTTGTCATATTCATTTAAAATGAGCATCCCCATACTTTGACAGCTTATAACGCTATGGAAAATTGAGCGAAATATACAAACTATAAGATTTTCCGCGATGAGTTGATCCAAATAATTAAAAAAAATATTTTTAAAAAAATGGGGTTTACTATTGAAAAAAAAAAAAAAAGAAGAAGAAGAAGTTGATGCCAGTTTTAATATGTAGATTATCCCCTAGGCGAAATCTAACCATACCCTTATAATCTAGACGTTATTGCAAATCGATCAGTACCAACCACATGTTTATACGGTAATTTACTGCGAAATTAAGTGGGAGGTGGCCTTTTTTTTTTTTTTTTTTTTTTTTTTCCCTGACTGTGCAACAGTTATATAAGCATTAAATGATTATTTACAAACTTAAAAATACACGTAGCACAGCCGCCAGCTTTTTTTACTTTTATATCAGAATTTACACCAGTATTTTTAAAATGGAATATGTTATATATATTTTCGACGATTAATATTACTGAAAACAGTTATAGAGATTTTTCGGTTTCAAGTCTACCTTGAAAAACGGGAGAATTGGCACCTATGAAACAGTGATTTTAAAGGTGATTGGTTTGTTTTGTATATACAAACATTTACGATGAAATTTTTATCTGTCAATATATAATTTATAATGTCGCTGAAAGTAAAATGATTGCAATTTTTAAAAATAACAAAAAACTAGTATATTGTATCACAAAAATTTCTTCTGTATTTTTCTATTCAAATTCAGTCATAAAAGAATATATATATTAAAACTGAACGAAGAGGAGATTAATTTCTTAGTAAATAAAGCTAATTCAGAGTTCCCAACTTTTATAATTTATTCACGAGCATTTTTAGCCCCGCCTTGTTTTCGCACCAGAAAATTTGTAGGTTATTTCCCTTTATTATGTGACAACGATTAATTAAGAAGAAAATCACTTTTCAAAATTTTCGGCATGAAAAAGAGGCGAGGCTAAAAATACTTGTGAATAAATTATAAAAGTTGGGAACTCTGCGCTAAGTGTCTAAGGAAGTTAAATGTTTGCTCTACCAATGATATTTTTTTTTATATTTATTTATTTATTTATTTTGGTTAAAGTTAAAAAAAAAATGCAAATAACTTTGTTTAAAACTACCCCAGAGTAATGGTGAACACAGAATAATATGAGTGGACGTTGGCGTACACAAAATGGTATGGGCATCTAATAAAAGACGCCCATATTTGAAAATTTACACATTTAGGGGAAGAACAATGCTCCTACACATAAAGAGTTTTTCCTATTTAACTATTTTATTTTAATAAATATTTCGAAACATTTATATGGAATTTTGGACTTTACAATCGTATTAAAAAATGAAAACTAATTAAAAGCACCTATTGGGCGATTTTTACCAAAAAGTTTATAGGATATTGTAATTGACAAGATGCAACTACAGTAAAGTCTCGTGCAATGCGGTGGCAGAAATGACAAATACATAAAACGGCTGTTTTTTTTTAACACCACTAGGTTTTTAGAGAGCCAATCTATTGGTTCATATACTGCATTCAGTTTTTTGTATAAAGCAGTTGCTTTGATATGAAATTAGTGGTGTTAAAAAATAATTGTAATATTTAGGGCAACTTGTACCCGCGTTGTATACTGCAGATTTAATTGTTTGTAAAAATTTGTGTTGTAGCTCCTGAGGTATAATTGTAACAAAATTGTCTAAAAATCGTTACATAAAACGTGAAATGCCTTCGAAAAAAAGGATTTGAAAATTTTTACGAGACCAACACGTCCTTCTGTTTAAAACAGAAGAAGGTAATAATAAGTAAAATAAACTTCAGTGTCACTCACACAGCCTTCTCTTACCCTGAAATTCAATATCTAAACATATGTAGATTGCATGTTTAATCTTAAGGTAAGATACTAAAATTTATTATACTTTAAAAATAATCTAAAATATGTTTATGAACAGTTTTATTTCATATATAATTCTGTTTGAACTCCCATTTGAAACCCCCCCCCCCCCGCTCAATTATTATATTTATTTTTAAAAAAGTAAAATTAAGGCTGTTATTAATTTGCTTTTAAACTTCCCAATCTTGATCAAATTTTTATGTAGCAACTTAATACGAACTTCAAACTACAAAATTTGAATTTCCTGCACTTTATTATTTTTAAATTATGCTAATAAAAGATATACATGCAAATCAATCTTTAAAAATTGGACTTTCGTAATCAGGTTACCTAAAACGACGTGATATTTTACAAGAAACGAAATTTAAAATAGAGCTTCAAAAAATTATTTGCTTACAGTATGGGTATGAAAAATTCCTGAGAAATGTTCGTCGACACAGTAAAATACAGCAAAGCCCTTCCATAAATTACATTCAATGGAAAAAAAAAAAAAAAACGTTTAGCTGAATTTGGGGTAGATCTGTATAGTGTCTGTAACCAATATGCACTTTAAACAATATTGTGTACTTAAATTTAGTCTTATTTAAAAAAAAAAATCATCAAACACATTATGAATTACAATTCAAGCAATTTCCATATTTAGCCCAAATATATCGAAATACTTTGGGTGGCCCTGTAAACGAATAGTGAATGATTTCCAAACCACAATCCCCTCAAAACATGCTTTTATGTATACATAAAAAAAAATTGTTCATTCCGTTTTGTTTAGGTTCAGCTTATAGATATCACACTGTACTTTCCAGAAACTTCCCTATAGACGTAATATATTTTAATTTTCTTGGATGCCCTGTACACTAACTATTTGCTTGATTTCAAAGAAAAGTTTGGTGTAGCACCCCTATATGATACACATTTAGAATAGCGAGTTTGAAGCTTCTGCTACTATTTGTTCCCTAGATATGCTGATAAGAGACAAACACACAGATCAACCGCTAAAAATATGTTTTTTGAATTCAGGACGCCTTGAAACGTGTAAATATGACAAAAACGCAATTTCGAAAATTCGACCCAAAAAATATACTTTCTCTACCAAATATATTGGTAAGAGAAAGCAATACTAGACTGGAATTTCAGTAGCATTGCGAAAGAACAAGAAAATTTTCTTTGATTTAATAGCAATATGCTCTATGGTATCGAAAATGTGTTCTATTATTATTATTATTATTGTTGTTGTTTGTTTGTTGTGTGTGTGTGTGCGTGTCTGTGAGTGCGCGTGTTTTAACATTGTAAACATTTTACTTTTGTTTTTTATATCAAAATTATATAGTATCCCATTAATATAATATTTTACGTATAAACAAAAAGAGATTTCATTTTATTTTCAGTCTTTATTTTCGTCATTGAAAAAGTTCTATAATTATAAAGCTATTGATTTTATATTCTAAATTTAATTAAGTAGAAATTCAATAAATTTATGTATTTCATTTTAATTTTATTATAACATTTCAGTAAAATATGCCATAGCTGTCAAACTTTCGAAATTTGCTTATTTGATTTATCACCATAATTGCCAACTTAGCACCTTTTGGCTGCCGGAAAATGCTTACTTTACCTAATCATTAAAAATCGGTACAGTTCGCTGATTAAATAAAGTAACATACTTGCCAACCATCTCATTATGAACTGTACAATTTTTAGTACCCGCCTTTTTCTTCACACCAGTCTTTTTTTAGAGCAATTTTATTCTTATTTAATCGTAACAACATTTGGAGAAAACTATTCTAAAAATAAAGTTGTGTGAAAAAAGGGGCGTTAACAATTGTACGGTTATTAATGAGATGATTGGCAAGTATGAAATAAATATTTCTACTAAAATTTCCCGGTTTCCAAAGGGTGCTAAGTTGGCAACTATGTTTATCACCATTATTTAAAAAAAATTGACATAAATATTTTCGACGAATAAATAAATTGAGAATAACCCGTTAGTAGACGCTATAAACAGCGCCACCTATTACATATTCTGCACTATTTATTTAACTGTCACCAATAATTTTGAGAAGTGATGTGATCGACGTTTCTTCGATTTTATTCGCGTATTAAGTATATCAAATGCCACTTCTAAAAATTTTTGGTGGCTATTGAATAAATAAATCTGTCAACACTGAAAGATGGGCGGCAAATCGACCAACTAGCGACTACTAACGGGATAATCATAAAACAATTCTAGTATAATGCATATGTAGATGCCATCATTTTAATTTATTCCGGAGTATTTTCAACCCCGCCTTTTTTTCATATTACTTATTTTTTTAAAAATTTTTTGAAGTTACATATTGGAGAAAATTTTTCTACAAATAAAGTAGTCCGAAATAAAGGCGGGGCTAAAAGTACTTCGAAATAAATTAAAATTTAGAGTTTCTAGCTATAAATATTATAGTATTGTAGTATTTCAGTAAAAGGAATTTTAGCTTGAAACAATATTTGATGTTCTTTTCATGAATTTTGCAGTGTCATACAGAGCAGACTGTTAGATATTTGTTTCATGAAATGCAAAGTGGAAAAAAAAATGTCACCAACAACTATTTTGTTTCAAATCATCCTATAAATATGTGGGTAGTTTCAATCCATTAATATTAGCGTCTAATTTATAACGGTATATAATTTCTTATGTCTATTTTTTAACATAAAAGAATAGGGTAAAATTTCGCTTAAACGTCCATTTTGAGGAATGTTTACATCGTAAACATGACGGACAACTTTTAAAACATCATTTATGATACTGGTTAGCATAATCATTGACTACGAATATAATAATTTGAAAATTTCGTAAGTTTTCGAAATTTAACAGTTCCTTAACATAACAGAAAAGAGCACTATTTTACACAAACTTGCATTTGCATTATGGTAATCATTGTATTGAAAATAGTATGAAGTAGGTCTAATACGATAATATGAAATTCACCCAATAAAATTAATTAAAAAATTGGAACATGGTAAATATATTGAACTGAAAGTTGGTAGCCTACAAGGCTGGTCATTTTATTCAATCACCGGGTCGAACGATCGGTCAAATGCATAGTCTTTGTCATGATATTGTCTGCCCTGCAGTAAAAATTTATGATAACAAATGTATGGTGTGAAATTGATCAGAATTCACCTATGCCAACCAGCTGTTAACAGAATGCTAATGAAATATCAGTTATATTGCTTGAAAATTGTAATATTTAATATTTTTCTGACTCCAAAATCATGTATACAGAGCTGCGACAGTACTAATTTTTTTATTACCTTCGTACCACTATTTCCAAAATAATAGTGGAATGAACAGATTGTATTCACTTTGTCTACATAAATTTATTTTAAATTTTATGTTATGCAAATAGTGGTACGAAGTTAATAAAAGAAAAAGTCGCTTATGGATGCCCTGTATACAGAAAAAATAAATTTTAAATACATTATATATATATATATATATATATGTATTTCATTGATTCAAATATTAAAAAACATTTTAATTAACTTTGATAAAATTAATTAAAACGTAGACTTTTGTACATTACTATTTAACTTTTCTTTGAAAGGACATCATTAAATTCTTGCTCTAAAGAAATATCTTACTTGCGGAATTTATTTGAATTCGACGAAATTATCTGCGCCAAAGATTAAGCATTGTCTTTGTACAAAACTATTTTTTTCCTAAAGTGACAATTGTTTTGCGAAAAAGAAAAACCTTGAAGCAGAAAAGGATTAAGAAATTATTTTTTTAGCTATTGGAGCACATTTGATAGTGTTTTTTGCTGAAGTAAACTACTTCTAAGGAACGTATCAAGATTTAAAGTGACAGACTTATTTTTTGAGGGCTTAAGATTGAAATCTTTTCAACTATTTCATACATTTTTCCGAAAAAGAAATTTTTATATAAAGAAATTAATCTCCAGTTTAATTCTTTATTTTATATTAAAATGTTGTTGGACTAACAGAAAATTGTTGAAAATAATTATTAACTCAGTAAATTTTACCCTATTAGTAGAGTAAAAGTTTCTGTGTAGAAATTATATAAAAAATATAACGTTTCCATAATACAGCTGTAAACACGTGAATATTATTGTTCATGCCACGATTGGTGGTATATAAATTTCTATGATAAGAATTGTTGGTAAAAGAAATGAAAATTATACACATGATTTTTTTTTAATAATATTTACCTAACTAGTAAAACAATTTCTATTCAAATGTTAATAAAACATATTCAGAACTCCGAGATGTATATCATATACGGCGTATCTTAAAATTTGATTTTTTAAAAAATACAACATTTAGTAACGCTTAAAGAACAATACTTGCCAATCTGGATTTTGCTTAATCATTCAACAATCAATTATATCGGAAAATACAGCTTAAATTGATTCTTAATCACTACGAACTTAAGACATAAAGAAGGACTCTAATCAGGCTTCTGTGAAACATAGGCCAGAGTGCTGGATAATTTAATTGCAGGAGAACAGAATTAATTCGGTTCCTAAGTTATCATACCCAATGCCTAATATCTCTCCATAAGTTAACTTAACTGAGATATTTATAAAATTCAACAAGAAGCAGTTAGTAGTTCATATAACTTTATAAATATATTGGAGATAGCAAAATGCCTTACAGTAGGATTTAACTCTTCACTCCACACTTTTTTTAAGTGAAGAATAATAATTCGCAGTTATTAATAGAAATTATTAACAATAATTAATAGGAACTAACGCTTAAAGGTGGTCCGTTCTTTTACCTTACTAAGACAAGCACCTTTGCAAATGTGCAAAGCAGTTTTCAATGTCAAATTATAGAGGACAGCAGAGAAAATCCAATTCAGACTAACAAGGAGAGGTCACGACATGGAAAATTCATATCGGGACGAAATTGTGCAGGACTGTAGTATACTATGAAGGTAACAACATATTAAATCAATAGGACCCACTATCCACAAAATTTCGAGAAAAAAGCATTTAAAGTTTCAGTAATCTTTAAATACAAGTTATTTCGCAAGCAAGGTATCGCCCCAGTGGCGTGAGCGAAAAGCATTGGTCTACCACCCAGACAAGACGGGTTCGAGGCTACTTGCGGAACTTTTTTTTTTTTTTTTTTTTTTTCTTCTTTAATTTTTTATGTACTCTAAATTTTTTATTTATTTTTACTTTATTTTATAAACGAATTCAAAATTTGAAAAAATTATAAAAGATTATTTAATTTTCTTGAATATAAGATAATTTTTTTTTTTTTTTTTTTTTTTTTTTTTTTTCAAATATTTGTAACATAAAAATACAATAAATTTTTATAACTTAAAAAATAAATTTTGATTTTTCAAAACATAAATAACATATAAAGAAAAGCAGATAAAAAATTTAAATAACTAAAAAATAAGCAAGCTGTAAAACAAAGTGTAAAAAATAATTAGCAGGTGTACTTAAATCTTGGTTTGAGCTTCCTGTTTTCCTTTTAATGTCTATAAATTACGTCACGTAAACCCTTTTAGTTTGTTAATAATAGAGAGCAGGTGAAGTGAAATATTTTATTTCGTCCACAGAAGGATTAAAAAAAAAAAAAAAAATGTCTTTGTCGAAGAAGAAAGTATGTTGATTAACATTTAAAATCTACATTTAAGGATAACATTTCTTTGCATGTAATAATTTAATCGTATCATAATCCTATACTTTAATTTTTTAAGAAGTTGTACTGATTGGAGAAGTAACTATTTAATTTGGATAATAATTATAATGCAATTTAAATCATCATTTCTCTGTATTTTTTTTTTTTTTTTTTTTTTTTTGTAATTTAAAAACAAAATTTAATATTTAATAAAGAAGCATCACAAAACTGGCGTTGTAAAAATTATTACTTACAAACTTTGAATTAACACCATAAAATGCAATAAACTCGCAACAATTGTTTCGGGTCAAAAAATCACGACCCTTCATCAGGCGAACAAAGTAAGCACTGCTTACTTTGTTCGCCTGATGAAGGGTCGTGATTTTTCGACCCGAAACAATTGTTGCGAGTTTATTGCATTTTATGGTGTTAATTCAAAGTTTGTAAGTAATAAAATTTAATATTGTTTAGGACATACCTAAAATAAAATAAAATACTTAGAAAAATAATTAAAAACATTTCCTTTATTTGTACCTTATTTTATAGTTAAAACAAAACTGAAATTTATTTTTTAAGTTATAAAAATTTTATTGTATTTTTAAGTTATAAATATTAAAATAAAAAAAATATTTATTTTATATTCAAGAAAATTAAATAATCTTTTATAATTTTTTCAAATTTTGAATTCATCTATAAAATAAAGTAAAAATAAATAAAAAATTTAGAGTACATAAAAAATTAAAGAAGAAAAAAAAAAAAAAAAAAAAGTTCCGCAGGTAGCCTCGAACCCGTCTTATCTGGGTGGTAGACCAATGCTTTTCGCTCACGCCACTGGGGCGATACCTTGCTTGCGAAATAACTTGTATTTAAAGATTACTGAAACTTTAAATGCTTTTTTCTCGAAATTTTGTGGATAGTGGGTCCTATTGCTTTAATATGTTGTTACCTTCATAGTATACTACAATCCTGCACAATTTCGTCCTGATCTGAATTTTCCATGTCGTGACCTCTCCTTGTAAGTTTTGCAGATATGCAAAGAGGCTCGATGAAGGGTTAACCAGGCCTCGCAGCGCTCCTAAAATTTTACGCTGATTTTATTATATTGTCACCACTATTTTATTACAAATTTTTTTAAATAGTTGTTTAGCATAAAAGTTTTGAGATAGGTCACAGTTCCGGTGATGAACCGTTTAACATCACCGGAACTGTGAACTGCCGCCAATAATTAAACTCAATTTTACGTTATTAACCCATTGTTCACTTAAATTTTCTTATAATTTATTTAAGTAGCATTATAAGGCTGAATATCACATAAATGTGCATTTTAGTGTTTCAGGTCTTTATTATTAATTTTAAGCAAATAAATTGTAAAATTTTATTATTATTCTTTAGAAGTACCTTTTTAAAAAAGCATCCAATCATAAAATGTGAGTTTATAGCAATTGCAGTATTTTTTAGAAAATTTTAAACCTTAAAATCGTCATTTTCGTGACTGTCTCCAATACCAAATGTTTACATACAAAGTATGTTTTTTACTAAGAAAAATAAAATGATAATTAAAATAATTGTTAATTCTTGTAAAAAAAAAACTATTTGTTTTCAAAGGAAATTTTTTTTTTCTTTTTAATTACGTTAATTTTCATGCATGAGTAATTAAAATGCTTGTATGCAAGTCTTGACGTCATTTTCGTGACACGTGAAAATACATGCATATATTATCAAGGGATGTTGCCACCATTCACTTTTTTTAAAGTTTAAGATCAGAAATCAACATTGACGATATGTGGAAAAAATAAATCTCAAGAAAATTAAAAACAGGTAAGTGTTAAAATTATTTTTATTGTTTACATGCTGTGCGTATTTTTATTGCTTGTCATTTTCGAGATGCATAAAAAATAAAAAAATATTATTGTAAAATTTAGAACAAAGTTTTATTTTAATATAGAATGACGACCAGAAGAAGGAAATGTGACGATATCGGCTAAGTGAAAGCATGTTTTTTTGTACAGAACGAATTATTGACGATCTGTCATTTTCGTGACGGTCATTTTTGTGACGTCACGAAAATGACATTTGTTGAAGATTTACTATTTTGTAAGCCCTGGATTTAAATAATTTTTTATTTTGAGTTAAAAGATTTGTTGGTGTAGGATAAGCTTTATATTTAAATATTTAAAGTACTTTCCGGTATCCAGGTAAATATAAAAAAAATACATACGACATTAATATTAAGATACAATTAAAAAAGCAAACTTTTAATTTTTTTTTTTTTTTGCCACCTTTAAGGTGACATTGAGAATGTTACTCAAAATATTTTACTTGTGTCATTTATGGCAAGATGCTGAGAAAGAGGATGTCCATGAAATTCAAGTGCCACATATTCTGTGCAAAATTAGGAATTCTCCTGAACCTGCTTCAAATAGATATTTTCAACTTCAGGATGAAGATTTTAATAATGTTCAAAATGCTTTTTCTGAATTTAATTCAGTTAATCATTAAACTTGTAACTACAAGGATTTTAATACAATAAAATTGCTTGATATTCTCATTATTGCTCTTTCTTTTCCCTTCACAATCTTTTCTCTATTGTTCTAATATGTTCCATTTTTAATATTATATGGTCCTATTTCATTGACAAACAATGTTATTTCAGTGAAAAATAGTCATTTTGACAAATATTGTCATTTCAGTGACAAACAGTCGTTTCAGTGACAAACATTGTCATTTCAGTAACAAACCAGTCATTTCAGTGCATCATTTTTTGACATCTTTAAATGCTATAATTAAAAATTTAATGCAAGTAAACTAATTATTTCCAGTTTATAGTCAAGAGGTATGCAGTCTATGATATTTCCCATTGATATAATTTATGTTATAAAAAATTAAATTAAATTTTATTTATTTATTTATTTTTTTTTTTTTAATTTAAAAATTTTGGGTTTTTTTTATTTTATTTTATTTTCTAAAATGGGAAGAACTTTTTAGAAAAGCCTAAGTCTTGTATTTTTTAATGAATCTGAACCACAAAAAAATTTTTAAATGGTAATTTTGATTTTATAAGATAATTAAAATTATACATTTTTATTGAGAAATTTCAATAAAATTTTAAAAAATTAGGATCGATCTCTGTCAAACTCAGAATTTATTTAAGATGTACTTACGGACTTATTTTAAAAAATTCAAATTAAAATACAAATTTTGAAAAAAAAAAAAAAAAAGTTTAAAAAAATCCAAAATGCACACTTATGTGATATTCAGCCATAAAAGCTTCTGTATTTTTTTTCATTTTTAATTAAACCTTTTACTATCTTTTAACCTTAACATTACGCAGATTTTTAACATCTGCAGCTACATCTTACCTTTCTGGCTCACAAAGTAGCACGACGATCAGTAACAGCCTGGATGTAAAGTGTCCTGCATTAGGGCTTCAATCCAGTTCCAGATTCAAGGGAAATTTATTTTTGACGTTAGTTCTGACAAAATAAGGAATCTCAAGTAATTTTTTGGAAATGTTTTGAGGCCTTACTCAACATATCAATTGCAGGTCACGTAAAAATGCATGCAGACGTTGTATATATACGCCCATGACATTTACCGCAACGACTCTTGAAGATAAAAGGGTATTGCAGGTTAAGCATATAAAAACTGCACCAGCGTCGAATGAAGAGTTCTTGCCTGCTATTTATTGCTCTATATCTGAAACATCTTTTGCACACAATTTTAGACTTCTACCCTCAATGATTGGGGAGTAATGGGGGTGGCAACCTAAAACGTTAAATTTAATTAAAAAAAAAAACTATTCAAGATATCTTAACGAGGTTGAAACTATTTATGAATGTTTATGAAGAACATAATATTTTTTTTTTTTTTTTCAGAATTTTCACTAGATTTAAACGGTAGAAAATGATAAGTATATTTTTGATGGGCGACTTTTTATACTATCCACCAAAGTGACACCTACCAAAAAAATACAGTTTATTTGTTTATTAGTTTGCTATTATATTTTTAAATTACAGAAGTGTCAAATTGATAGAACGTAGTGAAAAATATAATAATCTCTCAAAATAAAAGACTGACACCAGCACTCGTTATCAATAATTTCTATTATTATCAATCGCAATAAATTAAACCACGAATATGATATAAATTATTAATAAAAATACGCTGGTATAGATTTTCCGTGCTGAGACGGAAGCTCTTGCACCGTTGTAATAATACCAATGATATAATATTTATTTTTAAAAACTATTTTATAATAATAAATAAATAAGGCAAGCAAATATAAAAATGCTCTTTTAACATTTGTTATTAAAATGTACCAATTAGCAATAAAAAAAATATTCTATTTAATTGTTATCAGAGATCTTACATCTAAACTTTTTTTTCAAGACACTTTTACGGATGAGAATTTTTTCTAATTTTTGCTACCTTTATTTTTATACACTAGTCTCTATCCTGTTTAATCACGACATATTACTATGAAAAATACTGATATAAAGATTTCTGTATGAAAATACCATAGATGCCAACATTTTAATTTATTCCGGGGTATTTTTAGCGCCGCCCTTTTTCATGCATCTCTCCAGAGCTGTTTCTCTATTTATAGTTCATAATGGACTCGCCTTTTTTCAAGAATTCTACCACCAGTACTTTTATGGAATAGATTTCCTTTTAAATTTTAAGACATTTTAAATGTAAAAAATTGCTAAATATTAATAGTGGTTCAGAAAATTAAGGAGTGTCAAGGACTGTACGAACTATGCCATTTTTGATGGGCGGAGAAATGTGAAAGATTTATAAAGAGTGTTATGTCAATTGTACCTGATTACGTTTAACAATAGTAGATGATTTATAAAAATCACACTCGTAAATAAATAAATAAATGAATAAAACATTATGCATGTAGAATAAATGAATTAGTAGACCTTTATCAAAATATCATTATTTAAAAGAACGGAAAAGCTTATAAATATACTTTAGCCAAATTAAATAGTACTTTTCAGACATATAAAATTCTGTGTTACTGTATATCAAGGGGTTCATTTTCCAGCAAAGTTGTTACAACTTATATATTGAAGTAAGCGCAAAACGATTTAAAAACTGAGAGACTTCTAATTCATTCTGTAACATTATCAGTAACTGCCTAACAATGTTACGAATAAAAATAAAAATATTGGCAGCTATATTTACAGCTAATTATATGGCTCGTATTCCATGCTCCCTTTTACACGTTCGGAGATGGGGGAAACACCCTCCTTTTTTTTTTTTCCTACTGCTATTTTAATAGATGCCAATATTTTGATTTATTCCGGAGTACTTTTAGCCCCGCCTTTATTTATAGAAAATTTTTATGAAATATATAACTTCCATAAAATCAAGCAATTTTATCCTTAAAAAATAAGTGCTATGGAAAAAAGTCGGGGTTAAAAAATACTCCGGAATAAATTAAATTTTGCCATCTATGCTGTTTTCATATAGAAATTTTTATATCAGTATTTTTGAAGTGTTGTGACGTGATTAAACAGGATAGAGACTATTATGTAAAAATAAAGGTAGCAAAAATTACGGAAATTTCTCATCCTTAAAAGTGTCTTGAAAAAAGAGCGAGATGCAAGATCCCTGATAATAAATAAGAAGCATAAATCTAAAGAAAATGATGAGATAAAACAAAACATAAATGCATAATAATAAACGTGGGGCACAAAAGGAAATGAAAAAATAACTATCATTTATAAATATTTACTTTTTCTTTAAGTTTGCAATTTTAGTCATACTACTAATTATTATAAATTCCTGATTTGTTTATTTAATCGCATTGCTTCTCTTGGCTTTGTGCGTTGTTCATTCAATGCTTAACTCGTGCCTATTTTGTGTTTCGCCTTATGGAACGTCTTGCTATTATTTCGATACGAAACAGTTGTTTCAAATTTTGTTCAATTTCTTGTGTTTTATTTTTAATTTATTACTTTTTGTACCATTCCTTTGGTACACTTTTAATTGCCTCGTGAGAATAGTTAGATGATTTATTTACCGTAAATGAACAAAAAGAAAATGAAAGTAAATTAAAATGAAATTCAATAATAATAATTATTTTAAAATTTAAAAAAATAAATTTTCTTTATATATATATATATATATATATATATATTATTTTAACTTTAGTATATATAACATTAACATAAATAATGTACCAGTTTTCTTATTCACTTACAACCAGAGCCTGATTTAGGCCGGGGCACTCTCTCACCGGAATATTTTTACAATTATTTTCTATTGCATATCATAAGAATTCCACGTTTTGACTAGGAAATTATTTTTATATAAAATGAACGGTGTAAAACAATTGAATTTACTCATGGTTATTAGACACCACAATTCTTTTAAAATAATTTTTTATGAGAATTTTTTGTTTATTGTAAGAGGAAAGTATTGCTTAAAAAATAATGGTGTAAGTGTAAATAATGTGTGCCCCGGTCTAAATCAGTCCCTGCTTACAACACACATACACACACACGCACAAAAAAAAAAAAAAAAAAAAAAAAAAAAAAAAACAATAAATTAATAATAATAATAATAATAATAATAAATATAAAGCTAGAGAAACACCATTGACAAAATTACTGGGAATTTTACGTAAAATTTCCGTTATCTGACTTTATAAATAGTTCATTTCTAATTTCTAGGGTCATTATATTTATTCAAGATTATTATTATTTCCAAACTGGAACACTTTAAGCACAAAGAAATAAAGTCAGTTTTGTAAATTAATTAAGAAGGTTATTCATTTACTGACACGTTTACGCAAGGATTATTCAAGTTTTTATTTTTCTTAAGTAAACAGCATTTATCTGCATTAGTTATCATTGAACTGTTACGTTAATCGAATGCAATTACTGAAACAGTTTTGGATAAAGAAAAATTATTTAGAAACAAAATTGAGTAAGAAAAGTAATTTAAATATATATTTTCTTTTAACTTTGGTTATTTACTTATAGGATAAATAGTTATTGTTACTGTTTGAAATTCGATGTATACAATTAAGAAATATAAAGCAAAACGAAATATATGTGAAATAAAAACGTTTAAACGTGAAAAAATGGAGCATTTTAACTATATATTTTTTAATTTTACATTTGTAATTATCTTTTATATATAAAATGTGAGAGTATTAATATTTTGAAAAACATTAAAAAATTTCTAAAACGAGAGTAATCTTTAGTAATTAGTGAATACGTTTGAAGAAAATTTTCTAAGCGCTTTAATATTTTAATGAGGAAGGGAGTAAACTAAAATAAAATGTGTTTAAATTGCAAATATTTTTCACTTTGAATTCTAAAGAATAAATAATCAAAAGACTTACAAAATAAATACTGGAAAATTGTTGAATAACAAAAACATTTTAGAACAAAAAATTAACGACAAAAAATTAACGGTAAAGAAATTTGAGAATTGTTTGAAAGTAGAAAAGTTAAATTTTTAAAAAATTATTGTGAGTTTATTCGCTAGTTTCTAAAATAAATGACGAACATTTGGCTTTTCAAAGCACTGGTGCTAGCTAAATTCATTGAAATAAACGCAGTTTATGCCTTATTAGCTTTAGAAAGTTTTGCTATCTAGAAGTTT
Source organism: Salticus scenicus (assembly GCA_963930645.1). Taxonomy (NCBI): domain Eukaryota; kingdom Metazoa; phylum Arthropoda; class Arachnida; order Araneae; family Salticidae; genus Salticus; species Salticus scenicus. The sequence goes on along the minus strand of OZ005653.1, from coordinate 240,381,921 downwards.
TGTTATAACCTTGGATAAATAGAAGATAAAAAAAAAAAAAAAAAAAAAAAGGAAAAAAAAAAGAAAGGAAAACCTTTATTTAAACGTTTTTGGTAATTTCGGCCCTTACTATATATATGCATGACGTACATAGCATTAGTATGCATTTAATGTTGTCATATTTATTCAATAGTCTCTTGTTATTTAAATTCGTACTTAAATATATTTTAGTGAACATTTATAAATATGAATAAATAAATATATAATTAAACACACGCACGCATATATGTATATATATATTACTATTCAAATATATTAAAATTATTGAACCATATCAAGTTAACTAGTTACCTAATTGGCCTTTGTGACTTTTCGTGGTGAATTATTCAAATATTTGGCTTTCGTTCTCATTATTCTCATTATAATCATGAACAATTATATATATATTTATACGTATAAATGATATATTCTCCAAATTTTATTTAAACTGTATTTTTATCTGGTGAAGCGAATTAAATATAGGCAAATTTTAAATGGAATTGCGTAAATGTAGAAAGCACGAAAATGTATAAAAACGACTAAAATATACGACAGAAGTATCAGTATGATACAACGGGCAAGATAGCAGAGAAACATTTTTTTATTATCTGCATAAATTATACTTAAAAATCAATTACAATTTTAATGCTCAATATGTATTTCTCATTAAAATACAAATTGAAAAAAAAAGTTTAAATGATTTAATGGATTTTTTTTCCTAGGAACGTGGCGTTTCATAAAATTTGTTTGATAGTCATAGTTGTCAACCGTTTCACATACTTGCCAACATCTTAATTAATATGCCCTAGTGTTGTTAGTCCCGCCCTTTTTTCAAACCAGTAAATTTTTAGAGTAATATTCTCCATGTGCAATTACGATTAAATAAAAAGAAAAATACTCTAAAAAGATACTGGTGTAAAAAAGAAGGCGGGGCTAACAATACTGTGGAATATTAATTAATATGTTAGCAAGTATGTTTTAATTTATTCTGGAGTATTTTGAGCCCCGCCTCTCTTTCGCACCATTTTATTTTTAGAGTTTTTATATCCAATGTATAACTACGATTCAATAAGAAAAAATTACTCTTAAAAAAAAAAAAAAAAAAAAAAAAAAAAAGTAGTAAGGAATTAAAGGCGGGGCTAAGAACGCCCGGAGTAAATTAGAATGTTGGCAACTCTGTTGATAGCACTCCTTATGAAAAATTCAGAATTGCACAATTATCGGATTTTTAGAAACCCATAATTATTTATATAAGTATCCATTTTACATTACAGTGAAAATTATATGATTAAATACGTCAGATAAAGCTTTAAAAGAATAATCATATGAGTTTACAGGCAACTATAAAAACTGAATAGTAATTTATGATATATTTCTTTTGTGAATCAGACTTGATTTTAAAATATTACCGAAAATTATATAGGGTATAAATTTTCTTTAAACGTTCTTACTAATTCAATAACAAAAATTCGATATACACCGTGGCCAATAAGTTCTCATACAACTTTTGAAGCACGTTAAAAATTTGTATATATGCGTTACTGTAGTCCCAATTATTTTACAGGCAATTTAGTGTAAGGTATAAAGCTATTGCAAGTGTAAATGTTGTACTAATTATAATTTTCTTTACCTATGTAGAATGAAGAAATTGAGAAAAATTGTGATAAATAAGTTCCCTTAAGGAGAGCAGCCGGATGGAGTTTTTAGAGACTTTAACCCGTTAGTAGTCGCTAGTTGGTTGATTTGCCGCCCATACTTCAGTTTTTCCAGATTTTTTTATTCAATAGCCACCAAAAATTTTTAGAAGTGGCATTTGACATACATAAAACGCAACTAAAATCGATTTAACGTCGATCACATCACTTCTTAAAATTATTGGTGACAGTTAAATAAAATGTTCGCAATCTGTAATAGGTGGCGCTGTCGATAGTGACTACTAACGTGTTAAAGCCCTGGTGGTGAAGAGAGATTTCATTTACAGAACTATCAGAAGGTATAATGAGACATCCTCTGTCGATGACAGAAAAAAATCTGGCAGACCGAGGTCCGTTCGAACAAAAGAGGCCGTGAAAAGGGTCAGGGAAATTATATGACGAAACGGACAAAGATCTGCTAGAAAACTAGCACGAGAGCTCAAAATTTTGAGGGGATCAATGTTAAACATTCTGAAAAAGGACGTTGGGTGCAGAGGATTATAGAAAACGTAAATTCCACGGAGTTTCGGCGTCTGCTAAGATGGAAAGAAAGCAAAGGGTGGAAGAAACCCTTGCTTGGCACGCTGCGGATGAATTTGTCTTTTCAAACGAGAAACTATTCATTTTACAGCAAAGTCTCAACCCCCAAAACGACAGAGTATGGTCAGTTTCTATTGATAACTTCCCTGAGAGCCAGCATTATGTTCCGCGTTATCAAAAGGCTCCGTCTCTGATGGTTAAGAGCCGTTACTTCCAAAAGAGGAAAACTGCTGTAAATCTTCATTGATAAGGGGGTAAAAATCAATGCCCAATATTATAAAACTGAGGTTTTGGAAAAGGTTTTACTCCCAAATGTCCAGAGTATGTATGGCGCTGAATATTTTTGCTTCCAACAAGATGGTGCCCCTTCTCCTACCGCACGTGTGGTTCAGGAGTGGTGCAGTCAAAATTTAGCTGACTTTTTGCCAAAGAACGAATGACTCCCAACTCCCCCGATCTGAACCCACTTGATTATTTTGTGTGGTCATATATGCTCTCCCAACTGAATAACTGTAAATTCACCGATATGAGCAAATTCAAAAATGTAATTCAAAAGATACGGCAGGAAATGTAAATAGAATCCGTGTGTGCCACATGTGATGAATTTGAAAAGACACTTCAGCTCGTTAAGAAAATAAAAACGGAATTATTCCAAAGCATTTATTGTAAAGATACACAATGATTTCTACTTTAATTTGATGTAAAAGGTTTTTGTATGATTTATTTTGTGTTATTGTAATAAACATTCGAAAGTGTATGAGAACTTATTGGTCACGGGGTATATACAGGGTGCATAGGAAAGTCCCTTTAACCTGAAAATACTTGCGAACGGAGAGTGCTACAGCCACGCAAGTGAGGTAACGGTATTGTAAAGTGACTATGCCCGACCTAATGCAAACGACAGCAGCGTCCCTAGTGGCAAAATTGGGAAGTTAGCCATTGCAAATCGAAAACGAAAGGAGATAGACAAAAAATTCCAATTAGAAAGTTTTAGAGCATCAATTAATTAGTACGAAACGATATTTGGATCACATGGATAAGATAAATTGGCGCCTGTATACCCAAAAATGTCCGTAATCTATGCGCGGCTGTTCTACTCTACATATTCACATTTTGAAAATGTAGCAGTGTGAAAATGCAGTTTGTGACTTTGTACTGTACTGTAATGTCTGAAAACTTTAATTTCCAAAGCATTTAAAATTTTAGTTTAAAAGGTGTTAGCGCTCGCTTGATACAAACAACATAATCTCATAGCATAAAATTATTGATGGCAGACGATAATTTTATTCCTAATGAGCGAGCGCTTTCATTTTAAAAATTTCATTTTCTGTGTTGTGGCAATTTCAATCGTTGCCTAGCGACGGGTAGAAAATATGTGTTCTTTTTTGAAAGTGGCAAAACAAATGGAATTTGAATGATCCTAAATGAATGAGATCTTACAAAAGATACATTTCTTAAAAATAAACGTTTGGATTTAGAATTTTGGAGCTGTGTGAGAATGTCAAGCTTTACTAACTTTCAATATTGCAAGATGGTGCTTATTTATGTCGAATGTCAACGAAACGCAACGCATGCTGCACGGGAGTATGCCGTTCGCTTTCCAGGTGGGCCACATCCAAGTGCAGTTACCATCGCAAATGTAGTGCGACGGCTCATGGAGACAGGAAACACTAAAAGTCGTCCGCGTTCTGGCAGACCAGTGAGTGTAGGTATGCGTATACCGCCAGAGAGTATTTTGGCATATGCACTAGCCCATCCACACAGCAGCACAAGAGAAATCAGCATGGCTTGTGGCTTAACACGGGCCCGAGTATGGCAAATACTGCATAGTCAACATACACATCCCTATCATGTCACTCTGCAGCAAGAACTGTTGCCACGGGATAATGAGCGTCGAGTTGATTGGTGCAACTGGGCATTAAATAATGCTGAAGATAAATCAGATTTTTTGTCCAACATTGTTTGGTCGGACGAGGCACTGTTTCAGCGTACCGGAGTACTAAACCGACATAATGCCCACTACTGGGCGCTGGAAAATCCCTCGTGGGGACTATCCACAAAACACCAAGTGGACTGGTCCATTAATGTGTGGGGCGGTATCTAGAAGGATCGCTTACTGTGACCTGTGTTCTACGACGGCACATTAAACGAACAGAGGTACCTCCAACTATTACAGGATATCATACTCGACTTTTTGGATGATATTCCCCTGTCCTCATTACGGGACATGTGGTTCCAACATGACGGTGCTCCTGCACACCAGCCAGCTGGAGTGTGAAGCTTTCTAAAAGATTGCTTCGGACAACAAATTATTGGGTATGGTAGTAATATTGAATGGCCTCCACGATCGCCGGACCTGACTCCGATGGATTTCTTCCTGTGGGGTTACATAAAAATTCCTGTGGGGTTTATGCAAATCCACATACAAGTTTACTGGATCTACGTCATCGTATTACAGATACCTTCAATAGTGTAACACCTTCCATGCTGAGAAATGTGCATGCAGAATTACTCACACGAATACAAACGTGTATTGTGAGCAATGGCGAACTTTTCGAACATTCTCAACATTCACTTTTTATCACTATGAGATTTAGAGTTTAGTTTATCTATTTTGTTTTTGTGTGTGATGTTATCAATATATATTGATGCAAGTACATAGTATTTATTCATTAAATTGTGCATATTTCTTTTTTCCTCTGGCTATTCCTTTCAAATATTTACACAAAATGGAGTGCATCGATTTTGGATATTTCTTGGGTATACAGGCGCCAATTTATCTTATCCGTGTAAACCAAATATCGTTTCGTACTAATTAATTGATGCTCTAAAACTTTCTAATTGGGAATTTTGCTCTATCTCTTTTCGTTTTCGATTTGCAATGGCTAACTTCCAAATCTCGCCACTAGGGGCGCTACTGTCGTTTGCATTAGGTCGGGCATAGTCGCTTTACTATACCGTTACCTCACTTGCGTGGCTGTAGCACTCTCCGTTCGCAAGTATTTTCAGGTTAAAGGGACTTTCCTATGCACCCTGTATAAGTAACTTTTAATGGCGAAAAAGATAATTTTTCTTCATGATTTTTTGTAGTCTGTTACAGAATAAATGAAAAATTTAAGTGCACGTAAAGTTAAAAATAATTAATAGAAAATTATACATTTCAAAATTATGCATTTGATATTTAAAAGCGATTTAAAAGTTATCTTGAAAATTATGTGCATAGTATATTTTCAGAGAATTTTTTATTCATACAAAATATTGTGGATATATGTTACTTATATTTACAGTCTTTTTTTTACACTCTCCAGCAAGACTGAAAAGTGTTAATGACTTCATTTTGTCTTTCCGCGCTCTAACTCCCGTAAATACTCATGGTATTTCTTCGTACGACCACACCTTTTTTCAAGGACTCTCCCACCAGTATTTTTATGCAATTTATTTTCCTTTTATGGTTTAAGGCTTTTTTAATGTCAAAATTTTCTGAATAATAATACTGGTGCAAAAAAATAAGAAAATTCAAGGACTGTACGAATTATGACAGGGACACAGGAAAGTATTCCATAGCACTGCATTCTGTGAGAGGTATTTATATAAACCATATTTTAACAGCTTTATTTTACACAAATTTTAATAAAATTGACATACGCTACTCAAGTTTACTATCGGATGTTTTCTATTGAAAATGAAGTAAATACCATCGATTGTGTGTGTATTGGGACACTCGAAAAAATTTCAAAGCATTGCGTTGTAACAGAGGTATTTCTCTAAATCATATTTTAATAACTTTACTTTGCACAAACAGTAAATAAATAGATATATAATTCATATGTACAAAAGAACGCTTTTTTAGAAAATAATATAATTAGTTTTATGAGTTTCAGGGTCACACAAAAATATTCTGTTGCATTTAGAGATGTTACTGGGAATTTACTGAATTGCAGTTTCATTTGCATCAAGCATTTTTAACACTTTATAACAAATTTTATGTATAAATATGATTTAAATTAGTGCGTCTGTCTGATTATTCTCATGTCTATCTGCCCGTCTACTTCAGCGTACGCAAATATTTTCAGAATTTCTCAAAAATGGTATATTATAAAAGTTCACTATGTGATGACCAGTATTTAAAATTGCATTAATAGGTCATGTATAACTGGTTTGTGTACAAGGTAAACTCCTCCTAAAAAGAAAAAAATGCTTTGTGTTTTAGACGAGACATTTTTATAATTGACATTTATATAACTTTCTACTACAAAAATTGTAAAAAATTGACATTTATTGTTAAAAAGCTAAAATAACATTTTGTATAGAATATGGTATGCTAAGCCTTCACATCTGTAGGGATACACTAACATATTCGGGTACATTAAGGGCTGCAGTTGGAAATTACGCAATGTATTCTCGTTTCTCTTAACACATTGTAAAAAATTTTTAATAATTATTAGGATTTCAATTAGTCTATATGTCTATATATCTGTCCTTCTACCAGGCAGAGATATAGGCAGAGAGCATTTGAGGTCATATGATACAATAAGAACGTACAGTTGAAAGTGATAATAATCTATGCTTACCGCATGATTTTTCGTTCTTGTTTAAAAGTAACTTAAGTGGGGAAAATAAGGTTTATTTCTATTTTTAAACTAATTTGTAATACATAAATTGAAAATACGGGCTTTTCCTAAATAAACAATTTTAGAATAATAATGATTTTAATAATAATGAAATAATAATAATAATAATAATAATAATAATAATAATGAAATTATTATAATTATTATAGCAATGAAAAATAATAATGAATGTAATTTTATAAATATATTACGTGGTTTTTTTTCTAGCATTTCATGAGATTTTTCTTAATTCTAATGTGAAATACTACGTTAAAATTTTGTGCATTATTCTTGCATTCCTAACTCATTAAACTTGTTCGGTATTTAATATGTGCATTGAATTCTCACTGAATTTCAGGAAAAAGATTAACTTCTCTATTCTAGTGTAATAACAACGAAAAGTAGGTAGGCAGTCTCGATGGGGAAATTCTCTTCAGACATATCCGGAATTACGTAAGAGGAATTTCGTAAGATGTCGTACAAGAAAATCAATTAATTTCTGTTAGTGTTTGAATTTCTATTGTTATAATAAGGCGAGAAAACCACAATAATATTTGCATGAATATAAAAGTTTCTTAAATAAAAGTTTTGTAAACAAGTACTTTTCATTGGATATTACGCAAGTATTTTGGTTAATAATTTAGTTTAAATATACAGTTGTGAAAATTGATTTGCCAAAACTAAATGCAAAACTGGCGTACAAACGATAAAAGACAATAAGACTTCTTCACACACCATAAATTTTAAGCCAGCACAACCGGTTTCGAAAGGATGTAGCCTTCCTTCATCAGGTGCAAAAAAAAAAAAAAAAAAAAAAGAATAAAAAGAAAATAAATAAATAAAACTAATTGTTTATTTCTTCCCTCCCTACTTTTGTTTTTGTGTGTGCATGTGTGTTCCTCTCTGATTGGTCCTGCATGATGCTTCTTATTGGTTGTTTGTGTTGCTCCTACCCCTCTGGATTTTGCGCTGCTTTCAGTCTTGCTTTTGTCTCCAAGGCAGTAGCACGTGTTTTTTTGCACCTGATGAAGAAAGGCTAAGTCCTTTCGAAACCGGTTGTGCTGGCTTAAAATTTATGGTGTGTGAAGAAGTCTTATTGTCTTTTTAAAATTGATTTGGTTTATAGATGCTTTAACAACAGAACCAAACGCAATCTTATTATATCTTTTCCACATTTTCGTCCATATTGTGACCTAAAAATTAGAGCTTGGGTCTTTTCTTAAAAAGGGCTGGGTTCGAATACCGCATAAGACATATAAGATGGATAAGTTCCATTATCCATTTTAATCGGTGTGTCCAATGTAAAATGAGCACAGTGTTATCAGATATAGGTACATTTTCATTCAATATAAACCACTAAATTCTAATTGTAACAATTGCTGCTTAATTACTTCGAAGATTAATCGTCTGTAATGTATATCAAATATCACTCCTCAAAATTACTGGTTGTAATTCCATAAAAAAGTCCTAAATTTGGTAACACAATGAGCACTAGTATCGCATACTTGCCAACATCCAAATTAATATTCCATAGTGTTGCTAGTCCCGCCCTTTTTTCATACCAGTAAGTTTTTAGACTAATATTTTCCAAATTTTATTACGATTAAATAATAAGAAAAATACTCTAAAAAGATACTGGTGTGAAAAAGAAGTCGGGGCTAACAATACTACGGAATATTAATTAGTATGTTGGCAAGTATAAGTATGCAAAATAACAGTAATGCGCAAGGGTGCAAGAGTTTCCGTCTCAAGACTTAACATTTTCAGTACTATTTTATCAATAATATCTATTATATTCAATCTTAAAATATTACTATACAAATATGATAGATATTATTCATAAATAATAATGGTGGAAGAGTTTCGTATTCAGACAAAAACTCTTACACCCTTGACAGAGCGACACACTTTCAGCATTATGACTTCCTCAATATAATGTTATGAAAATTGTGAAATCTCGAAAATATTTGAAAACAGGATTTTTTGAATAACTGTCTCGTTCGTGCTATTTTAAATTCAGTTTTGCTAATGTAACGATACTATATGTATGTGCGTACCAGGGTTTTCAAGAAGGAAAATTTGAATACTAGATAATTTAAAATTAAGTGTCAGCGGATATCAACAATTTATCAATTATATAATTATTTTGTAAAAATAGTGGTATTCAAATTTCCTTTTTTAAGGACTCGAGTGCGTATATATGTAAATGAACACCATACTGTACTGTACAAATTATGGTTTGATAAGGGTCATTTGTGTAAATATTTTGTAGATCTGAATAGATTTTCATGTGTGTAGGACAATTTTTTTGCAATGATGCAAAAAAATATAGATAAAAACAGATTAATTCGTCATAGACTAACGTTGTTTGAAGTGCTCTTTATTATTGTTAAATCATTAAGAATTGAAAAAACTGGCAAATATTACTTTCTTTTGTTAGGTATTGTCATTTTTCAAATGTTGTTCGTAATATTTACAGTTATTTTAAAGGGAAAAATTCTGGAATTTCTTTCTCAACAGTTGAACGTGTCACAGCAATTAAAATCGGAAATTTAAATGTGAATTACGCATATAAGTAAGGTAGAGCGCACTTTTCTGCTGATTACTGAAAACGTGTGATTCATAACATTATTATATTATTACGTTGCACTGTAGGAAACAAAGATTCATAAAATTAAATAAACTTTATTGGTCTTTAGTATAAGATTTATAAATTTCTCATATAAGTTTATTAGAATATGCCTTCTTCTACTATATCAATACTCAGTATTTTTATTTTATTCTTATTTATTTATTCATTTATATTTTTTATTTTTTATTTTTTATTTTTTATTTTTTATTTTTTACATAAAGTGTACATTATAATCTGAAATTTACAATATAAATATTTGAAAAAAAATCTAAACTTTGATTAATATTTAAATAAATTTACTTGGTTTTACTAGATGTAAAGAAATATAATTTGAAATTTAAACATAACGATTTACCGCAATTTCTAAATACAGCTGAAATGCATTGCAAAAATCATAGGCTCATCATTCTTCAAACAATCTACTAGCTTTATATTCTTAAAATTTAAATTATCCTTTGTAAGATAGTGAAAACGTGCTCATCTATAAAGGTTATACAGTGCTTCATAGCACCTGCATTATCCTTTTCAGGGGCGATGGTTGCATAGTACAACCAAAAATTTAATTCAAAATTGCAAAAACTGCCCCCGGAAATTTTTTATAAAATTTTTCTTTTATAACTTAGACGAATAACTTCATTTATTTCTTGGCTTTTATTATTGTTGGTGATTTCTGGTGGCTGTTGATTTTAAGTGATTAAAATTTGCTTGCCTCTGAAAGGGTTAAAACGCAAGAAAGAACAGGGAACTTCCATAAGAATGCTAACAGCAATAATCGAATCTACTGGGAATTGTGACATTTAATATTAACTTCAAACATTGTGTTTCGCCAAACGATTAAAAAGAACGTCTAAATTGATATATTTGATAATATTCGAAGCTGCTAGTTTACCCTTTGCTTTTTCTGGACGTCTGGACAATACGACATACGAAATAGTAGTAAAGATAAACATCATTTATTGCTACAAATTCCCCATTTTTCAAAATTTATTCCGGAGTTTTGTTAGTACTCACCTTTTATCATACTATTATTTTCAAAAAATAATTTTCTTCTTGTTTAATCGCAGTCACATATCGAATAAAATTATTTTACAAAAATAGCAGTGCAATATATATATATATATATATATATATATATATATATATATATATATATATGTACACACATATATATATATATACATAAATAAGGGAATTAATACGAGGGTTGCTATTTATATTTCTGGCCTTGGCAACAGTAAGTGTTGCTAGGCGACCGCAGACGATTTTAATCGATTGTTTGATATTTTTAAACGTAAATTCAGCAGACGATTTACCATTATAGCTTTATTTGTGTTGTTGACAGTAAATTGAAAAGTTCTTCTCTTTCAAAAAATGGAATTGAATCGTGAAAATTTTCGTGCGATTATTTTTTATAACTTTCGACGTGGATTGTCAAGACAAGAGTGCTTCGATGAACTTAATTCTTTATACAGCGATAAAGCGCCATCCTACAGCACTGTAAAAAATTGGTATAACGAATTTCATCGTGGTCGATGTTCGATCCAGGACGAATCCCGTGCAGGTCGTCCAAAATCCGTTGTTGTGCCAGAAAAGATCGATGCTGTGCGTGAACTGATAAAGCAAGATCGTCATGTGACATACCGTGAGATTGAGGCGTCTTTGGACATTAGTATGACTAGCATCAATAAAATATTGCATGAACATTTGAGCGTAAAAAAAATTTGTTCGCGTTGGATCCCGCATAATCTGACAAACGCTCAAAAAAAGACTCGTGTCGATTGGTGCAAGGAAATGTTGCAAAAATACGTTCAAGGTACATCAAAGGCTGTGTATAACATCTACACAGGTGACGAATCATGGATCTATGCATATGAGCCGGAAACAAAACAGCAATCAACTGTATGGGTCTTCCAAGGCGAGGCAAAACCAACAAATTTGTTCGAGGAAGAAGCACATCGAAACAAATGATTGCCTGTTTCTTCGGCATTAACGGTCATGTGGCAACAGTGGCGTTAGAGCAACGCAGGACGGTCAATTCTGAATGGTACACGACCATTTGTTTGCCAGAAGTCATCGGAGAAATTCGAAAAAAGCAGAAGAACAGGCGAATCATTCTTCATCATGACAATGCGAGCTCTCACACATCGACTCAAACAAATGCATTTCTGACTGAGCGAAAGATCGAACTGATGGGTCATCCGCCGTACAGCCCTGATTTGGCACCCAATGACTTCTTCTTATTCCCACACATCAAAAATAAATTACGTGGACAACGATTTTCGACCCCCCAAGAAGCGGTTGATGCATTCAAAACGCATGTTTTGGAGTTACCTTAATCGGACTGGAAAAAGTGCTTTGAAAATTGGTTCAAACGCATGCAAAAGTGTATTGATCATCATGGAGAATATTTTGAAAAACAATAAAACCAATTTCGATCCTACATATTTGTTTTTTCATTATTAGGCCAGAAATATAAATAGCAACCCTCGTATTGTTCCGGAATAAATAAAAAAAATGGCAATTCTGTTGCTATCGATAGCACTAATAATGAACTTCAATTTGTTGTTCTCTGTACCAAATACAATATTTCATACAGCGTATCGGCGTACTGGTAATTGAACACACAAAGTACACTCAAACGGATTTCTAATACAGTATAATGCGTTACTTGGACTTCATTAAGTTGAAAGTGTCATAGTAATTCACTTGTTTTCAAATTTAAATTATTTTTCGTTTTAGTAGAATATACTAAAACTAAACGTTGGGGCAATTCATGGATAATACAACTCTATACATTCAAAAAATATTTTTGTTATTTCAGATGGTGTCTAAGCTTTAATCTAAAACAGTGGATGGATTAAAATTCCTTGAATACACTAAGAATACTTTGTCAGATCTTCCAAATATATGATCTAACATAAAACTTTGCAGATTTTGTCTGAGTGATTTTGTATAAGCCATAATACACTAATGTTTTTAATCTACTAGATTGATGTTTGTGAGGTCTTGTGTTTCTTTAATATTTATGCCAATATTTGAACAAAAAAGTTTTCGATTGCGTAACACAAACACCATTTTTACGTCATAAAAGGCATGTACCGAATTGACGTTTGTGATGTCTTTTGCCCCTTTAATATTTAATATTTATGCCAATATTTGAACGAAATCTTTTTCAATTGAGCAACACAAACACCATTTTTACGTCATAAAATGTATGTACCGAATTGATGTTTGTGATGTCTTGTGCCCCTTTAATATTTATGCCAAATATTTGAACGAAAATGTTTTCGATTGAGTAACACAAACACCATTTTTACGTCATAAAATGCATGTACCGAATTTTCACTCATGCATATGAGTATCGCACTTCCAACGATCTCTTGGTTGTCCTTTCTATCAATGTCCCTAGTTTATTCTATGACTCTTCTATATTCTTACGAGTATATACTAAAAAATGTATTGTTTTGGGAATCAAATTTTCGAATCTATGTTTCTGATATAATTTATTGTTTATTTTGATATAATTTATTGCATGTATTTTTGCGTGCTTTACAAGAATTTCTCTACAAACTATATATGAAAATCATTCATCTTTCGTTTGCAATGCCACACAAAATAATAGAATACAGCAATGGCTATGATTGGAAGTTAATTAAAATGTATTTCAGGTTCTATTCTGCGCTTTTGTTTTCTTTCTTCTTTTTTTCTCTTTACACATTTATATGGTGCATATTCAATTTATAAACTATATATAAGTATAGACAAAATTAATCAAACTCATTCTTATCTACTTTATGTCAGCTATGACTTCCGCTTTTCAAAAAACATGTTTTCTTAAAAAAAAAAAAAAAAAAAAAAAAAACATTTTATCATACAATACATAGATAACAATATACAGATAACAATATAAAATAATCTCATGTGTCATTCACACGATTTTCTCTTACCCTGCATTTCAATATTATAAAAGACAGATTGCAGATTTAGGGATTAGATAAAATGTACTGTATATGAAACTACTTTAAAACAATTTAAAATAGATTTAGAAGCAGTTTTATTTGATGCATAACTCTGTGTAAGAAACGGGTAACGCCCCTTTAACTCCCCGTTTAAATATAATACTTACATTATTTTTAAAAAATCAAGGCTTTTATAACATTTAAAAGTACCGAAATTTCTGGTGGATACCCTGCAGGTTATATAATCCAGTTTTGCACCAGAAATTTCAATTGATAAATAAATTTATATTTGTACGAGTTCTTCCTTCGAAAAAGTATAGATTTATCTATTAAATAAAATTTCTGGTGGAGAAATGACACATCTTACCTGCGGGTTATCTACCAGAAATTACGGCATATTCCAAACTCTTCAGAGAAAACTTTAAAACTTATACGCTTTAAACATATACACTTTAAAACTTATCAATATTGATCAAAATTTTCAAGTAGCAACCTTAAATGAAATTCAAAATATCAAATTTGGATTTCGGACAGTTATTTCCTAATAACAAACATAAATTCATATTAACCGCTAAAAAAATGACTTTAGTATTCAGATCACAGGAACCTTTTTTGTAGTCTTGTGAAAAATTGATGAATGATGAATTATTTATACACCATATTCTACACAAAACATGCTTTTATGTATAAAAAACATCTACTTATTTCATTCTGTTTAGTGCTACTCTATACATGTTAAATCGCAAATACCAGAAATTTCACATATAGTCGTATAATGCATTTGAGTTCTCCAGAATTTCTATACAAAAACCTTCTACTTGATCTGAAAGAAAAGATTAGAGTACTATCCCTGTATGATACAAATTTAGAATACCGAGTTTGGACTTCCGGCTACTATTTGTTCTTGAGATATACTCTCATATCAGTCACACCGAGACACATGGACGCACACACACAGATACACAGACCATGCATTAATAACATGCTTATCTGTTTCAAGAAACCTCAAATTGTACAAATATAACAAAAGCTCAATAAGGCAAACGAACAAACAAGGGTGCAAGAGTTTTTGTCTGAAGACGACACACTGGCACCAGATGATTCTTTATCAATATTTTTTCTCATATTTGCGCAGTAATTTATTGTGATAAAAATTATTAATAACCAATACTGGTGTAAGTGCTCCTTTTTGTGACGGCTACTCTTGCCACTCTGAGAATAAATTGAGGCGGCAAGGGGTTAAAATGCTCCTGCTTTCGATTTATATTTTATGTGTTCCCAATGCAATATATTATTGTTTTAAAGAGTTACTCATTATCAATAAATTCTTCTATATTTAATAGAAGATAGTATTGGATTCGTAAAATTTTTCGGTCTAAGGTTTTAGATGGATTTGCACGTTTTGAGAGTTCTAGAACACGATTTTATAATTAAAAAAAATGTTTGTCTGTCTGTGCGTGTGTGTCTGCTATAAAATTTTGTGGCAACCGTATCTCAGGAACAACGGCACAGAATTTCTTATAATTTTATATATAGTTGCACTTTGCTATAAATTACTGCCCACCAATTTATGATGAAATTCGTCCAACAGAGGGCACTGCTATCGCTTTTTTTTCTAAATTTTTAACATGGCGGTAAAAGACAAAATTCCGTATAATATCCATAAAGATATATTTTTTTAAATAAAAATTGTGAAATTGAAAATAAATATTTATAATAGTGATAGTCAGCTTTTTTTTTTTTTTTTTTTGTGTATATGGAAAATCAGCTCCCTCCCCCTCCCCCCTCCAAGAGTGGCAAATTTTCATTATGAATATGTTTTGAAAAAGCTCATGAATACCTTTAGAACGAATAGTTGAACCACAGATTTGTGATAATCTACAGTCGGTAACAAAAGTGTCCAAACACTAGCAAAAATTCCTATGTAAAAAAAGTACACTTCATACGGTTTTGCTAAATAAATCCTTATCGAATCATGTACTTACACTGACTAAGCACAGTATTTGACAAGAATTTATTTAACAAAACCGTATGAAGTGAACATTTTTACATAGGAATTTTTGCTAATGTTTGGACACTTTTGTTACCGACTGTATATAAATAAAGAGAGGTGTCTGCGTGTGTGTGTGTCTCTGGTGCTTACACTGCTAATCGCAGAACTGCAAAACTTTGCAGAGTGGTACCCTGGACCCTGCAGGTGTGCACCTCAGCGAGATTATTTTAATTTTCGAATTTCGAATTAGAATTTTTTTAATTATTATTATTTTTTTTTTTTTTTCGATTTTAACCATTTGCTTCTTTGTATCATTTTTTTTTTTTTTTTTTAATTTATTCTTTTATTTTAATCGTCTGAGTATTTTAGCAGCGGCTATTACGCTATTTATTTTTTTATTTCTTTATTCATTCATATAAAGGTGAAATCAATTATTTTATTTATTTATTTATTTATTAACTTGTTATATTTATTGAAAGTCAAATGGTAGTGTAGTAGAAAAAATTAAGTATATTAAATTTTAAATATTTATAACAGCTAAGTGTTTGTATATTTTTTATATTATAACCAATTTTTATTTTTCATTTGTTAATTTATTTATTGTATTATCGGGGGAAATGGTAATATATAGCAGAAAAGATTAAACTTATTAAAATTTAAGTTTAACTGAAATTTATTTGTTTATTTTTTTTTTTAATTCCTTTCAAAAGAAAATCTATTTTTGTTTTACTTATTATATTTGTCGGAACCACATGGTAATGTAGTGTAAAGAACGAGGGCTATAAAATAAATTGTTCAAAAACTAAAATATTAATAGATTCTGAGATACGGTCATCTTTAAATTTGTAAATCTCAAATAATAGCAGATTCGTCTGTGGTCGATAAATACTCCAAATTAAAGTACTCGGTATGAACTTTCTGAAGGCAGTGGGAATCTGTACCCGATGCAGTGCGGGCGGAAAAGTAGCGGCCGTAGGCAGCGGGTGCATGGAGTGAAGTTACTGCGATTTCATGCTTTTTTTTAAATTTATAATGTGATATAAAAATAAATAGATATTCAATTCTATTGAAATTTCATTTAAATATAGGGACCAGCGAAGCGGGCGTAGCCTGCTGGTTTAAAATAAAATTATCGATTTTTTTTCATTTAAAAAAAAAAAAAAAAAAAAAAAGCTTTTTTTCCAGGTTTTTATCGAGAATAAAACTAACTTTCATTGTATATTTAGAACAGTGTTGAGAGATATTGCGACTTTTTATTATTATTATTATTAAAAATCCATCGTTAAATTTTAAATATAACGGTTACTTAGTCACATCGAAGATTAATCGTCTGTTATCGACATCAAATATCACTTCTCAAAATTATTAGTGACTTTTGAATAAAAAATATCGAAATCTTGCAATGCTGATTTAGAGTTATTCTTCTTTAGAATGAAAATCGTCGGTATTTATCATGGAAGGTAAAACTTCACGTTTTTAAAAATAAAAGAATATTCGTTCCACATACTTTTTAAATTAATAATCATTCTTATGTTATCACATAGTAACAAACTTTGAATTTCAAAGCTTAAGATATTTTATCCTGATGAAATCTATCAAAAATATGTAAAATATTCTTTATGTGTTGAAATACTGTGAAAATCTATTAAAAACAATATTTAGATAAGTTTTTGAGGGTAAAAAATGTTTAAATTTATAATGTAATAAACCAACTGTTATTATTATTATTATTATCATTATTAGTAGTAGTATTTTTGTCTGAGGAATACTGCTCAAATGTATTTACTTGCTTATTTTTGAAAATATAAAGGAATATTATTCCATTTTGTACTCTTCTCGTGAAACGTGATTTGTATCTCAGAAAAAAATCGCCCCCATAGGAACTATTTGTGGATTCTATTTTGACAGCAAAATATTTGAAAGTTAAATTTGTTGTTTACTTTATGCATCATTAAATTTCTATAATAAATTATCATACGCTGAGGTGAGATTAATAAAATTTTGTTTGAATATTAAGAGTTTGAAAGTGTTTCTTTAATGTCGCGTGGCTTATAAACTTAGCAACAGTTGAAGCGGTAGATAGCGCCGCCTGGTACGGATTGCGTGACATTTTTATTCAACTGCCATCAGTAATTTTAAGAAGTGATATATGATACATATAATCGACGTTTCTTCGATTCTATTCTCCTTTCATGTATATCATATCCCACTTTTAAAAATTTTTGGCGGCTGTTGAATAAAAAAGTTGCGCAATCTGTACCAGAGGGGGCGCTGTCTACCGCTTCAACTGTTGCCAAGCTTCCGAGCCACGCGGCAGGCATCTAGTTTAGGAGGCTATGGTAATGTTTAAATTAAAAAAGAATACCCAGACTACGTCCAACTGGGTACGCAGCGTCGGTTATTAGCAGATTCCGACAAATTATTTAGAAATGGGAAATTTAATTACCTATATGGGTGTGCAGGGATGGAACACGGGCGCAGAATTCATACCGGAATCTGTTTAAGAAATTTCTCTAACTATAATATCATTGATTTAAGAAGTAGAAAAATTTCTTACATTGATAGTGGTATGAATTCTGCGCCCGTGTTCCATCCCTGGGTGTGTGTGTGTGGGGGGGGTGTTCACTGAATATAGTATCCTTGTACTAACATAATTACGTACAATTATTTTGAAACTGGAATTTCAACTAGCATTTTAAGCTAGTTAATATAGAGTACACACTGGCATACTAACGTAATTTAAATATGTTTGTAAACTTTAAAAGCGTTTTGGTAAATTGTATAAATTTTTATTATATAATTAGATTTAGCTTAAGAACGTAGTTTTCATTCACGTAGTTTCTTCACTGTATTTAGTATTTCAAAAAACTCTTTAATTTTTTTGCTGTAGTTTTCTACGATTAACTATTGTTAAAAAATAAATAAATAAATAAATACAAATTTGTACAATTTTGCACCTAAAAACTTTCAACTTTTTAAAATAAAAGAATCTTTTTTCCAATTACTTTGAAAATTAACAATAATTCTTTTGTTATCACATACTACAAACTTTCAATGTTAAAGTTTATGATATTTTATCAAAATGAAATCTATTGAAATCTATAAAATATTTTTTATATGTTTGTTAACTATTTAAAATCTCTATTAAAAACTAAATATTAAATCAAGATTTTAAGTGTCGAAAATATTTAAATTTCAAATGTAATGTGTCAACCGTTATTCTTTTTTTTTTTTTTTTTTTTCAGTTTGAGTAATATTGCTCAAATGTATTTATTTATTTACTTTTAAAAATATGAATGGATATTATTGCCTTTTGTATTCTTCGCATAAAATGTGATATATCTCCGAAAAAATTACTCCCTTAGGAACTATTTGTGGTTTCTCTTTTCATAGTAAAATATATGAGAGTAAAATTTGTTGTTTACATTATGCATCATTAAATTTCTATAATAAATTATCATATGCTGACTTGAGATTAATAAAATCTTTTTTGAATATTAAGGGTTTTAATGTATTTCTTTAATGTTAAATTGCTTTTAAACTTACCTTTCCCGAATTCTTAGTATTCAAACAATTCTGTGAAGAAAAAAATAATTCAATCTTGCTAAAAAGTATACTTTTTAAAATTCATATTGAAGTTATACTCATTTTGTGCACATGGAATTGTTATATATATATATATATATATATATATATATATGGCACATAACAAACTTCAGAAAACTAAGAAATTTTAAAAGAAGAATTCAGATATGTCTAACGGGTTAGTACGCTTTTTGATTTAATCTACATTGTTTTTTTTTTATTATTATGATTAATTTTATTATTATAATCTTTTTTAAAAATAATTTTATAAATTTAGAAAGACGTTTAATCATAGAAAATAGTGGTGGAACATTCCTTATAGAAAAAAAAAGCAACATCGTATTTGAAATTGATTATAATTTACAAAGCTCTTGCTATATATTTATATTACTTAACACAGGCGTTGCGAAAGAAATTTTTATATACGTAATGCAGCTTTTGATATATTCTTTCAAATTTTATAAAGATACCAAAAACAGTGCACTATTTTAAATAGCCGTTTTAAAAATGTTTAGTCCGTTTAAAGTACAGAGGTGTAAACATTGTTGCCAAATTTGTTACTTTTTAGCTACCGTGAAATTCCAAGAGAAACTATGTAATCAGATTTCATTGATTAAATAAAGTACAGTTTTCTTTTAAAATTATCAGGTAATAAAAAGGGACTAAAGTTGTCAGCTATAGGTATAAAATAATAAATGCTCGGGGACGATAACTGGGTAAAATGCAAATATAATATTTTAATTTAAAATGAATATACAGAATGTGTTCGACTGGGTATACAGCGTTGGCTATTAACAGATTCCGATAGTTAATTTAGAAATGAGAATTTGCCTGTACAAGGGAAGGGGGGGGGTGTAACTCTGACTTAACATCCTTGGAATAACATAGTTGCATACAATTATTTTAACACTGGAATTTTAACTAGCAATTTAAACTAGTTAATATAGAGAACAGACTTACATACTAACATAAATTTAATATGTTTGTAAAATTTAATAGTATTTTAGTAAATTGCATAAATTTTTACTGTAAGATTGAGTTTAACATAAGAAATGTTATAAAGTTTTTTATATAATTAAGATTCCTGAATGTATGTATTAAGTATAGTATCTCAAAAATCTTTGTTTTTAATCTAGTGATAAAACTAATTTTACAAAGGGTTAAGATCAATTTCTTGAGAACAAAAAATCCTTTTGAAAACTATCCATAACTTTGCTTACATTTAAAAATATTCGATTAAGTGTTAACACGTTTGTAGAGCTGCCAACCTAATCCGGCAAATTGTTAGAACCGCACATTTTTCTACACCAGTCATTTTTTCGAGTTTTTTTTTTTTTTTTTTCTTCTTAATTCATCGTAAATATATTTGAAGAAAATTACTTTAAAAATTAAGTGGTTTAGAAAAAGGGGCGGGACAAACAAATTGCCGGATTAGGTTGGCAGCTCTGCGTTCGCGACCGCTTGTTTTTGTCTCTCTGATATTAAGTTCCGCCTGTGGGCGTTATTGTTTTAAGGTACGTTATTTCAGAACGGGGTTTTCTGCATCCATATTTTATTTCGAATGAATATACATCATAATTAAATTCCTTCTAATTAAAGTATTTGTATCTATGGTATTTTGTTTGTTCAAATATGAATATTAGGAATATCCTTAAGAAATATACTAACTTTCAAATTGCAAAAGAAACGTCCACTGGCATAGTTACAGATTTCCAAATGACGTGAATCTAAATCAGCGGTTTCGAAAGTGTTAAACTGAAAGAAAAATGCCCATTCACTTTTAATTTAGATATCTTTTCAGCACGTTTTCAAATTTCTGATACAAATTTTAGAAAACTGATTGTGTTGGCATATTCTTTTTGGATTCCAGAAAAATAATGTAACATATTATAACAAATTTTCTAGTTAAATAATCGGATTTTTAATACTTTTTTGGATACATAATCATGAATATCATTAATTCTTTGCTGCTCTAACGCTATAGTACGATCTGAAGTGTGTTCTCGAATTTAGGACTGTTTTATTCAAGTACAACCAATAATTTTGAGGAGTGTTATTTGATATATATAAAGTCGAATAACTTTCCAAATCATTCCGGCCGTTGCAGTTAAAATTTAGTGGTGGATATTGATTAAAAAAAAGTTCTAAATTATAAAACTGATCAGAAAAGTGACTTTAAACAGGATAGGCAAAGAGTTATAATAATTATTATAATGTAATAATATACGTGTCATTATAATTATTTTAATATATTTATTTTACGTTTATGTATTTATAAAAATAACTTTTTTTTCTTTTCTTTTTTAAATCAATTATATTTCGCATCATCGACAGTTAATTTACAGTACACTGGTTCTCAAAATTATAATGACACCCATTTTTCTATATTAATTAAACACTGAACACTATTATTTAAACAAATATATTTTTTATTAATTTAAATTTCATTAATAGACTATATTTAAAAAGTTTTATCGTTTTTATATCTTAAAAAACTTTAAATACGGTCAAAAGGATGATTTTTCAGGTGTTCACAATTATAAGGACAGCTCGAGTTTTAGTAATTTTTTTTTTCAGTTATTCTTTAAATTAATATTTTATGGGGTCCCTTTTTAGGATGAAACAGTCAGACATTCTCTCTGGTATATATATACATTTTTTTTTACTATTCAGTTTCAATACCATTTCATACAGCATAGATGATATTGTGAATACATTTAAACTATTTAAAATTGCTTACCACGTGCATGCACATTTCTAATATAATAAGTTACGGTTTTTTCAACTTTTAGGCCACAGGAAAGGCAATAATACAGAAGTTTCTTTCTTCAAACTATTTCCTATTGCTCCAGAAGTAGATAAAAAATGTAAGTCTTGTTGAAAAAAATATTACTACCCCCCAAAATCTAACAAAAATCTGAGAATTCCACGTTTAAAATCTGCGGATAGTCTCATGATGTTCAGAATAATAGAAAAAATTACTAAATGCATTCTGCCATCAGTAGAAACAGCTCCCTAGAGCACCATAGATTCACCTTTAAAAAGTCCGATTCATATCTGCCTTTAAAAAAATCTGCTTTGTGTTTCGCTATCTTCAGATCGTGCCAATAACTGTTAAAACCATTTGGTTAATCAAGAATCAAATGTTTTTCATCCGAAAATGCAACATTTTACCATTTAATATTGTCTTTAATCAACTTTAACACAGACGTTCTTTCCCCTATTAAATGCTTATTGATTATTACAGGTTTTTTTATTCATTTTAACACATTATTAATTATTTTAAACGTGCATAAATGTGGACCCAAACTTTCGTTAAAAATTACGAGCAAATTCAGCAGCAGTCATTATGAGTAGAACAGTACGAGGAATTATGAGTCTTCGATCTGTGTAAAACATATCTGATTTTGCATCAGATCTTTCTCCTATCGAACCAGCACTTCAACGTTTAATCATATTTCGTTCAGCAATTTTAGATCTTCGAATTTCATTAGAAATTCGGCGGATTGAAATTATCCTTCCACTTAAAAAGCACATTTATCATACTTGTCCCTATAATTATGAACTTCTAAAAACGTGGAGAAAAAAATATTTTGCGTTATTTTGTATTAATTTTGTTTCATATTTAAAAATTTATAGCAGTTTTGGTTTTTAGAATACTAGATATATTAAGTGCACTTAGTATAATCTTGTTCACAATTATTTTTACATTAGTTATTTCAAAACATAAAGTGTCCTTATAAATATGAGAAGGAGTGTATTTCGGAATAAATTACATATATATTTACGAAAATATTTATTTTTTGGCTTTTTAAATAAAATTATAGATTTAAATGAAATCAACACTTTTATGTTATCTTTTCATATCTTTGAAGTTTTTACCTTTATTTTTTTAATTGGTTTATAGTTTTAATGCTCTGTTTCTAGAAGTATTGATGTAATAATATAAGTTTTTTTTCTCGTTATTGCGTCTTTATTTCTAAAATTTTTTGGCAGTGATAAATAAAAATTGTGTTTTTTTTCATACTTGTTTGCAAATTTGAGAAAAAGTTCTGATAAAACCTTTTCCCTGTGCTTGACCTATTTTTATCATTTGCGCCTCACCCATGATATGATCCTACAACTTTCGTTTAAGAAATATCAGCTGTCAGTTAAAATTACAGTTTCTAGATAACAGTGAAAGAAATGAAGTGGTGTTATAAATGATTATTTGTCATTGAGTAAGATTTTCTATCAGGAAATTAGTGGCAGTGACATATGAAAGAATTTCTTCATTTTGATTTAACCTATGTAACTGCAAAAGATCTTTATTATGAGTATTTCTAGATTTTATTTAAGTTCTTTTTTAGAGAAATGAAATTTATTTTTATATATAATATAGCGAAATGTTCAGAGAATTATTTCTTTTAATAGGTGATGATATGCAATATATACTATATTAACGTGGTGCGTACTTCGTGAGATAAAATAATATTTCTGTTTAATTAAACAACTTAGTTATCTGAAAAATATATCGTCTAGGAAAATTAAAATAAGATTTTTTCGAGTTATTGTCATAGGATAGAAGCGCATTACAGATATAAATATTGTAAAATGCAGCAAAATATTGATGTTACAAACTTTTTCACCGTTTGCTGTTATCTGTACATTGTAATTCGAAAGCTCGGAAATTGGAGGAAAGTGCTGGAGTGGTTTAGACAATATCGTTGAATTGAGAGCTGATTTATGAAAAGAAAGAAGCTTTTTCGGTGTTCTGTGAATTTTTAATGAAGTTATAGTTTTTATCTAATTTTAAAGTTTTGTTGAAAAAAACTTAAATTTGTTGTCCAGTATATAAATAGTGATGAATCTAGAAGTTTGTTTGCGGGTGGAAGTTAGCATATAACTTCCAACGTTTGCACTATTTAGATACCTGATTTTTTTTAAATCTGCTATAATTTTCTGTAACAGTTTCCATTGTTTAAGCAAACAAACAAAATAAATCTACTTAAATAAAATAGTAATAAAAAGGCGTAAAAATTTGTAGCTATGAGATACAGAGATGTAAGCAGTCGATACAGAGTTTCTTTGCTTTTTTGAATTTTTTTGCCGATATTCAATATCAATGGTAAGTTTTTGAACTTGTTCTTACTTATTACCTTATTTCATAGCCTCCTAAACTGGATGCCTTTCGCGTGTCTCGGAAAGTTGACGGTAGACAACGCCACCTGGCACAGATTATGCAACTTTTTTATTCAACAGCCACCACAAAAAAATTTTAAAGTGGGATTTGATACACAAATGGCGAATAGAATCGAAGATACGTCGATTATTTATATCATATCTTACTTCTTAAAAATTTGGTGGCAGTTGAATAAAAAGGACCTCAATCTGTAACAGGTGGCGCTGTCTACCGCTTGGACTGTTGCCAAGTTTTCCGAGCCACGCGGAAGGCATCTAGTTTAGGAGGCTATGCTTATTTTATAAGTAAGTACCTTCCCATTCTAAAGTATAATAAAACTTATTGAAATTCCATTTGGAGCACCACGTATCTGCTTTTTAGTATTTGATTTAAATAGATATCAATGGGAAGTGTTGAGGCTGCTTCATCTAATGCATCTCACAAAAATGTCGTGCAGTTTTAATAGACTGTCTAATTAATATCATTAAGGGCCCTCTTCACTCACCGAAGCCGGAAGCCGAAGTTAATAGGAAATTTTTCTTTACAAATAATTTATTAACTAATACATAGTATTTTTAAATTCTGTTTTCACAATCAGAAAATTCCCAGCTGTTAAATTGACGGACCTTTTTAAAAAATATATTTTTTTTAATTTCTCATATTTTATTTTGAAGCTGCAAAATACGAATTTTCAATATGTGAAATTTTTTCATTTTGCAATTTCGAAATAAAATATTAAAAATTAAAAAAAAAAAAAAAAAATACATTTTTAAAAAAGGTCCGTCAATTTAACAGTTGGGAATTTTCTGATTGTGAAAACAGAATTAAAAAATATGTATTAGTTAATAAGTTATTTGTAAAGAAAATTTTCCCATAGAATAACACTGACTCTGGCTTCCGGCGACGGTAAGTGAAGAGGGCCGTTAAATCCATATAAAAAGCGTACATAATTTTTTTAAGAATCGCCATTCCAAGCTAACCTTTGTTTACGTCATATGTGATTATGTTTATAAAGCCTATTTTTCAAACATTGGAGTTATCTTATGTTTTATTTAACTGTATATCCTGTTCCATATACCGTATTTATGTGTATCCTGTGCCAGAAACTAAATATTCATTAGTTGAATTTTCATAAAATTTCTTTAAAATTCTATAGCGAAAAATTATTAAAGATTAAAAGAACAATATTCGCAAAGTAAATACGTTTAGCATTCATAAACATTGGTTGAACTAATTACATATTAATTTTTGTAGGAAACGCGATATTATTAACTTGAACATTAGTTTCTTTTTCATATTATAGATAATTTAACAACATTTAACACAATTCTAAGAATAAATGCTAGTGACCTGCCTTGTTTTATTTTCTTAAATTTATTTGATGTATTTATTTTACTTTATTTCTGCATTGTGAAAATATAATATACACTGATAATTTTACTTAAAAATAATGCTAAACAGTAAACAAAATGCTTTTTAAAATTCAATAAAGTAATTAAAGATGCTCTAAAAAATCATTGCGCATAGTCTGTAATATAATCAAATATTTTATGTGTCTTTGTAAAAGAAACGCTTCTCAGAACCATTTGTAATATATTGTGGAACATACAGTATAAACTTACGCTATACATTTATACTTTTTTTATGCAGCTCATATATATTTCTGAAAGTACAAAAGTTGAAACACTCAGAAAAATTAAAACCATTAACATTTTTCAACTTTTTAAATAATGTGAAAAAATAATAATAATAAGTATTGTAGAATGAAAGAAATAGTTATTGAATGAAAAATAAATAAATAAAAATAAATAAATAAAAATAAATGAATACACTCTTAAGAAACTTATTAAACATTAAGCATATTGATTACTTAAGGGCGTGCATCCAGAAATGAAGATTTCTATTCAACATGGCCGCCCAGGTTCTAAGAAAAAATTGGGGTTGGCCTAACTTTAAAAACTGACAGCCAAGAGCTCCAATCAGTGAATAGTAGAATTCCCCTATTAGTTGAAAAATTATCTTCTTGACTACCTTAATTATTTTGACACTTCCTCTCCTAGCTGTGGGGTGACAGGGGTGATAAGAGACAGTTTCCCACCTGTATTCAATTATCTACAAGAACGCCGCTAAAAAAATATACAAACTATCGCATCGCTCAGTGAAATATTTTGTGAAACGTAAATCACTAAAATAAATAGATTTAAGATTTAAATTCTAATGTCAAGAAATTTAATCTTATTAAATGAATAAATGAAAATTCTTTACACAAAATGTTTCGGAACAGAAGAAAATATTTTTTTTTAATTATAAATACATGCATAAAATATATGAATATTATAAAAAAACGTTTATTTAATTATTTATACTACATATATAGTTTCAGACAGTACATAAAATAGCTCTCTCTCTTGTCGAAAGATTCAAACCCACGGTAGTGTGTTTTAAAAAATAGTGGTTGATTTTTTTTTTTTTTTTTTGTTTTTAAGTTTTAATAGGAAATATGTTTACTCATTTTTTTTTTTTTTTTTTTTTTTTTTTTTTAATTCTAACTATTTACTTTCTTTCACGTATACACAGGGTAAAGAAAGTAATGTTTTTGGGTCAAATTTTCGAAATTGATTTTTTTTTCTTTATTATATAATTATACGTTTTGAAATCCTCTGAATTGGAAAATGTTTTTAGCGGTTGGTTTGTGTGTGTATCTGTCTGTTATCAGCATATATCAAGAACAAATAATAGCAGAAAGTCCAAACTTGGTATTTTAAATGGGTTTCATATAAATATGCTACACTAAATTTTTTCCTTGAGACAAAGCAAATGGTTCACGTACAGGAATATCCAAGAGAATTCAAATACATGATGTTTATAGTTCAAATACATGATGTTCAAAGTTCAAATAAATTATGTTCTGATAAGTACAATTTAACATCTATAGGCTGATTAAACAAAAGTGAGTAACAATTTTTTTTAAATGCATAAAAGCATGTTTTGTGTAGATTGTGGTATGGAAATCATTCATCATTCGTTTACAGAGCTCCAAAGTATTTGGATATATTGAGGCTATACTTGGAAATTGCTGGAATTATAACTAATTTTGTGTTAGAAGTTTTTCAAGTAAGAATAAATTTAAATACACAACATTGTTTATCGAAAATATGCAGAGCTACCCAAAATTAAGCTAAACGCTCTTTTGTATTGAATGTAATTGATGGAAGTGCTTTGCTATATTTTATTATGCCGACGAACACTTGCTCACGAAGCAAAATTAATTTTTCATATCCATACTGTATGTAAACGAATTACTTTTAGTAGTTTTATTCTCAACTCTAGTTTTTTTTTTTTTTTTTTTTCATAATATCACATTTTGAGGTTCCCTGATTATAAAAGTCCATTATTTAGCGGTTGATCTGTATATATATCTGTTATCAGAATAACATAAAAACAGATAACTGCAGGAAATTCAAAAGTAGTATTTTGAAGTTCGTATTAGGTTGCCACTTAAAATTTTGAGCAAGGTTGTCAAGTTTGAAGTCAAATTAGTAACAGCCTTGATTATTATTCATTTGTTTATTTTTACAATTATGCATTATAAATAAGTGGGTTTGATGGAGGAGGGGAGTATCCCTCTTACAAAGAAATACATGTGAAATAAAACTGTTCCATATGTTCTAAAAATGTTCCGCAATTTTAGATTTTTTTAAGTACATTATTTTTATTATCTTATGCTATTGATCTTAAAACTTAATATGCAATATATATATATATATATATATATATATATATATATAATGAAAACCTTTTTAAATTTTTTCAGTAAATATTCAATATAATTTTCTTTCATTATTTTATTACAATATGACATTTTCCTGTTCCTCCCTTAAAATTTTAGTCTTGAGTCTAAACAGTTTTAAGATTTAATTAAGTAGAATTACAGTTCAAGGAAAAATTTTATTTATTTATTTTTGGGTCTAATTTTAATGTAATTTTCGAATTTTGATGGAATATAATCCGACACACGCAGAGCTGCAAATACTTTAATTAAGAAAACGTTAAAAATTAAAAAGTAAAATAATATGTTCATTTCCTGATATTTTAACTGTGGATCTATGATAAATAACACCCGTGAAGTTGGAATATTTACAAGGCTTTTAGTTTAGAACCTCATCCCCCACCGCCCTTATTATTTCACAAAATAATTTACATCTCTGCAGAAAGGAAAAGCAGTAAATTATAAAACATTTAGGATAACAAAATTAATAATTTCAATAATTTTCTACTTGCAACTTTAAGTAAAATCAATCCTATGCAGAGGTCCCCTCCTAGGTGATTCTAAACTGCCCTGTTTTCTGCAATTCTAAATTCTGCTCTTCCAAACTTCACAATTTCATCGCTCCAACGGCACTATTATATATTTCCTAACCCATAGTTTTATTTTTCATTCCTTTATTTAATTATTTTTAACAAATTATTATTATTTTAAAGTTATGTCCAGACATTACAATTTACAATTTTTTAAAGTCATAAAATTAGTTAAATAAAAAAAAAAAAAAAAAAAAAAAAAAAAAAATCTTTATGATATTAAAGAAAAAACTTCAAATCAGACTCTTTCTACCGTCTGTGTCTCTATGATGGGTTGGTTTGTCTGCTGTTTGACACTGATATAACAAACAAAATCAAATTTGTCAAATCAAATCAAAAATATTTTATCAATTTCACCCACGATAGCTAATTCTTTAGCACAAAAATGCTGGAAAATCTTTCTTCATCTATGCATATTTTTAATTTATTTTAGTAACTTCCTTTTATATAAAAATCAACCTCTGACTCTTTTTTTTTTTTTTTTTTTACAATATATATAAATGTCATAGTAATGGGGAAAATGTTTTATAAATTATGAATGATGCATGGGTTCTGAAACAGAATTTTTTTTGTTTAATCTGTCTCTCTCCCCCCCCCCCCCCTTCCCCTCGTAAAAACAAAAATTTTTTGCTATTGTTCGTATTTAGAAGTATTTTACAAGAAACAATTAAGAAAAGTGCCCTTTCTTCCGGTATCTTTTTTTCCGCGATCCCGAAAAAAGGACACTTTTCTTAATTTGCGAGTCGAAAAAGTGCCCTTTTTTTCCCCAGGTGCCCCTTTTCCCGGGATCCGCATAAACTTGCACCAATTTGGCGCAACTTTTCTGACAACGATTTATACATACGACATAACAGCATACTGCGAATATCCCATTCGAAGCACAGTATAAATATACAAAGAAAAAATTCGCTTATTCGATTTTCATTGAATTTCTAATTTAATTAACACATTTTCTTGAATAGCAACCCTACCACTAACCAAAAGATTTTACTCTCTAAGCTATGAAAAGTGTTTGGTTCGATTCAAGGCAGCACTCGTCAGCCTAGCACTAGGAGTTTTCCATCGTTTTCTCCAAAACACATGTTAATATGAATTAGGACCCCTTAAAAAGATTCTCACAGAATCCATTCCACCTAGACTTTTTCTAAATTAATAGTAATAATAACTAATACGAATTATAATAGCTTTAAATATAATAGCTTTAATTTTACAGCAAATGCAATACAGGTTTCAGATTCTCTGTTTTAGGTTGGGACGTCATAATTACAACACTATACTATAATAAAAAAATTAATAAAAATTAATATCCATAATTTGAAATGGACACAAAATGAAAATAAGATAATTATTCCGTTAGAATTTTATGCTTTTGTATTGTTATTATTATTATTTTGCCGGAGATTTGCGTTATTTATATCATTTTTAATAGAAAACGTGCCATAGCTACCTTGAATGACATATATCAGTTTCAAAGCATTCTACAAAAATAAATAAATAAATAAATAAATAAATAAATAAAAATAAATAAATAAAAAATAAATAAATAAATAAATAAATAAAAATAACGGAATGTTGAAAAAAAAGAAAAAATAATAATCTGGTGTGTCACTCACACGACTTTCTCTTACCCTGAACTTTAATACTATAAATATAGGTTGGAGATTAAGAGGTAAGATAACGATATTATGTAAACCTATGTTAAAGAATTCAAATTAGGCTTCGGAAGAGTTTTGTATGATAATTAATTCTGTGTGAGGGGGGCTACCGCCCCCCTCAGACCCCCGTTTCATTAACGCACCTACATTTATATAGAATTTAATTCGGTTATTAAAAAATAATTCTATTTTTTAAAAATAATTTATTAAAATTATTATTTAAAAAAATTATCTTTTATAATAATGCGGACGATTTCCATATTAGATAAGTAGTATGACACTAAATATCCAAAAAAGTCCATTTTATTCTCAATAATAATAATAAAAAAAAAAAAAAAAAAAAAACGATAACTTTGTTTTAAATTATCGCAAATCGATGGTTCAACCATTCGTTTTAAAGGTATTGGCGAGCTCTTTTGAAAGATACCCAGCATGAAAATTTACTCCCCTCGAGGGTGGACTTCCCCCCCAGTGGTGGTATTTACTCCATTTTATACAGGAAACATCCGATAGTAAAACTTGTATAACATATTTCAATTTCATTAAGATTTGTGTACAGTAAGGGTATGGAAATATGGTTTATAGAAATGCCTCTCATAGAGCACAATGCTTTGAAATATTGTAGGGGGTCCCTGTACACAAATTAGTAGAGGTGTAAACTCCATATTCAACAGGGAACATCCGATAGTGAACTTGTATAACATATTTCAATTTCATTAAGATTTTTGTACTGTAAGGGTATGAAAATAGGGTTTATAGAAATGCCTGTCATAGAACGCAAAGCTTTGAAATATTTTAGGGGGTCCCTGTACACAAATCAGTAGAGGCATAAGCTTTTTTTTTTCGTTAAAAGTAAAAAAAAAAAAAAAAAAAAAAAATCGATAACTTTGTTTTGAATTATCGCAGATCGATAGTTCAACCATTCGTTTTAATGGTATTGGCGAGCTCTTTTGAAAGATACCCATCATGAAAATTTACTCCCCTCGACGGGGGACTCCCTCCTACATACACAATTTTTTTCCCCAGTTGACTATCTCTATTATAAAAAATATATATATTCGTTTCATTTGGTTTAGTGCAGTCTATAGACGTTAAACTCTACTTACCTGCAATTTCCCCCATAGACGTAATGTATTAGAATTCTCTTGATTGTCCCTGTACACGAACCATTTGCTTGATCTTAACGAAAAGCTTACTGTAGCATCCCTATATGATACACATTTAGAATACCAAGTTTGAACTTTCTGCCATAATTTGTTTTTGAGATATGCTGATAACTGACAGACACACAGACACACAGACCATTTGCTAAAAACACGATTTTCGTATTCAGGGTACCTCAAAACGTGTAAATATAACAAAATCTCGCGTTCGAAAATTTGACCCAAAAACAATACTTTCTGTACCTTATGGGTAAGAGAAAGTAAAAAGAGGAGAAGTATTGAAAGTTACAAATACTTCAATTACAAATAATAATAATATTAATAAATAATAATGACATGTTAATTTTTTAATATTCTTATTTTTGAACATAATAAGAAACAAAGCTAAGTTACGGTTTAATATTAACAAGATCTAAATCACAACCCCTATCATACTAAAATACTTTGTATGTGCACAGCAATAGAACAGACTTTTTCAAACTCTAAAACCTAAAAATACTTTAATTGAAAAAAATATCAGCAAAAAAATTGAAATTTAAGAAATAAAATAGTATATTGATTTCAAAATATTTATATTCATAATCTAAATATTTTGTATCGTGACTGAAATTTGGAATTTTCTTTGAAAAAGGAAAACATAGAATAAAGTTTTATATTCAACTATAATATTAAAAAGGAAAGAATTTTGTTTATAAATTTTATCCTTCATATATATATTGCCCTTCGCACAGATACATTCATTAGTATGATAGATAGTCCCTAATTAGAAGAAAAATAAACAGATGAAAAAATTGCCACAACACACAAAAGCCAATTTGGTCAGTATTATATATATATATATATATATATATATGCGCACATTTTAAACTACAAGTATGAATATTGGCAAAAGCATTTGTTAATTACTCTCTGTACATTTGTTTTTATTAAGATATCAAATAAAATAAAACTGCTGTACAAATAAATAGGAAAAAGAATTCAAAGCTATACACAAATAAACTTTTATTGACAAAAACAACATTACAAAATATCAGACGAATTTAGTAATTTTTAATTTGATTAGTTAATCAATTATTATTTCTGATTTCTATGTGCCTTCTCTCATTTGTCTATTATTCAATCAGATAATATGTTTAATTACACAGGCATACAAAAATGAAGTTTACAAAATTTGATTTGATGATTTCAGCTGACCTTTATGTTTTTTTTATATGCTGAAACCGAAAATGCAGCCCATTTTTCTCTATCACGTATTGATTTTTGTCAATACAGGGTGTTTACCGACACGATTTCTTATATATACCAACATAACAATCGGTTTGTTGGTTGGTTGATATGGTTTTAAGTCGCTCTAGGGCTTCACAATTTCAACAATAGGCCTATATGATTAATTAATCATGGAGAAATACTATAAAACTTATTATATAATTATATTGGTGGAAGAGTAATGGAAGAAATTGTACCCTGTTTTGACAAAAATCTATACGTGATAGAGACAAACTGGCTTCACTTTCGGTTTCAGAAAACCAAAAAACATAAATATCAGCCAAAATTATAAAATCAAAATTTTACATGTCGGCCTGTGTTATCTCCCGTGGATAATTTTAGGTTGATTTCTTTAGAAATCGACCTATTGCAATCACTTCGTTTATCTATCTATATATATATATATATATATATATATATATATATCTATAATGAAACATTTGTCATCACGATAACTCCCGAAATAATACACGAAATCGAACCAAATTTGGACAGTGAACTAATCTTATAAATATCTTGGATGAGTTCGTTAACCAAGTTGCTCCGACGTTTTGTTTTCAAGTGGCAGCCACTTGAAAATTTCAAACCGACATTGTAAAAAGCATATTTAAAGCAAGATTTGCTTGAATTTTGTTGCAAATACAGGTCACATGAGGGTCTCAATGATGTTTATTAATGAAGTTTATCCGCCATTTTCAATAAAGTGGCAGATATTTTAAGTTAAACGGGACCACTTGAAATCAGACTACCACTTGAAAATTTAAAATCCCTATAACTTCCGAAATAATGCTCCAAATCGAACCAAATTTGAACAGTGTCTTAACTTATCTTATAAATATCTTAGATGAGTTTGTTAACCAAGTTGCTCCGCCATTTTGTTTTCAGGTGGAGACCACTTGAAAATTTCAAATTCAAATTGTAAAAAGCGTATTCCGAATTTTTTTAATTTTGATGTATACATAGATTACACAAGTGTCTCAAATAACTTTATTAATGAACTTTATCCGCCATTTTTAATAAAGTGGCGGATATCTTAAGTTAAGCGGGACCACTTGAAATTAGGCCACCACTTGAAAATTTAAATCATGATAACTTCCGAAATAATACTCCAAATGGAACCAAATTTGAACAGTGTCTTAACTTATGTTATAAATATCTTAGATGAGTTTGTTAACCAAGTTGCTCCGCCATTTTGTTTTCAAGTGGAGACCACTTGAAAATTTCAAATTTAAATTGTAAAAAGCTTATTCCGAAATTGTTTGAATTTTGATGTAAATACAGACCACATAAGGATCTCAATGAAGTTTATTAATAAATTATATCCGCCACTTTTAATAAAGTGGCAGATATCTTAAGTGGCCACTTAGACTGCCACTTGAAAATTTGCCATAATAATAACTTTTGAAACACGGCACTGATTTAAACCACAGTTGGACAGTAACCTATGCTTCAAATATCTTCGATGTGTTTGCTGGAACTTTAGAAATACTTAATCAATTCAAATCAAAATTGAAAAATGGATTTATCATTCAAACAACAAAAATTTAGAAAATTCACGTAACTCATGAACCAATCACGTTATTGCGTCCATCTTTGGTATATCGATAATAAGTATTTTCTCGCCAAAAGTCGCCAAAAAAGTCGCCATAGGGGAAAAGTCGCCAAATTTGGCGCCAAATCCATTACATGCGTTACTGGATCTTTTTAATCCGTTTTTAAGGTAAAATTAGACTATTTTAATACTAAAACAAACTAGAAATGCAGGAAACTAACATTTTATCAACTTACTAATCCTCTTTAAAAGAATTTCTACAAAAAAAAAAAAAAAAAAAAAAAAAAAAAAAAAAATTTCAAATTTGCAACGATATCTTAGATGAGCAACTTTCTCTGCCATTTTTATCGAAGTGGCAGCCACTTAATTTTTCAACACAATGAATTTTGAGATTTTGAATTAATTCGAACTATGTGTGTACAGTAGACTTATCTCACAAACGCATTTCATATATTTGTCAACTTAACCCACCATTTTTTTTTCCTAGCGCCGTCCACTTGAAAATTTTAAATTCACATAAAAGTGTATTTATGAACCGATTTGCTTGAAACTCCATATGTGCATAGCCTACATCAATATTTCTACCAAGTGCATTAATAATTTGTAGCCGCCATTTTGAAACAAAATGACGGCTACTTGATAAGGAAAAAGAAATCAACCTACCCTTCCGAAAAAGCCGGAAGGTCTTGTTTTTTAAGTTTAACATCAAATGAGTTTTCAGATACATTTTTCGATGCTGTAACATATTTCATATTGGTATTTGACAAATGAATTTATCGTTTTCTTGCTTTCAGTTGTATTTCTTTCATTATTTACATATACTATATATACATAAATATACACACACAAATAAATATATGATGTAAAATAAGGGCATGACAAGGTACTATAAAAACTGAAAAATAAATAAATAAATAAAAATTAACTGGGAATTAAAAGCCAAATTACATTTTCTGCATTAAATTTGTTGCATTCATTTTCTTATTTAATCAAATAAATTATCGCATTTTTCTAATTAAAAAATCAATAACAATGAACGTATTTGCATTTGCAAAACAAAGATATCAAAGGGTAGTATTTAAATTCAGGAAAGTAAAATAAACAAGAACCGAAAACTGAAAATTATGTACACTCTAGGAACAAAAAAAAACGTTCTCTATAATAATAGCCATATTTTTTCAGCGGTTACGCTGAGAACTAACATTATAGCTGCAATAAAACATCGAAATAAATACAGTAAAATTTTACCCATGGCCTTCAAAAAACAAAAAGGTTAATTTGACAGAAAACAAATACCATCACTTTTGCAACATTGTATTGAGAAAATAGAAAACAAACCTTTATCCATAATTAGAAATAAATAATAAGAAAAGTAAATTAAGAATTTATTTCATGGTTTAGTTTAAATTAACCGAATTTACTTTTTTTTTTTTTTTTTTTTTTTTTTTTTCAGGAACAGCTTTAGTATAAGATCTCCTTGACGAATTCGGCTAGTCACGCATAATCATTATAAATAAATCACATAATATCGCAAAAAATTAATAAAACGAAAACAATCATCACATATTTTTTTCTAAACTGCTCGAAACAGCTTATCTTTTACTTCATTAATGATCATTTGAAACATATTTTATAAAGAAAACTAACTTTTTTCTTCTTTTTTTTAATGAATACATTATTGTTATTGTTATTATTACTATTATTTATAAAACATTTGTTATCTTACAAACTGTTCGTCAGTCATAACCTACTTTATTTTCGCGGCAGACATTTTAGTCTATGTGAGTATTGAAAATATAAATAAATTTTTAAATGGCGTAAAATTAGTGAAATAAAAACAATAGTCATATAAATTATCTATTTCCAACGTATCTAAGTCATGATTAAAAAACAAAAACATATTAAATAAAATAAATGAATAATAATATAATACGCCAAAACATCGAAAAAAAAAAAAAAAAATCAAAAGTACGGGCTATGAAAGCTCCTATCTGTTGATGTGAGATTTCATAGCAGCTTCAAGCTTTTTGAAGTGAAAACTTCTTTAGGCGCATTGAGCACTTTTTGGGTGAGCAAAAATCATGGAACTCGCGTCATCGTCAGCGAACACTTTGAAATTCTGCAGGCGTTTGTTGCCGTTGTATATATATATATGTTTGTATGTATTATCATTACTATTATTATTATTTTATTTTTATTTTTCGCGTGTAAATGAATTCATGCCAAGGACAAAATAAATTAATTAAATTAATTAACAAACTCATAAGTTCATTTATTTATTTATTTTTATTTATTTATTTTTATATTTTTAATTAAATATTTAATAATTCTAAAACTATTACAGGGATTTTATTTAATGTCTTTTAATTAATTGAAATAATTTTATTTAAATGCTCAATTCTGAGTCCTTGATTTATTTCGCATCTTTTTTGCGTTCAGATTTCGTAAAAAGGTAGTCGGAGACACAAACATTTTTTTTTTTTTTTTTTTGTAATATATATATATAAAAAAATATTAGATTTTTAAGCAAAGAGTTCTCTCTCTCTCTCTTTTTTTTTCTTTAATGCATTTGGACTCTGAAAAAGAAAAATTCTGTGTGGACCCAGAAAGTATGTTTTAACGACACCATTATCCCCCTTCCCCTTTCGACATGAACGATATCATCAATCAATCTTAATGACTTCCCGTAAGTTTCGCGGGGCGTTTCCGATGGGAGGCGGAGAAATCTGCTGAAATTGAGGTTTTTCAATTTAAAAATTAAAGTTTCTTATATTCTCATTAATAGAGATTTAAATAAAACAATTTATAAAAACATTAATAAAAAGCTTGGTTTTCTTGAGAAAGCGACACGCTATACAGATTTCAGATATTGCAATTTGTTGATAAGTTAGAGGCTAGTAAAGCAACACAAGTGTATTTTTCGCATTTTACAGCTTAAAAATAAAGGGTTAAAAATTAAATATAACAGTTTTTGTTTCACGGGTCTTCAGTGTATGGTTGTGAATTTTCTGATTGTGAAAACAGAATTAAAAAAAATTCATTAGGTAATGTGTAATTCTATAAACAAATTTCGCCATAGAATAACACAGGCTTTGGATGACCTTGACGATCCGTGATGCATCCCCTTAACATAACAATCAAGGAAACAGTCAAAAGGTGTCGTCTTCAAAAAATATTGAAAAAAAATATATATATGTGATTCTACTCTTCCTAAAACACCAGAAAGTGAAAATATTATCGGCTGAAATGAATTACACCGACCACAAAAAATTATCAAAATTAAGCATATTTGGCGATTTCACATTATTAGGCAATAGATTTTGAATACTTGGCGGAGAAACAAAACACGGTTCTGTTCCTACACGGCAATCTCGGTGCTAGCGAACTGAACGCCTAACAGCGCTAAATCGCCAAATATGCTTCATTTTCATAATTTTTTGTGGTCACTGTAATTAATTTCAGCCGATAATTTTTTCACTTCCTGGTGTTTTATGAAGAGTAGAATCACATATATTTTTATCAATATTTTTTGAAGACGACATCTTTTGAATGTTTCCTTGTAAGTATTATAGTGTAACCCCTTTCCTAAGACTAGAAGTGAGGAAAAGTCCAAACGCTTGGAGGGGTGTCAAATTGATCAACAGCTGGGATGTAGTAAACATCCAGTTATTCGGTATTCCCTTATCGGTTGTTTTCTCTCAAATGACCCCTATTTCAGCAATGGACTCGTTCAGTTCGCACTTGCGCAGAGTTTTCCGGGGTTGCAAGAAACGTGGTTAAAGAATACATTTGTGAAATTCATTTTTGAACTTATAAATAAATGTGTAAATAAAAGAATCATTAACGCATGAATTCATTTATTTCAGTAAAAGACAAATTAAGTTTAAAAACATCTTGTGTGAAATTTATTACCTAGTAAAGGATAAGAAAATAAAAAATTGCAAGAAAATAAAAGAAAATTCAATTACTATATTAAAAATTAAATTGAGGGAAAATAGAATCATTGTATATTTTGATCTAGACGCATTTTTTAAAAATAAACTTAAGTTCACGTAATTAGTAATCTAATATTATATTCGAGACGCAGGTGGCATTTTAAAATTTTGAATTGTATATTAAGTTTCAAATTTTACAAAATAAATTAAGTATTTTTCTAAGTGTTTGCTTAAAAATTGATACCAGATACTTTAAAATATACTTTTGCAATGAATAAAATACGTTCTTTATATTGGCATAAACATATAAAATGATTTGTTTAAGGGGAAAAAAAAAAAAAAGATGAACGTACTTCAAATTACATTTACTAATTCCGTATCAATGTAATTTGAAGAGATAGAACTTAATTTAACGAAGTTTATAAGGCTAAATTTACATTTTCGTGTAAAAATAAATGGAAACCTTCTTTTTTATCTTATTCATTAAAATGAAAAGTTTCTTATATAAGTTGATTAAAATTTAATTTTATACTCTTTTATTAAATTTTAACCACATGACTTATTCTATGTTATGTTTTATTGTTTGCGTTTGTAACAAATTACATAATTTATAAAACAGGTTAAATTAAAACTGAATTATTAAAACAGTTTTAACTTATATAACAAAACAATAAATTTTAAAGAATATTAAAATTTAGGGTTTTGTTTCAAGCATAATAATATGCCCTGAGAAAAAAAAAAAAAAAAAAAAAAAAAACCCGGTTTCATCTAGAAATA
The DNA here is from genome assembly GCA_963930645.1 of Salticus scenicus. NCBI lineage: Eukaryota > Metazoa > Arthropoda > Arachnida > Araneae > Salticidae > Salticus > Salticus scenicus. The sequence continues at coordinate 240,343,022 of OZ005653.1, read as the reverse complement.
TTAAATGGTCCTTTTCTAAATCCTTAAACTAGAAATATAGATTTAATAGCTATGCGCATAAGGCACGCCAATAAACTGAATAGACGAAATGATCGAGAATTTCTAGTCTACACATTTCTAGATGATGAAACAATATTCTGAATATTCTGAATCTTTTGTATTACGAGAAATTCTCGCTTGAATTTCTAGAATTGGGACATAAACCAAGATTATAGCTGCTGAAGAATGCCTCTTGTATTCACATTTATTTAAAGATGTTTTCAAACAGGTTTGCCCTCGATAGTATAGGAAAACGCTCAAGAATTCTAATAGAGGTTACTAGAATTTGCTTTCGAAGGGGACTAGAAAAATTTTATCAGAAATTTATAAGGATGACATGAAACTATTTTTTCTAGAGCCACAATTTAGATTCTAGATGTCAGTTATAGAATTTTTTCTCAGTGTATTGGCGTGCCGTATACTCATAGCTCGGAAAACTATATTTCTAGTTTAGAGATTTAGAAAAGGGCCACTATATATATATATATATATATATATTTTTTTTTTTTTTTTTCTGAGTGTGAAGTGCTTGTACTCCAGTTTGCAGACTAATTTAAAACGAAGCATTATTATTATTATTATTATTATTATTATTATTATTATTATTATTTTGCAATTAACTTTCGTTTACTTTTATAAAATTGTTTCTTCTTTAAACATTATAATTAATCCCTTAACTGCCCGGGGTGTATATATTCATCTCGCTATGCCGATGCGTTACTGCCCCGGACGTATATATACGTCTTGCCGAAGTACGATGCTTTATGGTAGGCTGCTACCAGTGAATATAGTCTCACGGCTTTGTAGTGCAATTAAATGATCATGACAGTGTTTTTAAAGATATTATTTATTTCAGAGAAGTTAAGGAGTGGTGAAGAATCGGAAAGACAATGTTTCTGAAACATTAAAAGAATAACTACACGCACCTGTGTCAAAAATGGTGGCACTGCTAAGCGAATCTCGTAATTTTTCGTCTGAAAGTAAGGGGTTAATGAAAATATCAAATGAGATCTCTTATTTATATCTTTAATATTATATATGTCTGTATAAACTTACTTATTCAAATTAACTTACGTATACAAAAATAATAAACTTATATGTATAAAAAAATCGAAAAGAAAGATTCTATGTTTAAAACACAAGAAACTTTAGATATCATGATTGCCAATTTTCATGTACTTTAAATACTGCTATTTTAATATAATTTCTTTGCATTTTTATTTATAAAATAAGCCTGTGTATTCTAGGGAAGAATATATTTTTAAATAATAGTTTAATTATAAGTTTTATTTTTATCAAAACAAGTAAAAATAGTTTTTCAGTAAAATTATTATTTTAAAATTCTTAATAATAATTAAAAAAAAAAAAAAACAAAAAAAAAACACCTTACTTTATACATAAAGAAGGAAAAATATATTATTTCGTTACTTTCTAAATATTTACAGAATTAAAAACTTAAATATTGTTACTGATCATTAATATTGCTTCTATCGAAATTTCAAAAGCATTATTTCTTTAATGTAAATTGTTTAAAAAGCATTTTCTTGTAAATTTACTAATTTTTTAAAAAAGGATCGGTTTATTCATTTATTTAGTTTGAAAACAATTGAAGAGGAATTTCAAGGAAATTTAAAATGCATTATTCTTGCATTATTTTCTTGCAAAACATGCAAAATACTTTTTTTTTTCTCCTTTTTATGCATTCAGAAAATATTTTAAAGAGATTTTAACAGATTTAAAATGAATTAAGAATTTTCTCATATTTTCATGAAACATCTAATAAAATAATTAAAAATATAAAAGGGTTTTATAGAAAATTTATAGGAATCCTTTTTGTAATTAAATATTATTTGCATACGAAATACATACAAAATATTTTAGTAATTTTATAACTAAAAATCAAAAAATTCTTTTTAATACATAGCTGATATTGTATTTTAAGTTTTAAAATAAAATTAATCAACTGCACATGCTTAATAACTAATTAGTTTTTGGTATTTTCTATAAACGACGACGTAAAATTGAGTGGTGCTTTAAAGTTTCCTCAAAAATAAATTTTTTTAATAACAATAATAATTATCGATTGAAATCTTTTTAACTCTCTTAAAATGTGCGACCGCATTTGGTTACTCAAAAACGGGCCTAATATTTTTAGCGATAATTTAAGAGGAATTTCTAAGAAAAAATCAAATTTGAGTAAAATCAGTCTTTTCCGATCAAAATGACCGAACAACTATAAGCTCAGGTCTGAACGAACTTCGATCATTTTTCATTTGGTACAACAAAATTTCGTACTGATGGTGCCGTCTGTCGATCATTATGTAAATGACACATGAAAAATATTTCTTAGATATATATATATAACTCATTAATTTATATATTGTTTAAAAAATGTGTTGAAGAGTTTTAATAGTTGGAAAAGTAAAATATCAAAGTTAATTAATTAATTAATTAATTAATTTTTTATATAAATATAACAAATGTTTTATATACAACTTACAAAAAATAACAGAATTCTCTAATCACGAGCGTTAGTTATAAAAAACTAAAGATAAGCAGTGAATGTCTTTAAAAAAACTTTTTTTTTAAAGAAATATGTGAAATATAGAGAAAAAAGAAGAATGTATTTATATAATATTGAAATTTATTTATGTCTAAAGTTATCAAATTTTTTAATTATATTCATTGAAATTAATATGGTAAAATACATGTAAAATGCTCAAAAAATGTATTATATTGTTTTAATTATAATTAAACTCAACATCGGGAATAATATGCATAAACAAACTAGTACATACTGTTTTTTCAATTCATAGTTAATCCAGAAACTCTGCAACGTCGCAGGAAACAATTTATTTTTCTAAACGTGCTAAATTATGTAGAATTAATTTACAAGCTACTTAAATCTCTGCTTGTCGTAGAGACTCTGTTTTTAAGAATTTTTATCAATTTTAAATCAATAGTGCAGGGATGGAACACGGGCGCAGAATTCATACCGGAATCAGTTTAAGAAATTTCTCTACTTATAATATCGTTGATTTAAGAAGTAGAAAATTTTCTTACATCGATAGTGGTATGAATTCTGCGCCCGTGTTCCATCCCTGATAGTGTTATTTTAAGGAAGTTTATCGGGTTTTACATAGCTTTATGTTATGTATAATACAAGTAAAATTTGATGGATAGTATTTTCTCCGTTTGAGAATGATTGAGAAGGACTATACAACAACTTTTAGCATGAAACCGTAACGTAATGGTATCGAGTTGTCTATCACGATAGGGGACCCGAGTTCGATTCTGCCGGAGGGAATATCATATTTTTTCCAGCATCAAACACTTTCATTTAAATGTGGTCCGATTTCTCTCAAAAATGAATTATTTTAATTGGTTTAAATCTGAGCTGCTCATATCAGCTCAAGGATTTGAGAGGACTTCGCTCAACGTGAGAAGTTGCCTTTCAACATGTCGATTGAGTGAAAAATGGTTCAATTTGAGAGAATTTTCCCTTTCCATTTTTAGAGAGAACAAGTATAATAAATATCAGTTTCAGTCTATCCATGCATATAAATATATTTATATGTTAATACATCAAATTGGGCAGTTTTTTTTTTTTTTTTTTTTTTTTTTTTTTTTTAGTGGTAAAAAAAAAGATGGCTCATACGATTAAAGCATCCATTTAAAAAAAATATATTTTGCATTATTTCTTCTAATTTGCTTTATAACACTCTTAAGATTGCTTTTGAGGATAATTTCTAGAGTTGCCAACTTTTATAATTTAGTCCCTAGTATTGTTAATACCGCCTTCTTTCCATATCACTTTTTTGCAAAAATATTTTTTCTTATTATTTGATTTTAGTTAGATATTGGAGAAAATTATTCTAAAAAAAAAAAAAAAAACGGTATGGGTAAAAGACGGTGCTATTAATGTTCTGGAATATATTCTTGGCAGATTCAGCGGGGATGAAGTACTTTAAAAACGCTGTTTCCTCAGTTGTTACATGAAATGCTTCTCGCACTATATTGTGATCGATTTCCTACTTTTGGGTCTAGTCTAATATATTTAAGCCCGTTTTATGAAAAAACCTTATGTAATTGAGAGAGAGAGAGAGGGAAAAATGCTCTATTTAAAATTTGCGCACTAAATAACGTCAGAATCAGCAATTGTTTTTTAAACAGTTTTTTGATTGTAGACCTGTGTTATTAATTGATATTAAATAAATCACTATTTTCTTTAATATATACATTTTAAACAACAATGATTAAAATTTCAAAATGTTTAAACATACGTTAAGTGAATAAATACTTTTATTATTAATAACATTTAAGCACTTTTAACCGTACTAGAAATATAAAAAAAAACCCACCTTTTTTTTTAGTATTATACCCTACAGAAATATAGAGGAGGAAATTTAAAAATATTGATATAAGTATTCCTTTTTTATTCGTTAATATTAAATCGTGTAATAGAAATTTGAATAATAGACAAGGATTATAGATAGCCGTTAATGCGATTTGTACTGCACATTAAGTTTCTGTGTTAATATTCTATCATACCCAGTAGGATCATCATGAATTTATAATTTATTTAAACTAACTATTAATATAATGTTATATATTATAGAACTATTCAAAGGTACTGTTAAATACTGCATATTATAAATATTTTATTTTAATGTATTATTTTTGTTATGTTTATATGTAGTTAATACTAAATTGCTAAAAATATAATATAAATAAAAAATATACTATATATATATTTAGCCGCAAACATTTAAAATATTTTAATCAAATTTATCACCAGTAATTTTAGAAAGGTACCTGTCACAATTATTTTCGACGAATAAATAAAATTAAATAAACTGAAAGCATATATAAAAACTTTCTGGTATAAAGTCTTCGCTGTAAAACTACTCCGGAAGAAATTAAAATATTGTGACCTACGCTAAGGATAAAACTTAAATAATTTATTCACGATTACATTAATATTTTTGCGATAAAAAATTTATAGAGGAACGCCAAAAGGTGGGGCTTAAAAAAAAATCGGCAATCAATTAAAAAAGCACAAAAATCTATTATTATTATTATTATTTTTCTTTTTTAAAGCTGTTTAAAATGTATTGAACTTAAAATGACATGCTTGCCAGCAAATCAGAATCTTTTCGATTTTTTTGTGATTGATTTAGGCAGATATGCCACAATTTTAATTTATAAACCTACTTAGAAACTTTTGGTGATTATTCTGATGATATGAAAATACATATAAATGCGGATATGCCTGCATTTTAATTTTTTCCGGAGCACTGTTAGTATTCTCCTTTTTTTTTTTTTTTTTTTTTTTTTTTTCAATACAACATTATTTATAGCGAAATTTTCTTCAAAATGTAATTAATCACGATATCAACATAGTTCGTACAGGCCTTGAATTTTTTTTATTTTCTGCACCAGTATTATTGTTTAGCAAATTTTGACACTGAAAAAGGCTTAAAACTTAAAGGGAAATTAATTGCTTAAAAGTATTGGTGGGAGAGTCCTTGAAAAAAAGCGTGTCCGTACGAAGCACGATTAAGAAAAATGATCTAAAAAAAAAAAAAAAAAAAAAAAAAAAAAAAACAGAAAAATGCAATGTCTTTTGCGTTTGCAATAGCACTTTTTACTAATAGTTATCTTAGTCTTATTAGATTACAGAAATGAAGCCTGTAAATAAACCAAACATTTTAAAAAATAAACAATGGTATTAAAAATGCAGGGGTCTATCATAAGATTCATAAACTATTTTAGCCCACCAGCGGCCGAGCGGTTCTGCGCTCAAAGCTGGTAGATGGGAGGTGCCGGGTTCGATTCCAGGTCGCGCTCATCGACCTAGCCGTTCGGAGTTTTCCGTGGTTTCCTCCGAAACTCGCGTAAATACGGGCTAGGACCCCTTAGAAAGACCCCCCACGGAGGGCATTCCTCCTGTAGGCCTAGGACACATCAGGAGTCAATCGGCCTTAAATCCTACAACCAACCAACCATAAACTATTTTTGTAAATGGATAGTATAACTGTAAGGTATGTTACAACTAATCAATAAACTAAACTAAACTGTTCAACTAAACTAAATTTTCACAGACAATTTTATAAAATCGCTATTAAGAAGTATAAGATTATTGGAATATTATAAATTATTACAGTAACTGATTATACAACTGTGCAGTAAAATAAATAAATAAATGAATAAAAATAAAAAAAAAGCTAATATAATGCAAGGTAAATTAATTGTTTCTATACCGATATCAGATATTAATTGAAAAATAAAAGGAAGGAATGAATGCATAATAATAATAATCAACGCAACACCAGGAGCATATAGCAAATTATTGTATGCAAATACATTTATATTTGCTTATGTATGTATGTTTAGATAATGAAGGATCCAGATAGTAAGGGCACCTCTATATATAGGTGCCAAGTCTAGGTTATTTTCAAAGAAGTTTCCAGAAATTTTTTATAAATGTTTTCAGTTTATTAAATTTTATTTATTTGTCGAAAATATATGTGAAAGATCTGATAAAAAAAAAAAAAATACAAATGTTTGCGGCTATATATATATAGTGTATTTTTTATCTATTTATAATATATTTTTAGCATTTAGTATTAACTACATACAAATTTAATAAAAATAATATATTAACATAATAAATTTATAATATATAGTATTTAACAGTATCTTTAAATAGTTCTAGAATATATAGCATTATATTAACAGTTCATTTAAATAAATTATAAATTCATGTTGATCCTACTGGATATGATAGAATATTAACAGAGAAACTAAATACGCAGTACTAATCGCATTAACGGATATCTATAATCCTTGTCTATTATTCAAATTTCTATTACATGGTTTAATATTAACGAATAATAAAGGAATATTTAATACAATATTTTTAAATTTCCTTATACATATATTTTTGTATTCCACGATACTAAAATAACAGTATTTTTTTTATATATATATATTTTTAATAATTAAAACGGTTAAAAATGCTTAAATTCTTTTAATAATAAAAGTACTTATTCACCTAATTTACGTTTAAACATTTTGAAATTTTAATCATTGTTGTTTAAAATGTATATGTTAAAAAAATCAAAATATTGATTTATTCAGTTCCGATTAATAATGCCTGCAATCAAAAAAGTGTTTAAAAAACAATAGCTGATTCTGATATTATTTGGTGCGCTAATATCAAATATGGCATCTTTTTTTTTTTTTTTTCTATTTTTTTTTTCCCTAAATCATGTAAAAGAATTGATCACTATATAGTGAAAGAAGCATTTCATGTAACAATTGGAGAAACAGCATTTTTAAAGTAATTCATCCCCGCTGAATACGAATCTACCTTATGCCAAAGCGAAATTTGGACCGAAAGTCCGTTATCCAAGATGGCGGCTAAAACTCAGTCGTGCTATATTTCCCTTGTCCATTAGCTTAAAATAATAGTTTAAACGTCTACTTAAAGATATTCTCGGGCGCCAAACACGATTTCATATTCTAAATACAACAAGACGTAAGGAGCACACGTAAACACTACAAAGTTTCGTCGGCCACTATGGGCTTCATCTTGGTGCCCATGCACTCCAAAGTAAGTCCATTTTGAGCATTGTAGTCCCTTTAACCACCTAAAAAACCCATAAGTTGACGTTTAAGTTATTATCTTAAGCCAACAGTCAAGCGAGATACATGGCAACAAAGTTTAAACCGCAATCTTGGATACTGGACTTCTGGTCCAAATTTTGCTTTGCCAACAGGCAGATTCATATTCACTGGGGTTGAAATACACTAAAAACGTTGTTTACTCAATTGTTACATGAAATGCTTCTTGCCCTATATAATGATCGATTTCCTGTTTCTGAGCCTAGCATAATATATTTCAGCCCATTTTGGGAAAAATTCTTACGTGATTGTTCAAGAAAAAATGGATGCCTATTTGAAATCAGCGCACTAAATTATAGAAAAATCAGTCAGTACATTGCAAACACTTTTCCATAGCTCAAATTTTGCAGGATTGTGTAATTAACCCCTTGAACGACGGTGGGATATATTTTATACCACATAATTTTAATTACGAACTACAAAAATTAGTCCAGAAAGACGCGGTGACTACGCAGACTTTAAGATCCTGTAAATTGGGTAGAAGAGAAAATTGTTATCGGATGTGCGTTTCCAACATGTCCCAAACATTTCATTTTGAATTAAGATACGGGCTTTGAAGAGGCCAGGGTAGCTTTTGGGAGTTAGATGGATCTTCACTAATCTAATCTCTAACTATTCTGGCACGATGTATAGTTGCAATATCGTCCTTCAGGTATCTGTCGCCTTTGGAATAAAAATGAGAGATTGCAGAATGCATTTTACTTGCTAATATATCCAGGTGTTAAATAGTTTTATGTTTACCGTCAAGTAACACCAGGAAAACACTTCCATACAAGTAGAACATTCCCCACACCAGGATAACTGGTTTTGCATACACACGCTGCTAACGATCATTTGTAGAAACTCTCACAGGTTTCTATCCCATTGGTCAATGTGTGTATAAGTAACCACTGTCCTTTAAAGAGTGAATAAAATCATACATTGTTAAAAAAAAAAAAAAAAAAAAAAAAAAAAAAATGTATTCTATGTAACGAAATTTACATTAATAAAGCGTCCTTTAATGGCAAAAAAAAAAAAAAAAAAAAAAAGAAAAACCATGAAGCGTCTCAACTTTTAATTTTTTCGGGCTCATTTCGAATCTTTTTCAAAAAAGAAAATTATAGTTCAGGTAGTGATGTTTCAGTTAAAAATCCAATATTGTTTTTGCAATACAACCCAGAATCTGAAACACGAAAAACAAAAACATAAACTTTTATTTTAAAACTTGATTTTTCCTTACAAACTACACTCTTTCCTATACAATAAACGTGTCGTATACGGAAATGCTTTTAGATTCTTATTTTATTACCAGAAGAATTGAAAAAGCAGAGAGACATATGGTTTAAGTGAAGCTTTCGTCATACAGACAAATCACGTTGCGAAAGAGGAGTTGTATAAGCATGCTTTTTTCTATTTTATAGAGAAATTCCTAATGTAGCGTTCTTTTACTAAGTCATATTTGAAAAATATATCATTCTCGGAATTGAATTCTCGGCGATAAAAGGCTATGAGTTGTTAGAATTGCGACATAATATATAGATTTATCATTTATACTCTAAATAAATAAATAAATAAATAATCAAAAAGTTTCTGTATGAAATTTGTAACATTATTACATCCAATTAAATATTATTAAGCAGAAGTTACTTTTTATTTATCGAAATATTATGCACCATTCACAAATCGAAATATCATGTACATGTTTGTGATACAAAACTGAAGCAACATACTAACGTAAAAAACGTTTTACTAAATTATTATTATTATTAATATTTTGATAAGAAAATATATTTTCATTACGTAATAAATCCATACTTTCAAGAAATAATTTTACGTTTTTGAATGACACTGACCCTGCTAACAAAACGCAACTACGAAACCGCTAATAAGAAAAAAAATATTTTATATTTTTAAAATATTGTACTTATAATATTGGGAAGTTTATTTGTATATTTTAATAATTCTATTATTATCTTTTTGCTAAATATACATGTCAAACTATATTTCTAGTTAGTTTCCCTTCATTAAATAAAGGCTTAAAGGACTGCATTTTTTAACTGCAAAATTTTACCTTTGATTTTTTTTAATATAACTAGCGGAATTTGCCCGCTTTGCTGGTCGCTGTGTCTAAATGATTCATCACAAATATAAAATATGAACATAATATCCCCTTGGTGAATTTTAATATTTTTAACCACTTTGGTGATGAATTGAAATAGCTATCGCAATTCTGTAATTTAAGACCTTGGCGAAAAACACCAGAGCTACTTAAGTGCTAAATCTCAAATTTAGGCAATGGAGTTCTATTCTAAAGCGGTGTTCTAATGTGAATGCATATTTAGTTTATCTTAAATTAATCATGTTTCTAATCCACATAATATAACTTAAATATTTAAATGTGATTTGCATTTCATTAACGAATGTATATCATGGTACTAAAAATCGTGATATACATCCGTTCATGATATACATTATTGAATATCATTATGCGCAATTTGCCTCCTTCTGCACATATCACAGTCTGTATAGGTTAGAGAATTTATTCTACAAGCTTCTGGAATGAACTTAGGTCCAGAAAGCACCAGACATTTGCTACACAGATTTTAAGATCCTTTAAATTGGGGGAAAGAGGAGATTTCTGTCGGATGCACAGTTTCCAACATGCGACCAAACATTTTCTATTGGATTAGGATACGGGCTTTATGGCCGTCATGAAAGCTATTGGAAGTCAGATTAATGTTTATTGAACCAATCTCGAACGATTCCGAAATGTTGTATAGTTCCATTATCGTTAATGAAGTATCCGTTACCATTTGGGTAAACATGTTAAATTACAGTATGTACTTTATCTGCCAGTATGTGAAGGTATTGGCAGACATTTTGTTTACCCTCAAATAATAAGGAAAACACTTCCATACCAGCAGAACATTCCAAACACATTGGCAACAGGTTTTGCATGCGTACGCAGCTAGCGAGCTTTTATAGAAACTCTCAAGTATTCCAAATCCATTGGAATTGCCCATTGCGCAGAACTAGTGCGACGTAAATAAATCCAATCCAAATCCATTGGATAGTGTTTGTGCAGTCATACAAACCATACCTGGTAACATTTATAATTTGTTTTGGGTTACTAGTTTTTTTTACACCAGTATGGCTTTACAGAAATTTCTCCGATATGCAATTATGATGAAATAAGAAAAAAAAAATACGTTTACGTTATACTAGTGTGAAAAAGGGTGGAGCTAATAGTATTCCGGAATAAATTATAAATATTATCAGGTATGGCAAACTCAAAAACGGTCACTTGAGCCGCGTGAAATTTTTTTGCGTCTATTGGCACCACGTTCCAGGTTATTTACCAACGTACAAAAGGTTTTCTGCCATCGACTAGATGTTAGAGTAAAGCTCGGACTAGTAATCTTTTGCTTCTGAACATCACATACCATTCAACCAATTCATTCGGCAAACCGATTTTTCTAACGCCAAATCGACCACTTCCACAAAAACAAGTTTCCTCCACCTCTGTTATCGCTGTTTTATATATCGATTGGGTGTAAATTAAACGCAAACCACAATTTACACTAGCTGAAATGAAAAGTAAGTAATCTAATCCTTGTTATTAATTGAAAGCTGTTCTGTTTGTCATTTATTTGGAGTTTTGGTGGTAAGGGGAACAAATCATTTAAAACATGTAAAATCCAAAAGTTGCCAAGAAAGCGATCATCGCTAAAAGAAGACGCAAGAACAGAAGTGATGTTCCGGGAATGTTTCTTTATAGGCATTATAGGGGATCCGTACTCTACTAGTGTATCAGTTCGATGTTTTCCGTTCACTTACAGATAGACCTTTAATATACAGTCGGTAACAAAAGTATCCGAACGCTAGCAAACATTCCTATCTAAAAAAAGTGGAGTTAATACTGTTTTGTTAAATAAATCATTGTCGAATCATGTTCTTAGTCAGTCTAAGAACATAATTCGATAAGGATTTATTTAACAAAAAATATTAATTCTACTTTTTATTTAGGAATTTTTGCTAGTGTTCGGATACTTTTGTTACCGACTGTATATATATAAATTTTAAAACTATAGTAACGCCCAGCAACTGCGTTTCTCTTTGTTTGCCGACAAACTTCTTACTTTTTTACAAGTAGAGAATATTTAATCAAAATATTAAATCATGTAATAACAATGAATATATATTTTTCAATATATCACTGAAATTTTCAAGAATTGTTTTTTTCAGTTTTCATAATTTATATTTCATTATTGCTTAACAAATTTTATAATCACAGCGTAATATGTATCACGAAAATATTTTTTTAATAAATAAATAAATAAATAAATAAAAATCAAATATTTAATTTATTCTTACATTTTATTTTTTAGGATTATTTAGATTAATTGAGAAAATTATAGAAAAAAATAAGACAAATATTCTACTGCTTCAAACATTTTCTTTTAAAGTATTTTCCGTTATATTTTACTTTATAAAGTTTTATAATTTTTTTTTTTTTTTTTTTTTCCAGCAAAAAATATTAATTCTACTTTTTATTTAGGAATTTTTGCTAGTGTTCGGATACTTTTGTTACCGACTGTATATATATAAATTTTAAAACTATAGTAACGCCCAGCTACTGCGTTTCTCTTTGTTTGCCGACAAACTTCTTAATTTTTTACAAGTAGAGAATATTTAATCAAAATATTAAATCATGTAATAACAATGAATATATATTTTTCAATATATCACTGAAATTTTCAAGAATTGTTTTTTTCAGTTTTCATAATTTATATTTCATTATTGCTTAACAAATTTTATAATCACAGCGTAATATGTATCACGAAAATATTTTTTTAATAAATAAATAAATAAATAAATAAATAAATAAAAATCAAATATTTAATTTATTCTTACATTTTATTTTTTAGGATTATTTAGATTAATTGAGAAAATTATAGAAAAAAATAAGACAAATATTCTACTGCTTCAAACATTTTCTTTTAAAGTATTTTCCGTTATATTTTACTTTATAAAGTTTTATAAATGTTTTTTTTTTTTTTTTTCCAGTAAATTTTTAAAAGTATATCATTTAAAAAATAGTTTACACAATGAATAAAAAAAAAGATAAAAAATAAAATATATCAAAATTATTTAATTTTAACAACGTTAAAATAATAAAACTTTTATATTAATTTGATAAAATCGCTTAAAATATATTTTATAAAACCAGTTTAATTTTATTTAAACGTACATACGTATTAATGATTTTTAATACATATGTACGTTTAAATTTAATACACACACGAACACACACACATATATATCTACATAATGTGTGCCTAATAAATTTCATATGTATTAAAATTTATACACACACACGCATATACATATACATATGTATATATGTGTGAGTGTGCATGAATTTTTATACATATGTACGCTTAAGTAAAATTCATAATGAAAGAATTATATCATCGGTGCAACCTCCAGTCAGCGTGTACAAAAGAATAATCAGTTAATAATTATGATCATTAAAATTGTATGAAGCATATTATTGTAAAACATTGGTATTCGAAAATTTTCGAAACTGCTTTTTTTTAACTTATAAGAAAAAAAAAGTAAATGTTGCTATTGATCAGAAAAAAAAAAAAAAATTGTCAGCTGCAAATAAATAATAAAAAGTGCTATCTTAGATATTTTCAATGATAAAATGAATTTAGGATTGTAACTTTTCTTCTGCAGATAACATTTATTCTACTTTTAGAAAATTAGTATTCTTACTTGCAATTTCTTATGCTGTTTATATTTTTTTATATGTTCCCTTTTTCGTGTGAATAATGGAATAAAGTCTTGTTTGTACAACTGACTGCATTTTTTTTTTTTTTTTTTTTTTTTTTTTCTAAAGCGTATTTATATTTTATCTTTACCATTTTTTTTTTTTTTAAACATATTTTAGAAGACTTGGTATTTATTTTGTTTTAGCATTACAGATTTAGGCATTTCTATGATACATTTCCTGTTTCTAACTATAGCAAGAAAAAAATCCATCACCAGAAACTCTTATAAAGAATCAAGTAAATTTTATCCTTGTTTTAAGAAGTAGGTAGGTGAGAAGTAAAACAGAAGCTGAATGAGATTTTTTCCGAATTCAAATAATAATTTTTTTTTTCAGATATTTTCGAATGTGTAAAATTATTATCTAGCTTTACAATAAAAATATACACAGATTATTATGTACTGTCCTAAATTAACTTAAAAATTTAATAGTACATATACTAGATTTTATTATTATTATTATTTAACAAGTAATTATACCGAAAGATTCCTCGCCAAATTGTGACAAAAATTTAAAAGTATACAATGGTTCATATACTAAAGCTGTAACGCTAAATGGTTTAGAAATTTCGAATTTCTTTCTTTTCTGAAAACAATTACTGATTTTTAACATAATATTTCATTAAAAAAAATGGTATTATGTATTCGTTATAAAGACTGGATTTATCGCTGATCTGCAAGATATGTCTCATCACATAGCTAGCAGTACTATACAGCATTTACTGTACAACGTTGATCGAAACTCCCTTGAAATTCCGAAACATCTTTGCAAAGACACTTCCAGCTAAAAGGTGAGTTTTTTGCTCTTAGATATTTTTCCCCATTCCTAGATTTAGGTTTTCTTCAGTTCTCTTTGTTATTAGTGTGCTGCAAGAACCATGTACTAAATGCACCTCAGGACACGTAATTTTTATTTCCATAAACTTTCTGCACAAAGTTTCGGTCATTCTCATCGCGAATTACAGGCTATACTGTCCGATGAAACAATTAAATTTTGTGACAATGCTTGTGTACTACACTGAGGGCGCTCGCTGATTTTCTGCAAAATGATTTATATATTTTTGTTGCCATTTTTGAGTTCCTTTCACGTCCGCATCCTTTATACAACAGAAAAAGGATATCCTTTCTTAAAGTCGTTATTATAATCGCTGAAGGGATCCCTTGCAATAAAATATGTATAAAAGTGCATTAAATCTTTTCAGTCTTCTCCTCTCTTGTGTATATCGCTGAAAAAAAATCAAATTAATACAGAATTTAGAACAAATCATAGACATAATAAAAAAAGAATATCGATTTAAAAATGTTTCTTATAAAAAACTTTGCAAAAAAAAAAAAAAAAAAAAAAAATGAAAATTTCAAAGAATTTTAATTTCTAAGTAACCCCAAGAAATGCATGATAAAATTCTTACACTTTTGTAGCGTTTTAAGAGGGTAACTCATTTCGTTAACATCTCAAATTTCCTTCATATTTATAATGTTGTTGGGTGCCCCGTTTTTAACAACAAAGACTTTATACTGAAAAGTTTTTTTTTTTTTTAATATTTTCAGTTTATTTAATTTCATTCATTCGTTGAAAATATATACATGGCTGTCAACTTGTGTTTTTTTTTTTTTTTTTTCCTACTGGAATTTTTCAGTTGAAATTTTTAATAAGTTTTTTAGCAGTTTTCTGTGATTAACCCTTTGCTGGTCCTATTTACTGTTATATAGACGCGAAAATTTTAATTTATTCGGAGTGCTTTTAGCCCCGCTTTTATTTCGACCCACTTGTTTTTCTTACTGTTTTGAAGTTATATACTAGAGAAAAATTTTCTATAAATAAAGGGGTGCGAAATAAAGGCGGAGCTAAAAATACTCCGGAATAAATTAAAATGTTGGCATCTATGCTGTTACACATCTGGTCAGTATTCATACTTGCCAGCATCCTAATTAATATTCCGTAGTGTTGTTAGTCCCGCCCTTTTTTTCACACCAGTAAATTTTTAGAGTAATATTCTCCTATTGCGATTTCGATTAAATAAGAAGAGAAATACTCTAAAAATATACTTGTGTGAAAAAGAAGGCGGGGCAAATAATACTACAGAATATTAATTAGTATATTGGCAAGTATGCCAGGCCAGCATTGTCAATTTTAGAGATATTTCTTTTATTCAATAGGCACCACTAAATGCAACTGTAATGATTGTCCAATTATTTCGGAGGTTATTCGTCCATTTTATATATCAAACCATAGCCTCCTAAACTAGATGTCTGTCTCGTTACTCGTAAACTTGGCAACAGACAGCGCCACCTGGGACAGAATGCCTGACTTTTTTATTCAACAGCCACCAATAATTTTTAAAAGTGGGATTTGATGTACAGTCGGGGAAAAAAAAAACGCAGCACTCGATGTAACTCCGTTGCTAATCAATGCACAAAAATGTAATAGGTATCATTCGGCGGGGAATTGAGTGTAGATTCAGGAAATGAACGGAAATTTTGAATTGGGGGTCGTCTACATATTAAAACGCGCACCAACTTTGATTTTTTCAATGGTAATGCCCCATTTTTATTTTATATTTGAATTCCTGGGATCGCGACAATGCGAAAAAGTATATTGGTTGTATATTTTACTTTTTTTTTCACAGAGTTATAAGCGTTCAAAGTTTGAAGGTGCTAATGTTAAATTCATATTTCAAACTTTTATTAATATCTTCACAAAAAATAACTTGATCGATATAATTCTTTTTTTACGAGATACAGTGAAGAAACCCAAACATAAACAAGCGGATAACCACAGAACGACTTCTTGTGTTAAAACTTAGAAAAAATTGAGTACGATTCGAGCGCGTCTTGCGCATGCGTAGAAGGAAAGCTGTGAAGGGAAAATAAGTGGTTTATCCCTATTTTGTTGAGTTTACATTTTTACATATAAATAAACACGCAAATTAAGTATGGATGGATGTGGAATAATTAATATTTAGACATCTGAAATAGACAGTTTTATTAGTTTTTTTTAATTCTATTATTCAGTTTTATAGATTTTTAAGGAGATGAATACTTTTTAAATTATCTATCTTATTGAAATATTTAACAAAAAAAAAAAAAAAAAATCCATTTTTTTTTCTTTTTAATAATAGCATTTTTCAGTTTATAATGTTGTTTTGATTTATGAGGATATACTGAAGTTATCTATACACCCATCGCAATCTTTTGTCAATGAAAAATCGCATTGATTATTTAGTACTTGTCATTTTCATAACCCTATACTCTTGTGTATATTTTACTTCCAGCTTCAGTTGTTATTTTTTTTTTTTTTTTTTTTTTTTTTGCCCGTTTATTATTATTTATTTATTTTATATACATACATCACAAGAATTATTTATTTTCGCACAGTAAAACACGTCAATATTGATCATTGAAAAGAAATTTTCCATATACTATTTGTATTTACATTTTTAACATATCATCTCTGAAAACGTTGGGAATTTTAAGGAAAAGAGGGAGAAAAGTTATATATACTTAAACTAGAAATAGGAAAATTTGAACGATTAGCATTAACAGTTAGTTTAATGACTGAATGATTTTACAATTGATTGTCAATGACATGACCATAGTGTATTTATGATTAGTTTTAGTTTCTTTGTGACATTTACACATTTAACTCTGTTTAAACTTTTGTTATGCTACATTTTGCTATGAAATTCCAATTTTTAGCCTTTAATATATATATATATTTATTTATTTAGCTGTTATATATTTTGTGTCTTTTGGTTGCTGAATTTTTAAAAATTATTAATACTTTATCTTTTCTTAAAAAATCTTTTCAAATATTGTTTTAAATAATTTAAGAAAATACTGGCAGTTTCTTCCATGTTAGAAAAGAATCGAATGATTCAAATTCTAGTTCACTTTTAATCAAATCTATAGTGTGCTGCGCACTCAAATGTTCTTCATATTGTTTTTTAGTTTCAAGCTTTGAAGGACAAAGAGAGCAATTTATTTGGGATGTTGGGAAAGAAGTTTAAAAACCGTGAATATTTCGTAGATGTGTATATAAATTGGAAGATTTTGAAAAATTCTTTCTACATTCTGGACAATCATGCAGCGAATTTACTTCTGCATCCATTGCAGAAATAAATATAACTTTCTCTTTGCAAATTTGATTTGTAAGTAAAATAATAAATAAATACAACAAAAATAAATAGAATTTTTAAATCTAACAAATGTAATGAAAACAAATTTAAATTATAACAATTAATTAAAACTATGACAAATTAAAAAATATAAATCAATGCATGAAAAAAAAAAAAAAAAAAAAAAAAAAAGAATTGTTCTTTTTTTCTGGTCAAAAGGAGGGGGGGAGCAAAATCAAATCAGTTCTTACTTTAAATAATCAGAATATGATGGTACTTTATTCTAATCATGATTATTAAATAATTACAGTGTTATAAATAGTAAGTATTGTTCAGCATGAAAAACAGAACACGTAAATGTATTATAATTAAGTATACAAATATTTTATTAATACAGAACGATTTATATGTATATATATATATATTACGTGTGATAGAAAAATTAAAAACATTATAATTCTGAATGAAAAATAAAAGTTGCTCCTACATAACTGAAAAATATTACAGGTTAATATACATTAACTTTGAATAAGATTATTAATAATAATTAAAATTTACAACTTATTCTTTAATTGGATTCCTGTATTACAGTTACATTATTCAAAGTATGTGAAAAATATAATAGCTACATTAAATCCTTTATCGCGTCTTACATTCGTGGTTAAATAAAAAAAGATAAATTTAAATTTGATCTTTAAGAAATAGAGATAAGTAAACTTACTGATTCGAAATCACAATAGCTTGAAACAATCTTGCGGGGCAATCCTGCAAGTGTTTACATTAAAGCAAGAAAATAAATAAAACTTCTTGCTTTTAATGTAACACCAACTGGATGAAAATCTCCGAAATAGAAGTAAGAGAGACAAAACATCCATATCCTACACTTAAATCGCGTCCCATACATACTTCCTGAAAACATTTGACAACTTAGCGTATATTTTAAGTACAAAATAATTCCGTCATTCAAGACTTCGCCATTTAACGTACAATAACGAATAAAACATTTTAAGTAATGCGATAAAAATATAAAATTTATATTGGTAATCAATTCTTTAAAACGAGTCAGAAAATTATCACAGTCAAAAAAATGTTAAAGTTGTAAACAAACATAAATATACTTAGAGGGAAAATGTATTTAATTTCTCCCCATACGGTAC
This sequence comes from Salticus scenicus, assembly GCA_963930645.1. Taxonomy (NCBI): domain Eukaryota; kingdom Metazoa; phylum Arthropoda; class Arachnida; order Araneae; family Salticidae; genus Salticus; species Salticus scenicus. The sequence continues at coordinate 240,324,208 of OZ005653.1, read as the reverse complement.
TTTTTTCCCTTTTCAACTTTCTTTTTACGCATGCGCAAGAGACACGAATTCAAGCTAAAATTTTCCTAAGTTTTAACCGTTTTAACACAAGAAGTCGTTCTGTGGTTATCCGCTTGTCAAACATAATCCATCATTCATTTTGATTCTGAAAAATATTTTTAATTCTGAAAAATATTAATATATTCATATTCATAAAAATTATGAATTATGACCTATATTAATTTTTACATAAAATGAATCCTAATGCTGAAAAATATGGGTGTGCAAATTTGCAGCTCATTCCAGTTATTAGTTTTCGAGATATAAATAAATCTTTCTTTTGGAGTGGTTTAGGGGGCCGTCTCTTAAAAATTTTTGAATGAGATAACGAAGCAAATCTTAAAAAATAACGAAGAAAATTGAACAAAATATTTTTATTTTTATTTAAGGGTCAAATTAGATAACAACAACGTCAAATGCAAAGAAATGAAACAAAAATTTTGATTTTTAGACATTTGTGTTAGTATCAAGAATTCCTGTTTTCTAAAGCCCCGCCTTTTATCGTTCTTCAAAACAAAACAATACAGAAACGAAAAGTGAATGTGACTTTGAGTATTCGTGTTAAACCCCTTATTTTACATTGACAAAAATATACACAGGTGGTATTTACTTCATCGATTACTGGTGATAAATTTAGAATCCTTTAAACGAACACTAGAAGAAAACAATTAACTAAATAGGCGGGGTTTACTGTTTGAAATACTCTCAAAATAAAATATTTCAAAACAAATTTTCTGTAGCACAATTATATTACTGATGGATATACATTATAACTATATTCTTTCTAATTAATATATTTCTATCCATAGTATATTTTATTGCAAAAATATGAACACTGGGTACATGCTTAAGAAATAAGTAACACACAAATTACGAAAGAAACGCCCACTGGCATTGTTACAGATTTTCAAATGATGTGAATCTACGTCAGCAGTCGCGAAAGCGTTAATTAAGAAATTATATTTTCATAGAAATTATAAAACAAATCGTACAGTTCCAAAGAGTTCAACTGACCCAAAACTGGTAAGTGCTATTAAAATTGTTTAATATTTACTTTATGAAACCTTACAATAATTTATCCGAAAAGATTTAGTTTATCCGTTGTTGTATATATATATATATATATATATAGCTATATTATTTCAGTTTGTATATTATGTTACACGTACGAAAGAAAATTTAAGCTTTATTGGTGATCAGTATATCCATGATAGATACTTTTTAAATGAAAAATATTGCACTTTTACAAAAAGTATTGTCTGACCAATCGTAAGTGTAATGTATTTAAATATGCCTAAAATTATCTAAAAAAGTACTAAAGTATATACATATCCAAAAAACTAAATTCATGATAATTAAGATACTGAAAAGTTGTTAATATTTTTATTTCTTTTTATAAATTCTTTTTTCTTGAAATATTTCCGGTGTGAAACAGTATGATTTTGTCTAGTTTTTGTAGGATCTTAATTCTATTTTTCTATATTTAGAGATAGCCCCCTAACACATTTTTGATCATAACTCTATAAATACTAAAGATAAAGTATACAAACAGTATACTTTTCCGCACTGCCAGACTCTCAGAAATTCGAATATCAAGTCAAAATTGGGTGTTACTATAGAAAAAATCAAAGTTGGCGCTCATTTTAATATGTAGATGACCCCTAATTCAAAATTCGATGACATTTTCAAAAAGTGCATTTCATTTCCTGTTGAATGGTGTCTATTACATTTTTCTGCGTCAATTAATAACGAAATACCATCAAGTGCTGCGTTTTTTTTTTTCCCCGACTGTACATAAAAGGCAAATAGAATCAAAGAAACGTCGATTATATATATCATTTTTTAAATCACGAAATCTGGACCAGGTAGCGCTGTCTACCGCTTTAACTGTTGCAAGTTTACGAACAACGAGTCAGGTATCTAGTTTAGGAGGCTATGATCAAACATTACGACTCAAAATTATTGGTGGTATTTGAATAAGGAATCCCTAAATTTAGCAACACTCTTTAGAACGCTTTAGACCGTTACTCCTGGCAAAGGGTTCAACATGGTAAAATTAATTGCAAAGAAATACTGATGTTAAAATTCCATAGAAATTGGCACATGTGTATATATTACTGATTCCGTTTTTAAAGATAGTGGTGATAAATCTTATTTAAAATATGGAAAATCTTGGCAGCTATGGTTACGTGCGACACCCCACTTTATTTATTTACATTAAATTAGCACTATAAACACACCTTTCATAAATTTTTAAAAATTAGACAAATGGTGTCCAGCATAAATTTATCGCGTGAGTTGTTTAATTCAACGTTGCAGCATTTTCCCCGTCAATCCAATACATATATGAAAAGTAATTTCCATGTAATTAAAAATAATTTTGCCAGTATTATAGTATAGAAGGAGATGCATTTGAATAATGATAAATGATATGCAATCAAAATATTTCATGGTCTAAATCTTAATAGCAGCTAATTATTTCGCTTTTAAAGGAAGATTTCATAAAAGAAATTTATGTTACCATGTTTCGAAATGTTAAATCGCAGAAATTTAACTCTTTTATAGACGCATATTTTCTATTTTTATTTGTAACTCAGTTTTTTTTTTTTTTTTTTTTTTTTTTTTTTTAACCGTTACTGTTCTTCATCAAAAGGATATTTCGTGTTCGCATTTAAACTTCTTTAATTTTATTCTCAGCAATAGATGCCGTAATTGTCACTAATACACCAATATCACATAATTAATTAAACACGAATGCTTAAAATTTTTTTTGTATTATTGTTTTCGAGAAACGCCTAAAGGAGGGGCTAGTCTTTTTAATGAAACGATTTAACTCGCGACTATAACACATTTACCAACATTTTAATTTATTTCGGAGCACTTTTATCGCCGTCTTTATTTCGCACCAAATTAATTTTAGAATATTTTGTTCTAATATATAATTACGATAAAACAAGAAAAAAATTACTTTAAAAAAAGCGCTATGGAATAAAGGTGGGGCTAAAATGCTCCGGAAAAATTTAAAACGTTGACATCTCTGCGATAAGCAAAATATTAATACTGAGGTTTAGATTAAAAAAAAAAATGGTAAGAAACCATGTACAAAAAATGTAACGATTGGAAACTGTGTTATCATGTTATTATTATTTTTCTTTTCACGTTATTACGTAAGATTTAAAAAAATCTTAAGGAAACGTTAACATTTTTTTTTACAAATGGCTCTTATATATATATATATATATATATATATATATATGAACTTTAAAAGCTCTAACAGATATAATGTAGTGCTCAAAACGTTTCGAATAAGGACAAGATAAATTCGTGGAGAAAAATATAGAAACATGTCTGGAAAAATTTTCATTAATTTTTTCAGAGAATACTTAATTTTCTGTTGCTAAGCAACCTATTACACTAATGAAGTTAATTTTTTGTCGACAGTTAAAAAATATTTTTCTTACTTAAAAAAAAAAAGTATTACAAAAGGTTACATTTAATTTAAATTTAATAACATGCTTAAATACGGGTCTAAATCAAAAATGAATGCGTATATTTGCTCTTTCTCAATGTATTTTGAGAAATAAAAAATATACAACAGTAGTTTTGAACATAGCAATTACGTTCAATTAAAAAACATAGAGCAACATTTGTATACTATTATAAGAAATTTTTGAAAATTATTCTGAATGAAAAAAAAAAAGGTCGGGGTGGTGGGAGGTATTCGTATTCAAGTTGAAAACATGCCTTTGCAATTTCAAACGCCTTACTCAGTTCTAAAAAGAAAAAAATCTATATTTGTAATCGAAACAATGGAAATGCATGTAGAAAATGATTGCTAAAAATTAATTGCTATTCATTACAATAATAATAATAATGATAAAAACATTTTAACTCTTTGCAGACGAAAGATTTTTTTCTATTTTGAACCGTTATCTACGTCTTTAGGCGTTTTTCTAAAGCATTACTGTATTTAATAAAATATTTTTAGGTAATTCTGTTAAAATCATTTAAACGGTATTCACAGCAATAGATGCAGTAAATGCCACAATGGTATTATACACCAATACGGCATCTAACTTGTACTACACAAATGCGCAAAATCATGTTTTTATTGAAATAATCATACGTGCAAACATTTCAGTTTTTTCTGGAGCATTGTTATATCCACGTTTCTTCACATCATTTTCCTTGAATGGTACTTTTCTTCTTATTTAATCGTAATTACATACTCAATCGTAATTACATGCGCTACAAGTAAAGTGGTTTGAAAAAAGGCGGGTGCTACACAAAAAAAATTAAATATATTCATGCCTGAAATAATGCGCAATTTTAGAAAAATGCGTAAATGCAGAGCTCTATTTGTGTTTGTTTGTTCCCCAAAAGGTTACATATACAAATTTGACGTTAGTGTGAATTTTAGTGTTAACTTAACATGCATTTACGCATTTATTTTTTCTAACAAAATTTTCAAATATGTCTTCGAACATTTAGAAATAATACAATGTAAATAATCCTAATGTGTAACTTATTTCTCTGTTTTGTACTCTATCTCCTATCGAATTATTTTATTGTTACCATAAAATTAGGTCTATCAGAAAGGTCTGTCCGTTTGAAAAAATAAAATGAACCGAGATGTCAGTATTTTAATTCAAAAGGACAGAAAATTCCGGTATCATTTTGAAACGTTCTTATAAAATTTAAGTATAGATTTTTTTTTCTTTTTTTAACATTTTGCAAATGAAGTATATTTTTGAATGTAATTTTGTACATTACAAAGCTGCCAAATTTTATAATTCATTTCAGAGCTTTGTTAGCACCGCTTTTTCATCATACCAGTAATTTTGAAGGAAGATGTTCTCCTTATTTAATTTAATTTGCCATTTAAATTATAGAAGTCAACAAAACTCTGTAAAATTACAACAGAGCGCGAAGTCTTCGGCTTTCTTTCAAAACAATTTCCATGTTTGCCAACTTTTATAATTTATTCCGGAGCATTGTTTGCTACGCCTTCTTTTCATATCACTATATTTTTATAACAATTTCCTTCTTATTCAGTCGTAGTTTCATATTAACAGAAATTATTCTAAAAAATATATGGTGTGAAAAAAGGGCGGTGTTAATAATGCTCCCGAAAGTGTTTTAAAGATTGGCAACTCTGAATTTTTGGGAATGAATTTTTTTTTTTCCGTTTCTGCTACCACTATTTTTAATAGATAATCTCTATCCTATTTAATTCCGCTACATTTCTACAAATATATACTAAAGAATTCTCTATGAAATTAGTGGTAGCAAAGCATAAATACCAACATTTTAATTTATTCCGGAGTATTTTTACTCCGCCTTTTTTTCATACCGCTTATTTTTTAAGGATACATCTTTCTTATTTTATCGAAGTTATACATTGGAGAAACATTTTCTATAAATAAAGTGGTGCGAAATAAAAGCGGGGCTAAAAATACTCCGAAATAAATTGAAATATTGACATCTATGAAAAAGAAGGCGGAGACTTCTTAGGCCTCAAAGTGTCTTAGAAAGGATGAAGATTTTGAGCACTGATTATAATCAGCTATCATAGCCTCCTTAACTAGACGCCTATCGCGTGATTCATAAACTTAGCAACAGTTGAAGCGGCAGACAGCGCCACCTGGTACAGATTGCGTGACTTTTTCAGTCAACTGTCACCAATAATTTTAAGAAGTGATATATATAATAGACGTTTCTGCGATTTTATTCGCATTTTATGTATATCTTATCCCACTTTTAAAATTTTTCGGTGGCTGTTGAATAAACATATCGCGCAATCTGTACCAGGTGGCGCTATCTACCGCTTCCACTGTTGTCAAGCTTCCGACCCACGCGACAGGCATCTAGTTTAGGAGGCTACGCAGCTATCATGAATTAGAAGACGTCTTAAGACTTTCGCGACCGTATGCTTTTGTCTTTTTGACAGTAAGATCCGCCTGGGGGCGTTATTCTCCCAAGTTACAACATTTCAGAACAAAAAATTCTGTATTCACATTTATACTACAAATGGATATACATTATAATTCTACTCTTTCTAATCAAAGTTTTTGTATCCATAGTATATTTGACTATGCAAATATGAATATTGGGAATATTCTTAATAAAAAAGTAACATACAAATCGCGAAAGAAACACCCACTGGAAGATTTACAGATTTTCAAATGACGTGTATCTACGTCAGCGGTCACGAAAGTGTTAATCACAAATTTTCTTAAAATTAAACATTGGCAAGCCATGCGTAGTTTCCAACTTAGGCTATCCTAGTTTTACCTTAGTTTTCCCTTTTGGCTACCGGAAATATTTAATAGACATATTTGTTTTATTTTATCAAGAATTGTAACGTTTTAATTGATAAAGTAAAATAAAATTAAAATATATGTATATATATAATAAAATTTTCCAGTAGCCAAAAGGTGCTACGTTGGCAAGCATAATGCCAAGCTTCTAAATAATGTGCAGAAATTGTCTATACGTACCTTCAATTAGAAACATAAAGATTTTTAATGAATTTTAATTTATTTGAAAATATGAATTGTATGATGAGATGAATACTGATTTTTACAAGGATAATTTTCTTTTATAGTATCATTATTTCTTTATTAATGAATTAAATTAATTAATATAATAAAAATTAACTATTTTGTTAATTAAAATTAATAATAAATTTTCTTAAATTACTCATTCATTAAAAAATATTTCTTTTTTCGTTTAAAAAAATAACATTAAAATCAGAGCCTGATTAAGGGGGAAGCACACATTATCTCCGCTCTCACCGGAATATTTTTTTCTTTATGTCATAGAAATTCCACGCTTTGACGAGGAAATATTTTATATAAAAAATGAACGGTGTAAAACAATCCAATTTACTCACCGTTATTAGACACCAGAATTCTTTTAAAATAATTTTTAATGAGAATTTTCTGTTTATTGTAGGAGGAAAGTATTTGTTAAAAAATAACGGTGTAAGTATAACTAATGTGTGCTTCCCCCTTAATCAGGCTCTGATTGAAATTGAAGTATAAAGTACGGTGAAAGTATTCTTGTCGGTTTTGAAGGCAATTTCTACCAGACAGAAACAAAACATTTTAGTATAGCTCTTCAAAGCCTCACAGATGTGCTTTTTGTCAGTTTTGATAAAATAGCGATTCGATAGGAAAATGATATGTGTAACATCCCGCGTCATATTTTTATCAATGTCGCACAGTTAAACAAAATGTGTACCCTCTGCCATGTTTATATCATATATTTTAACTTAAGCTTTATTTTATTTAAATAGGATATTTACAAATTTATTCTTTCCTTATTAATTATAATATTTTGATTTTTTTTTTCTGTCTTTCTTTCTTTATTTTTTAATTAAGAATGGTCATCGAATCCTTCTTTATAAATGCTCGAGAATTTATAGTTGAATATCTTCTTGAATATTACTCTCACGTTTGGCAGTCTTTTTATAAATGTATTTTTAAAGACGTGTCTTAATTTTAGTAATTACATATTTTTGTACACAGGTTTACCAAAAACAGATTTTTCCTTATTATATAAGCATGCGTTTCCCTTATAAAAATTAAAGCATAAAAATTAACTATAGAACATCAGAATTTTTTCTGTAATTTAAAGCATAAATCCAAATGTCAATATTTTAAAAGATAGCCCAAAATTAAACAGCCAATATATGTAAAATTATTTATCCTGACTGACAGACTGATTCAACATATCTCAGTTGCGCCTAGAAGCCTAAAATATAGCAAAAAAAAATGACTTTACATGACATTCCATAATTTGCAAACACCCAGTAAGAAGTGATCTGAAATAATTCTAAAGGAGTGGAGAACGAAAATCGTGATTTAATTTTCTTGTCTTTTTGTAACTGGAAAAAAAGAAAAAAAGAAACAGGTACCCATATGTTTCTTGTTTTATATAGCAAAGATGAATACATAAAAAGTAGTTTCATGAATTACACGAATTTCAGAATTTTTCCTTGTGGTGAAAGTGGGCAAAATGTGTATTCGTGTATTCACACATCATTTAATTTCTCAATAACCCCCCTCCTACCCCTCCCCCCCACGAAAAAAAAAATGAAATATCGCTGCTTTAAAATTTATTTGTTAAAAATACCTAAAAACAAGTTTCTGGGATTTACAGAATCCACACGCAAATTGTGGAGGGTTATAAAACGTGTTTACCATTTTAAATTTCAAAGACAAACATTGTAGAACCGCTTAGGACATAACAAAACACCTAAAAATTAATTTTAGGAATTTCAAATATTTGCCAACAGAGAGAAGGGGGGGGGGGGGGTAGACAAAAATTATTTTCTCATATCCTTTAATATTTTCATGGAAAGGAGAAAAGAAAAATGTTTCTATAAGTTGCTTTTTTAAAATGTAAAACTACAATTATGTAAAATTTATTTTTTAGGTTTTCAATAATTATTTTCGAAGGGGCGGGGGTTCATTTTCTTATACATTTTTATACAAAAGAAAATAAATAAAGACAAACGATGCGCATAAGATAATTGCTTTAAAATGCAACAAGCGTAAATGCGCAAAAATCTTTTTCTGAATATATAGAACAGCCATCTGATTGCCTCTGATGGATAAATCCGGTCACTCAGCTGTACTTTTTCCCACAATACACTTGTAATTCAGTATTGTATAATTATTAATTTTTAACATATTTTCCATGTTTGAAGATTTTAAATAATAGCCATAAGGATTATAATCAGGCACACAAGTGCATTTTTAATCTCACGTTGAAATAAGCATCGCTTCAGTACATTTAAAAATCCACACAGTGAAAACAACATTACAATTCTACCTTTTTTAAAGGCAATTAGAGGGTTAAGAGCAGAATTCCCAACTTTTATAATTTATTCATGAGCATTTTTAGCCCCGCCTCTTTTTCATACCGGAAATTTTAAAAAATGATTTTCTTCTTATTTTATAGTTGTCATATATTAAAGGGAAATAATATACAAAATTTCTGGTCCGAAAAGAAGGCGGGGCTAAAAATGCTCGTGAATAAATTATAAAAGATTGGAATTCTGGTTAAGAGAGAGAAAGAGGGTTGCCTGAGAAGAAGAAAATAAACCAAATCATACTTTTGACATGTTTAAAGGGTCTGGCTTTCTACGCAAAGCAAAAAGTATTTCATGTATGGAAATGACTTAGAAAATTATTCTATTTTTAGTGAAAATGCTATCTGAGAAGCGATAAAAAATAAAAAAAGCTTCCTCTATTCTTACTTATAGATATAAACGGCATTATATTTTGTTATTCACAAAATAATAATAGTATTTCAAATATGAGAAAGATTACTGCATTTGCTTTACATCATAAGTAATTCTGGTGAAATATCTTTAGACATATCTGAAAAGATTTACAAAATCGAGACAGAATACAAATGTTATTGAATTATCATTATACGAACACAGCGCTTAATTCTCATTAGAGAAATTCCCTTTAGATACATCAGAGAAACAAGTTGATAGATTTTATTAATAGGATCAGAATGTAAAGTCATTCCATATTTATCAGTTAAACTAAAATGAGATCAAGTTAAATGTGTTACAATGAAGCATGTTAAATTAATTTTAATTTTATAGATATAAATGATAATAATATTTGGACATAAATGTATATTCTTTTAAAATTCCGTTAATTATAATCACATATCTGTTAATTAACTTTTTTCTACAAATTCCATTTTTACTTTTATTATTACTGATATATATATATATATATATATATATATACCTAACTAGTGTTACTCTGTTACACTGTATGTAAAATAAAAATCTTACTTTTATTAAACTTTAAAATTTTTCTTATATGTAAATTAAAAAAAAAAAAAATCTAATTATTAAATTATTTTCATTCTATTATTCTTTTATCATTCTATTATTTCCATAATATAGTATATATATATATTTTTTCAATATAATGCTTTAAATTTGATACCGTGATATAATTTTGGGCACATTATTTACACTTAAAACAAAAATTTACGATTAGTGTACGGTTTCAAAAGTTTAACAAAAGCAATTCAGGTACTCTTCTGAAAATCAAACATCAATATTTATAGCGAGAAATAATGATAAAAACTTTTCATTTACATTTTAGCTTATGTACTCGAATGTTTTAATAAAAAACTAAAAAGATATAAAATGTTTACAGGAAAATAAACGTTTGTACGTTCTAATAATTTATACACGTATTTGTGAATTTTTTTTTTCATTCACAACAGAAATTCACTAATACTCACAAACAGAAAATTGTATATATATTCCGAGAGTTTCTAATCTCGAAGCTCGTAGCTGCAAGTGTCGGGTTCGAACCCATTTTTCTTTTCTCGGACTATGTTCGTTTTTTTTTTAATGTGTTTTTTCTTCAAAACGCGTATAAATACTATCAAGGAAACCTTAGAAAAATCCCACGGATTGCAATCCACCCAGTCCTAAGATCATCAAGCAATCAATGGGATTTAACCCGAACACAATCACGGAACATTTTATTAATAAAACAAGTAGCAAAATGCAACAGGAAACCTCAACAAACCAAGTACATCTGGTAATCAAACACTTTGTACATAGCTACCAACATAATCTGGAGTACTGTTAGTACCCGGCCCTTTTTCTAAACCACTTAATTTTCAGAGTAATTCTCTTCAAACGCATTTTACAAGCAACTTTCTGTAACCAAGTTTAAAATTAATTAAACTAAACTATCTGTCAAATATTTAAAATATGAGCGACTATTTACTATTTTAAAGTCTTTGGAGATACAGATGTACCAACATTTGAAGTTCATTCCAGAACATTGCTTTTGTTTCTACCCGTCCTGAAATCGTTTTGTTTCTATCCCTTAATACAACTTGTTCAATAGCATTCTTATTACTTAATCCTAATTACATATTGAAAGAAAAAAAAAAGGGATAGTTGTGGAAAATTCTGGACTGACTTCACTCGGCTTTCCGAGTATTGTGTAATTAACGGTATTTTAATAAAAATGAAATTAAAGGAAGATTGACATCAATCTTTTCATTCGAATAAGACTTTTAAAGCTTTTAAGTAAGCATTTTAAGCAAATTAAGGCCGTAGGCCATAATGATATTTTTTTCCTTTATGTTCCTGTAAAAGAACTGTGAGTGTTCATCAAAATCTATACATTGTGGGCAACGATAACCTATAACATGTATATAAATTTCCAGCTCCATCGAATAAGGTATTTAATCGCTATCGCACTTTAAATAATTTGAACCCATAGGTCATAATGATAAAGAATTTTTCTTCGTGTTCCTGTCATAAAACTATCAGTGCTAGAGTCACCAAAATCTATACAAGTTGTTTTATGGTGACCTGTAACATACGCATACCTGCCGTCCATTTCATAAATAAGCGTAAAAGTGTTAACTCTCCTTAAAAAAACATCCTTTTTCGCAAACTACCTTATTTTTAAAATAATTCTTTCCAAATGCTGCTACTAATAAATAAGAATAAAATTACTCTAACAAATGGTGTGAAAAAAAAGGCGGGTACTATGAATTTTATGCTTCATAATGAAATAGCTGGAAGGTAAGCGTACATACCAATTTTCAATTCATTTAAACAAAGCATTTATACTCTATCGTGTTGACTCCCACACATAAGCACACACATACACACATACATACGACCACACATGCATACATCACGAAAAATCCTTTACTCTGAAAAGGGAGCTCGTGTCCAGACCAAATTTGAAGGTGTGCAATAACAAATCATGACAGTCACAAATGTAAATTTGCAACATCCTACGACCTTTCGTTTTTGGGCTATACTAGATAAAAATCCCGTCATGGATCAAATCATGATTACAATACTTTCTCTAATATGCTCGAAGGAAAATTAAATAGCAGAAACTAATAATAATACTTTCTTCTTATACATAAAGAAGAAAGTAATAACGATATGTAGAAAACTAAATATGCTCATTTATATAAATGTATAAATGAACAGCTTATAAATCCGTGTAAAATGAAATAATGTAAAGGGAAATAATATCAAATTAGAGATCAAAAATTTAACACTAATTTAAATTTGGAGACAAACGCACATCAATTTCACAGGCATCATTAACTGATAAATGCTATTCGTAGCCAGTTGGCTCTACAGTTACTTTATGGCACGATAAATTGCGAAATTAATCTTGCGTTTATATTTTTACTTTCGGACCATACATATGTAAGGAAACCGGTATTAATTTATTGAAAGATTTTATAAATTTTTATACACTTTTGTAATTTTTCTCCCCTTTAAATAAGGCAAAAAAAAAAAAAAGAAAAAGAAAAAAAAAGTACACGAAAACTGGAACGGTTGGCAGCTATTGAATATGAGGCGAGACAAGAACAAATAAAAATGACAATAAAAAAGCGTTTTTTTTTTTTTTTTTTCGTAGATTTCATAATTCCCAGTAAACTTTGGAATAGTTAACCATCATCATATTTTAATAATTCGAACTACGATTTCCTTTATGAAATGAAGAAAGCGACGTATTAAATTTATAAAATTAAACTCCCTTTCTATAGTAAATATCCTTTCGAATAAGTTTATTTTCTTTTATATCCGGCATACTAATATTATATTTTATTCCGGAATATTGTTAACATCCGCCCTTTTTCTTTTCGCTACTTTTCTTGAAGAGTACTTTTCTTCCATTATGACTAAATATCGTGTTACATATTGGAGAAAATTTCAGTACAAATAAAGTGATATGAAAAAAGGGCGGATTCTAACTGTTCTCCAGAACAAATTAAAATGTTTAATTATTTGTTTTCTTGAAAGAAAAAAAAGGTGATCATTAAGGAATTTTTGGGACGAATTTTTAGAATCCTTATCGAAGCAATCATAAAGTTTCTAGAATAAAAATGAAACTCTAAAATGTATTATAGAAAAATGTCTCAACTTGTGACCAAACTATGATTTGTTAAAAAATTCAACAATTGCGTTCACACAATTAAATTAAAAAAAAAAAATACTGAAATGCATAAAAAATTATTGCGTAAATTTTTAGACTACTCTGACCCGTATTTGGATTTCGTAGTTGCAAAGTTTTTCTAGGGAAATTTTAATCGTACTAATTGAACAAATGAATTTCATTACAACTGCTAGCTTAAAAATGTGCAATAAAACTCTGCACACACACACACACACACACACACACATATATATATATATATATATATATATATATATATATATATATAGTTAGTTGCCATCTTAGCATCTTTTCGCTACCGGAAAATTGTAATATAACTATATATATTTTTTATTTTACATTATAAGTGAAAACTGTTTCAGCTCACCACCATACTTGCCAACATACTAATTAATATTAATATTCCGTAGTATTGTTAGCCCCGCCTTCTTTTACACACCAGTATCTTTTTAGAGTATTTTTCTTCTTATTTAATCGTAATTGAATTTGTAGAATATTACACCATAAATTTACTGGTTTGAGACAATGGGCGGTGCTAATAATACTACGAAATATTAATTAGGATGTTGGCAAATATGGTTCACTGATTAAATAAAATAAATATTTCTATTAAATTTTTCAGGTAGGATAAAGGTGCTAAGTTGGCAACTATGATTAAATATTCTATAATTTTATTGGTGTTAATATTAACAAAGGAAATCTTGAATATTATGGTACTGTATATATGTATAATCTTAATTTAATTTAATTGTGTTTCCGAATTCTGCATTTACTGGAGTACTCACCATCGTATTATAAACTCTAAATAAAATTCATACATATAATATACGTAATTCAGTAAAATTTTTTCTCTAAAAATGAGTATTATAATGTAGAAAATTTTAACTTAAATCTGCTATCGATTGTGAAATGTGCCTCAGGTGCGAACATGAAGATTCGTCTTGAATATTAAATTTGAAATTTAGCTTATCTAGTTATCCGAATAACTTTAAGATAAGTTGATTGAAATATATCCTTTGAATATTTCTCTGAAGTATTCTAAAATTTTGAGAAAACTCTTTTCGTAATGTAAGTAAAACGGATTTTATTAAGTAAATGAAGAGCATGTACGGCATGCTTAGCTTCATCAGTTATTAAGTGATATTTAAAGCAAACTGATTTCTGTGAATACATATACATTTTTAAAACAGAAACATAGTACTAAAATATTTTCCAAAAATGATATTTAAATGTGTTCCAAATATTTATTTCGAGTATCGTTTTAGTATTTTTTTGGTAAATATTTTAGGATTTTACTTTCCTTATAAATATGCAACATATTTTCAAATGTTGTTAATTGTTTCCTATGTAATTGAAAGTGTACAACTATTTTCGTTTTCATCAGCTTTAAAAATTTTGTAAATTTGAATTAAGTATTTTCTATACCCTTTAAGAGCTTCCTGTTACAGTGCGGCCGCATTTTCTAAAACTAGCTGGGAGGACGCGTCCAAAATGTTGGAGGGATGCCAGCTTGAAATTTGGAAAACATCCAGAAATTCCGCGCTCTGTTATTGCTCATTTTCTCTGAGTTAGATGACTGTCACCCCTGTTTTAGCATTGGATTCGGTAAGTTAGCACATGCGCAGATGCTTCCATGGTTTCACGAAATGTGGTCGAAGAATATCTTAGAAAAGTAAACAAATAAACAAATATATATTAAAGCTTTGGTACCAATACTTCGAAATTTTAATTTTTGCATTTCTTCAAAAAAATGACTTTGAACATATGCATTCACGATTACCTTGTTAAAAATCAGGAGTGACTCCACTCGACTTTCAGAACATAAAGTAATTCACGGTTGTATAAATAAATTAAAGTAAGAGAAGACGTGAAATAAACAAAAGAAATAATTGTACTAGGGTTTCTGAGTATTTTTCTCTGTATTGTACGTATGTTGTTTAAGTTAACGCTATTGCCCTTCAAATATTTTGAACCCATCGATCATAATGGTAAAGAAATAATCCTTGTGTCCCTGTAAAAATCTATCAATGCTAGACTCCCTAAAATCTATACAGTTCGTGCGACGGTGACTTATAAAAATCATATCATTTTAAGATCAATTGGATGTTGCGTTTAGACGCTATCGAACTTTAACGAATTTGAGCGCATAAGCCCTGATGATAAAGAATTTTCATTTGTACACCTACAAAAAAATATAAGAACTAGATTCACTAAAATCAATAAGGTTCGTGCTACATTGCCCTATAACATACATACCAACCTTCAGCTCATTTAAATAAGGCATTTAAACGTAATCTTACTTTCAAAATTTGGGCCCACAGGCCGTAATAATAAAGAACTATTCTTTGTGCTTCTCTAAAGAAAAAACTATAAGCGTTACATTGTTCAAAATTCATGTAGTTAGTGTGACGTTGATCTCTAACATGTACAGTCGGGGAAAAAAAAAACGCAGCACTTGATGGTATTTCGTTATTAATTGACGCAGAAAAATTTAATAGACACCATTCAACAGGAAATGAAATGCACTTTCTGAAAATGTCGTCGAATTTTGAATTAGGGGTCATCTACATATTAAAAGGAGCGCCAACTTTGATTCAATAGCAACACCCCATTTTGACTTCATATTCGAATTTCTGAGAGTCTGGCAGTGCGGAAATGTATACTGTTTGTATACTTTATCTTTAGTATTCATAGAGTTATGATGAAAAATGTGTTAGGGGCTATCTCTAAATATAGAAAAATAAAATTAAGATCCTACAAGAACTAGACAAAATTATACTGTTTCACACCGGAAATATTTCAAGAAGAAAAGAGTTATAAAAAGAAATAAAAATATTAACACCTTTGTAGTATCTTAATTATCATGAATTTAGTTTTTTGTATATGTATATACTTTAGTACTTTTTTAGATAATTTTAGGTATATTTAAATACATTACACTTACGATTGGTCAGATAATACTTTTTATAAAAGTGCAATATTTTTCAATTAAAAAGTATCTATCATGGATATACTGATCACCAATAAAGCTTAAATTTTCTTTCGTACGTGTAACATAATATACAAACTGAAATAATATAGCTATATATATATATATATATATATACAACAACGCATAAACTAAATCTTTTCGGATAAATTATTGTAAGGTTTCATAAAGAAAATATTAAACAACTTTAATAGCAAAACAGGAATAAACTACTACGTCAGAAACGCCAAAGAAAAATTATTGAGGTGCATACAGCTGTTTCGGTAGCCTAAAGCGTACCGTCTTCAGTGCAAAAAGAATTCTGAATCTGGAGAAGTGCTCGTATATATAGGAGAGGGACCGGATTTAGTCTACTGAAACAGCTGTATGCACCTCAATAATTTTTCTTTGGCGTTTCTGACGTAGTAGTTTATTCCTGTTTTAATATTCCAACGCCATGTCTCCTGCTATTATTAATAACTTTAATAGCACTTACCAGTTTTGGGTCAGTTGAACTCTTTGGAACTGTACGATTTGTTTTATAATTTCTATGAAAATATAATTTCTTATATCATTATAAAAGTTTTTAATGTTATTTATTTTTCTTAGAACTCTATCGATAAAACCTGGAATGTCCACTCCGTGGACTGTCCCCAAGGGAAGTCTACAGAATATAGCATTATTTTCAAGCTTAGTATTAATGTTTTTTAATTACATTTTGATTTAAGCAGGACATAATTATCCTTAAAAATATGTTTATTAAATTTTAGAGTTATAAAATGAATCTTGTTTTTTTAATTAATTTATAACGAATGTCCCTAATGAAATGCATCCACTCCGTGGACAACTGTTTAATTTCCCATAAAGTTCAGTAGATGGCACTGACTATCACCAGTGTCTGAGAAGGAAGAGGGGAAAGCCATCTTTGTTTTCACCTACATGTGCTGAACTCAATTCTTTATTTCATTCTCTTAAAATAGATTTCATCTGTGATACCTCTGTTTGGCTATTTCATCAGTCCACCCCGTGGTCAGAAGTATACAGGTAATTATAAGGATTATTTGTTATCTAATTATTATTACAATGAATTATTATATGGCTTAATTCGACACTAGAGTTAAATTGTACCTGACATTGTTGCTTTGTTCCTTAAAATTCAAAATCAGACATTCTGTCTACTCCGTGGACTTCCACTCCGTAGACATCATTTGATCACGGAGTGGACACTTCTTTCCACGGAGTGGATACTTTCAAAATTAATCTGAAAAATAGATACACTTGAAAAATAATTTAAATATATTTGATAAATAAATTTTATCCCTTTTTTTGTTAGCCTACTGATTGCTTAATGTGCAATTAAAATATATTTTCCCCCTTAACTTTTATATTTTTATTCGTGATTTTATAAAAATGTCATTTCAAGTTTTACTGAACTGTCAAGCATTTCTCTTCATGGTTTAAATGTAAGAAGATAATTCGTATAATATAAATTTAAGAGCAGTTTTATGAGTGTTGTTTACAGAGTAATGCAAAAGGTATGATGTATACTATATGTCTTTTTTTTTATGTTTTAAAGGTAAAATGTAGAAAATTTGACATAACACTTTAGAAAAATAATTGCAAAAATATAATTAAATTTAGTTTCAGAAGAAAATAAATTAAAAATATTTTTGTTTTACAGCAAAACTGAAATTGTTTTGTATTTTTATTAATTGAATAACTTTTTTTATAAAAACAATACTTAAAATATATATTTATTTTCTTTGCAGAAATTCATTATGCCATTCAAGAAATATGGAAATTCACATGTAACCCAATGCAGGACAAACAAATGTGCACAAACCTTAGCTCAAACTCAGTCAAAAAGGAAATAAGGTGCAGTTGAAAATCAAAAAGATAAGAAAAATAACAAGCAAAAGAAACTTTCCAGCCAAACTACAGAAAAACGTAAAGAACAAAAAAGAAAAAGTATGCAGAGAGCAAGAGAAAGACTAATGCTCTTATTACACTCAACAAGTTTTCGCTACAACTTTTGAGACAATTGTTAATTTGACTCAAATCACGTCAATGCTCAGTGTAATAGAAATTGGGAATACGAACAATTTTTTCTGGCTAGTCAGACTGTGATAAACCAGTGAGAAGAAAGCTCCTTATGTGCCGAGAAAAGACAGCGCCGGTGGGAATTCATTCACCGTTGTTCTCTTCGCTCTCCCATGTCATCCACGTTAAATCAGCGATAAATAGGCGTGCCTTGACATGTACTATACACCGTGTAAACCAGTTTTTCGAGCAATTTTTGATTCAATTATTGTAACCTTCTTTCGGTTTACAGCTTCCAAAAACTGGATGAAATGAAAGTCGCGTGAAACATCTTTGTGTGTAATAGGAGCATAAGAAATGATCCCGCAAGACACGAAGAAGGAAAAGGTAAAGAGAGATAAATATATCTCAGAAGAAAGAATACTGCAGTTGAAATGTCTGAAGGAATGAATAGAAGTGTTAGGAAAAAATGGAAGAACCAAAACAGAAATCAAAGGGAGATATTGAAGAAACAGCATAATCTTTGAAGAACATCTCAGAGATGATACACCTCCTGAGACACCTTGTTCAGCAGCCATAAGCATCACACTACCACAAATAAATCCATCTCTGACAACAAGACCAACTGTATCATCATGTAGCAGATTAGAAAGTGGAAGAAAAAGATCGAAAAAGAACAATAAAAAGCTTCGTTAAGAAAACAGAAAAATTGGTTAGGAAGCTTAAAAAAATACAAAAATAATACTACTGATTCTGAAATACCCAAGAGAAAAGTGAAAAAAAAATTATCACAAAAGCAAATTCAAAAGAAAATGAAAAATGTATTATTTTTTGCAAGGTTATAAAAGAGCCAATAAAAGAAAGTTTTAAAGGCGCAAAATCAAAGAAGAAACTTAAAGAAATCTTCCAAGTTTTAACAGAAAAAATAGCAAAGAAATACTAATAATACTAATAAACTATAATGTAAATAGAAAGAAGAATATCTTTAACATATCAGATCAATCACATAAAAAAAAAAAAAAAAAAAAAAAAGAAAAAGAAAAAGAAAAATTAAAAATGAAAGAATATTTAGAACTAACAATTATTTTCCTGTTATTTTCATTTTTCAAAAGATTTAAAATAAAAATATATGTTGATTATTTTCTAAAACACAAGTAAAACAATATGGATGAAAAGATAGAGCTGCAACATAACTTTCAGAATTGGATATTCATAAGAGTCCACTCCGTGGTCAGTGATGTCCGCTTCGTTGAAACATGAATTTTGAAATTAATTAATTACCAACCAAAAAATAGCCAACGAGATAGCTCATCAAGTAAATTATATTCATAGTTGTCAAGAAGGAATTAAGGATTTTTTTCAAAATTTTTATATTTTCAAATTACTCTTCATTTTCTACCTCTTAGATTGGCAATCACCCATATATATATTTTTAGAATATGGGATACTGGACATAACACTTCACATGCGTTACTGTGCGTGGGCTTGTTCATGTATACGTATATATACGCACAAATGTAATTCAGTTCCACAATTTAGAATACGCTTCCATTCTACTTTATTCCAAATAGCGGGGGGCAATGTTTTTATATTAGATGGGAATGGAAGTAATAGAAAATAATAAAAAGCACATGACAGAGGAGTTATCTAGTTACTCATTAAAAAAAAAAAAAAAAAAAAAAAAAAGCATTGCAAACGCATAATACGTGATTAATAAAATGAGATGAATAATATGAAAATTATCGAGCTTCGTCCGCTTGCGGGTTTCTAAATTTAAACGAATCACTGTTTTAAAGAATGATTAAAAATAAAAACTTTGAGAAAAAAAATACTATCTAGGAATCAGTGAAAACTTTGTTCCGGATCCCTGCCGCATGCGGCAGTGAATACATGTGCACGATGCCCATGCCCAGTTAATTTTCTTCCTCTTTGTACACGAACCTCGGCTGGTGTACTCACTGCCTACGGAAGCGTCCTATCCACTTGCACTATGTCTGCTTCAAGTCTTTAGAGCCTGCTTAGCTCTCCTCTATCTTCCTATTTTAATTTTACACTTACGAAAATATTCGATTCTTTACTCCCTTACAAAACAATGTTTCAAGATCGTAAATCAATTAAAAATACCTTACTTGGTTCTTTTTGATTCTACACATTCAGAGGTATGAGATATCGATTATTTACCCACCAAAACTTTAGAACATCATTTTATAGGACAGTCGTTAAATTAAATAAAAATAATAACAATAATAATAAAATAAATAATAAAATAAATAAATAATTTTTCCTCTACCTGCCTCCTTATTAAGTTTACACCTTCAAACAAATGCTCAATGGATTTTGCATACCACAAAATGGTAAAATACAATTTGTTTTAATCTGTAGTTCAATTTTAAATATTTAAAAAATCTTGATTAATTCCATCCACTCCGTGTTCAATTTATACCTTCAAAACTATGCACAATCGATTTCTTATACCAAAAAAAATATAAAATAGTTCTTTTTTTTATTTTTCAAAGCAGTAACTTAATGTATATATAAGTATATATATATATATAAATCAATATCTTGCCTTCTCTATTTGCCCCCTATATATTTTAAAGTATGGGCAATAGATTTCGTACTCCATAATATTTAGAACTAGATTTTTCAAACCCATAGCTCAATTACAAAAGGATAATAACATTCTTTGATTTTCCCACCGTATTAATTGTACACTTTTCAAAGTACACTTTCCATTTTACACTTTCCTTTTAATATTTTCCAATCCATTCTTCTAAAGATCTTAAAAAAAGGAGCTGACTGACAACTCAATCTGTTGCCAACTGCTCATGTTTTGTACGAATTTCATTTGACGCATTATTAAAAATATGTATGATTTTTCATCTATTTACATAGTTGCAAACTAACACGAGAGCAGAGATCCCATTTTTTATAATTTATTTACGAGCATTTTTAGCCCCGCCTTCTTTTTTGCACCAGACATTTTGTAGATTTTTTTTCTTTAATACGTGACAACGATTAAATTAGAAGAAAATCATTTTTCAAAATTTCCGGTATGAAAAAGGGGCGGGGATAAAAATGCTACTGAATAAATTATAAAAGTTGGGAACTCTGCAAGGAAGATTGATAGTTCCCGCCCCTTTTTGTGCACCACTTAATTTTTAGAGTAATACTCTTCAAATATATTTACGATTGAATAAGGAGAAAAGTTCTCTAAAAATAGAATGGTGTGAAAAAATAGGCGGAGAGGGGCAGGATTAACAACCTTCCGGGTTAGGCTGGCAAGTATGTATTAATAGTTTAAACTACTCACAGTTTGTGTTTTGACTGACACAATTCCGAATAAACAAAAGTAAGAGGAAGTGTTAATGTTCAGTTTAGGC
This sequence comes from Salticus scenicus, assembly GCA_963930645.1. Lineage (NCBI taxonomy): Eukaryota > Metazoa > Arthropoda > Arachnida > Araneae > Salticidae > Salticus > Salticus scenicus. Next base: position 240,302,780 of record OZ005653.1, on the reverse strand, counting down.
AACATTTTCGATATTAGTCGGCCTGCGTTTATAGGGCTCTAGATTTTCAACTTCCAAACACTAAAAACAAGTTTATATAAAATCTAATTCCACTTTTGAATTCAAATTTAAAAAATAATAATAATTGATAAGCTGAATGATTTCCTTTGCATATATATTTGATTACAATATATATAATCTATATTAATGTATAAAGGGGAAAAGTTTGTTTGCACGTGAAGAGTAATCTTTGGAATTACTGAACCAAACAAAAAATAAATAAAAATAAAATAACAATTGCCAATAGATACACTATCCCTGAGTGCTTTAGGCATACTTGCCAAAATACTAATTAATATTCCGTAGTATTGTTAGCCCCGCCTTCTTTTTCACACCAGTATCTTCTTAGAGTATATTGCTTCTTATTTAACCGTAATTGCATTTAGAGAATATTATTCTAAAAATTTACTGGTGTGAAAAAAAGGGCGGGACTAACAACACTACGGAATATTAATTAGGATGTTGGCAAGTATGGCTTTATGTGATAATTAATTTTCAGAATTTTTTTTAAATTGGAAATTTCAATATTTTATTTAAAACTATCGTAAAAGCCATGAAATAATGAAATGCTGTTGCCAAAAAAGAAAAAAAAAATACACGTACATTTTCTTTTTAATTTTTTCTTTTGACAAGAAGAGATAAAAAATATTTACATGAAAAAAAAAAAAAAATGTCTTAATAGTTTGTAAAAAATTAAACTAGCAAAGTAAATTTAACGTCATTATAGCTTAAGGGATTTTTTTTTTCTTTTAACATACTTTATGTTTAAATTTTTAAAAATTGTATGCATTGGCGTGAGTAGCATATTTGGTATGAACAAGTAAGGCATCAAGTTAAGAACAATGGCACAATTTTAGTATAGGACACTCTTGCCGAAATTTATCTGATAGTAAGTACTATAGTGTATGTAGTGCTGTTCATGTATAATTGCGATTTAAATATAATTTTGCCACTTCTTTTTTTTTTTTTTTTTTTTTTTTTTTTTGTCCATTTTGAAACTGTCATCCAATAAACGCCCAAACTGAACCATGAGTAAGCAGTAGGGACACGAATTCGAGACTTTGCATCGGAGGAAGACGCTGATGGTAGCAGCGAAGATCTAGTGCAAGGATTTGTGCAACTTAAATAGATTTTCGTTTAAATTCTTATATATAAAGAAATATAGAAATAGTTATATATAAACAGTGAACCAGAAAATTTTTAGAAAGGGAAGGAAAGTTGATTTTAGTCTGTATTTTTTAAATAACGACATATTTGAAAATGGTTCCACTTCAAAATAACATAGTTTACAAAAAATGTGTATTTATCGTAGTGCAAAATATAAGAAAAAAGATAAAAAGTTAAAATAAGGGGAGAATAAGATAAATTATTTTTCTAAGAAATAAACACTATTCTATTTCTTTCTTTCTTTCTTTCTTTTTTTTTTTTCTTTTTTTTTTTTTTTTTGTTATTATTATTATTATTTTGTCTTTTTCTTTTTCTTCTACTCTTTTTTTTTTAATTATTTTTTAAATTGTTATTATTATATATAATTTTTTATACATTCATAAATTAAGTATAGGTTGGTTTTAAAGAAAATAAAAAATTTTACTACTTTGTTATATTAAGAAAGGAAAAAGGGAATGAAAAGTACGTTATCCAAAGTGAATAATTTAGGCAGATGTGTTTTCGCTGCGTGATTATGTAATGTTCTTTTGAAAAACTTCTAAACATGAAACAATATATTTTTAGATTACTTCAAGTATTGAACTAGAATATTTTCATTTTCTACAGTTTTCATCTTGATAAAACTATGAAAGGTTATTCATGCATTTGAGAAAAAAATAAATAAACACTGAGTTTTTATTTTTTCGATTCAAATATCATCCAACAAAAAAACGTTAAACATTATTCTTTGTAAAATAGCGTTTATAGAGCAATTCCGTTAACTTTAATATCGCATGCATTCAAGTAAGTAATAAATATATTTCTGCAATACGTATTATGTACAGTCACCCCCAAAAAAAAAACGCCACCCCCCACCTAATTTTGCCGTAAATTATCGTAGAAACATGCGACTGGTACCAATCAGTTTGTAATAACGTCTAGTTTATAATGTTATAGTTAGATTTTACTTAGCGGGTGGTCTACATATTAAAACTGACATCAACTTCATTTTTTTCAATGGTAACCCCCATTTTTTATAATTTATTTGAATTCTTTGGATCAAATCATCACGGAAAATGGTATAGTTTATATATTTCGCTCAATTTTTCATAGAGTTATAAACTGTCAAAGTTTGGGGGTGCTAATGTTAAATGAATGTGACAAACATTAAATCATATCTTCCGAAATAATTATGATATTTAAATTCCGTTTTTTTTATTCGTTAGAATGAAGTGACCCAAACATATTCCATGCAAATTTTTGCTAAAAAAACATTTTTTGAATTATGAAAATTATTAATAAATTCATATTTGAAAAAATTATGAATTATGACCTATGTTAATTTTTGAACGAATAGAACGGGCATCATCAAAAACATATGTTTCCAAATTTACAGCTCGTTCCTAACATTATTTTTTGAGTTACAGTAATATTTCACTTTTTATTCCTGTTAGGGGGCCGTCACTTGTTATAATCTGTATCCTCTATAAGTAAATGTTTGTATATAATTTGACGGAAAACTATTTTAATTTACCTTTATGTTATTTTTATTGTTTCCTAAGCAATATTTCGATGTTTATTATACAAATTGGACTATTTTTGTAAAGTTATCACAATGTAGGCGAGGGATTGTGAAAGAATTTCAAAAGAAAAGAAGCCCCACCTCTGATTCGCTGAAACACTATTTAAAAAAAAGACAAATTTGCATATTCCTATTTGACTCTATATGTAACGCTGGTATGCATAAATCACAATGGTATTTACTACATCGATTATTGAAGACAAAACTTAAATGATTTAATTACAAATATGCAAAATTATTTTGCTTTATATTATAAAGTTTTAGGAAATTTGTGAAAAGGCGTGGCTTACGGTACCAGAGAAGAATATATCCGATCCTAATATGTTAAGTCTTTCTTCATAAGTATTAAATATCTTTTTCTAGTTTTTCGCTGCTAAAATTCTATTTTAACCCTGTTACACTTTTTTTCGCATTTCAATATTCAAGAGTACGTACACCTCTAGTTAAATATCATGTTTTAGAAAACACGGTACAGCGAAACTGATTGCATGAAACAGCAATTATTCATTCGACAATCGTTTTATTATTATTATTATGAATATTTAATAATTTTAAAAAGATTTTTTACCATAAATTTTCTGTTTAAATTTTGTTGTGACATATTTGCATTTGGTTACTGTACCGTTTGTAAGCTTTGTGTTATTTAAAATTTATCCCATAATGTAACATAATAAAATATCAAATTTCTATTAAAAGTTTCTTAATATAGAATTAAATAGTGAAAAATTGCTTTATTATTATTATTTTTTTTTTTTTTAAAGTTTATAAGATCTATTATTGGAACATAGCTCAATAGTATTTATTTTCAATTTCCTAATCACGAAATCAAAGTCACAGTTATTATGGAATAAAAATTTAAAACAAAGGAATTGTCTTATTACTTTCAAATATATAGATATTGATCTTACAGAATCCTGAAATTTCATTTAAAAGACTTATACGTCTAAATTTAAAAATTCAAAATAAAATAAATTAAACTAAATGCCTTTAAAGTTGAAACGGGAAGATTTCAAAATATATGAAAATTGGCATTTGTGATTTGAACATTTTAGTGCGGCAGATATTAAAAACAATATTTTTATGATGAGCTGAACCTGAGCTTAAGAGAGGGCGGATCCAGCTATTTAGCACGAGTGATAACACCTGACTAAAACCAGAATAAACAACATTTTAATTTATTCCGGCGTATTTTCAGCCCACTGTTATTCTTTTTTTTTTCTTCTTCTTTTTTTTCAAATTTCAATACTAGCTACAGTACGCTTACGTCCTATTTACATTAAGCCTTGATATGGAAGCTATGTTGCTGTTTTTCGACGCTGCGAAATTTACAAAATATATTTGTGTTAATATACTATACAGATAGAAGAATAATTATATAATATCAACAAATCTTCTTTAATCAATATGTTTATATACATTACTGTATGGAAATGTTTATATATGAATATTGTATTTATTTTTAATGAGAGATATTAACACAAAATACTAAAAAAAAAAGAAGAAAATGTGTTATAAATTTTTATAAATCAAGCAAAATATATATGCATACTTGCCAACCTAACCCGTAACATTGTAAGTGTACACAATTTAATTTTGGGGTAATTAACTTCAAATACATTTACGATTAACTCATTGAGCGCCACGCGAATTCTTATGGAAATCCCATTCAGGCCACACGTGCTGCTTAGAAGCGTGTTATGTTTATCGAGTTTCAATAAACCCCATTAGGCCTTAACGATATAATCCTATAAAAATACTATTAAAAAAAAAAAAAAAAAAAAAAAAACATGAAGTAAATTTTAAATTAATTGTCAGTAATTACTTAAAACTATGTAAGTTCTGTAGTTTTATATCATTTTTTACACTGCCAGCTGACTTAGCCTAAATGGAAAGATCAGTGTCAGCCACCGATGGCTGACACGGCTCTAAAAAGACTGATGTGAAAAAAAGATATTTAAGGTACGGAAAGGGGCGGGACCAGTAATCTTCCGGGATAGGTTGACAAGAATGTATATACATAGAGCAATGCCAGAAAATGTTCTTTATTTTTCATGAACCAGATGAATGGTACTTTTTTTCTGAATAGTCTATGTATTAAATATAATGCTGCTTTAAATACCCTTTAAATGAAAAGTTTTATTACATAAAGTAATTTTCTGGCACTCTACAGCTCCCAAATGACACACAATACAAAACCCCGCCTTTTTCCAGTGTTTAAAGGGTATTAACGTTTAATATGCTTTATATTCGTTTTGATCTTTCCTTCTCCTCCTTATCTTCTTCTTTTTTCCTTAAAAAAAAAAGAGTTATGTAACATTTTGACCTTTTAAAGTGAAGATTTAGATTAAGGGTAGTCAGCCTTTCTACACCCACCGTCCACTTCGGTATCTGTGTTAAAGTGTAGAATTTTAGAACATCCCATTAAGTAGTAGGATTTATTATTTTGCATATTAATTTGTTACACATTATAAAATATAAAAGCAAAAGAATATCGTGGAGATTTATGTAAAAGTTTTTAATAATGTCATGAAAAAAATAATAATAATAATTAATTAAAAAAATAAATAAATAAAAATAAAAAAATCTGTTTTAATATTTAAAAAAAAATCAATTAAAGAAAACGAAAGTACTGCAGTATCAGAACAAACTCCCATTGTCACTGTGAAACGGCCGTGGGAACCAGGTTGAGTGCCGCCGTTTCAGACGATTATACGGCAGCTTGAGTTAAAATTATTTTGAGTTTTCAAACAAATTTAAAACCATTCATCTTTTTTTTTCTTTTGATAGATATTTTAATATCTATTCAAGCTATTTAATTTTCTTCGTATGAAGTGAACTATCTGATGTTTAATCAATAGAAACCAATAAAAATCTTTTAATTCATAAACTAACTCAGAAAGTTCAGTGAATTAGTCATTTTTTTAAATTTTATAATTAACATTTCTGAAATTTTTTTCCGGTGTGAAACTTAATAAATAATGTATACTGGGTGGTAGATCGTGATTTATATTTTCTAAATGTATAGACGGACCCCTAATACATTTTCACGTGTAACTCTATTTAAAATTGATTTAAGGTATATAAATAGGTATGTTTTTCGAACCGCCTTGATCTCAGAAATCTGAATATGAAGTCAAAAATAGGGGTTGCCATTGAAAGAAATGAAGTTAATGCCAGTTTTAATATGTAGACGACCCCTTAGGCAAAATTTAACTATACCGTTATAAACTAGACGTTATTACAAATCGATCGGTACCAGTCAAGTGTTTCTACGATAATTTACGGCGAAATTAGGTGGGGGGTGGCGTTTTTTTTTTTGGGTGACTGTACATTAGTTTTTTACTAATGGTAAATTTTAATTTCGCAATCACAAGTTAAGAAAGCTAGTATAATATAAATGATATACATTATTTCCCGGGAGAACTAATGATAAGAAGAAAAAAAGAAGAAAACGGTTAAGAAACTAAACGACGTCTAATGTATAAGACAAAAGACAGACAAAAGTAGAGGCATGAATTTTCGGCAGCAGTTTTAATTCACATGTATAGAACTCTAAGGTAGACTTAATATTTGAGCGTAGAGAGAAAAAAAAACTGATACATTTTTATTGTGAGATAACTTGTTTCGGAAAGTTCGCTATGAAAAACATTCAAATAATAACACTACGCTGCAAAAAAAAAAAAAAAAAAAAAAAAAAATGCGAGCCCTGATACTATTTTTGCTTATGTAAAATAACCTCCTGAATCCGAATATGACCCCAATTTCCCCCCAACACCCGCCGTTTTCTCGAAACGTCACCTCCTATTCCAATTTTTATCAATCTTCGGTAATTCTATGGCCTTGAATTTCCTGTGGAGAATGGAAAATAATTATTTTAACTCTTTAAATATATATATATATATATATATATATATATAATGTATAATAAGGGATAATAATAATTGATTAATAAAATAAATGTAACTTATAATTTCTGTGGCAACCCCCTCCCTCCCAAAAAAATCTTCCCCTTGCTGCAAATGTTCATGTTATAGAATTTTTCACCTCCTTGGGCCCTCAGAAGATATTTAACAGTTAAAATATTTCTTTTCTCCACTATAAATAAAATTTATAGCCATAAAATTACCGAAAAGTGGTTAAAATAGGAGGGCGTCCCCAAAGACGGTGGGTGACAGGGAAAATTGGCCGTCATATTCGGATTCAGGAGGTCATTTTACATAAGAACTTGCAAAAATCGTATAGGGGGAATTTTCATCCCGAGCAGTGTAATTATTATGTTAATTTTTTCTTGAAATATTGCTTTTTAAAACATTTTAGATATCAAAAAGGCCAAAGTATCTAATAAAAATCAAAATTATTTTTTAAATTAGATTTACTTTCGACATTAAAATTTCTCTTAACCTAATATAACATCATGAGAATCTACTCCATCTATTTACCTTCCAAGCAACCTTGACATCTCTTGTACTGAATATAGCAAGACATATAAAGACATGTCTTGAAGTTAAATAGATTCAGTAAAATAAATATATATCAATGTTAAGAATGCCAAAATTAGAAACAAATTTAGCACATCGCAGTTTCGGTAGCGTTAAGCAAAGCGTCATCTGTGCTTTATAATAAGAAGAATTATTGCTTCTGTTTATAAATAGTGAAGAGAGACATTTTAAAAGCTGATAGAATTAAAGAATTATAGGGGTATCAGAGAAAAAAAGTGAATTTTGTATAGCATATCCAACAATCAGACGAAGGCAAGATCGCAATGAATGACATTTTTCATGATTTTTATAAACATGAAAGGATTGAATAAATTATAATTACTGTAAATATTTAAGCCTCCAGATTATTTTGTCTATACTATAAACTGATTACTCTCCCAGCAATGCTTATCAATGGCAGATTTGTTTATTTTTTGTTTTCTTATTAACATTGAGTGCACCGCGATTTCAAATACATATTTATGAAATAATTTTGGTTATTTATTTAGAATATAATATTCCCAGGAGAAAAAATAAAATAAGGCCAATTGTTCTTGAATTTCCCCAATGTGTTATTCAGATAAATTTTTGTTTATTCTTCATTCTCCCATAAATGTTTTTCTTCCTTGAAAAAAGTTATTTCGTCCAATGTTTTTACCTTTCCCTTTTTCTGTCAATATCTATATTCTTCAGCGGATTAGCTGCGAGAAAAGCATACATTGAATCTCTTTCAGTAGAAGTAAGCCATTTTTCTTTTTTACTTCTTTCCGATATATAGAACATAGATTTCTTTATATCGATTAATCATATAAACTCTCTTTGATTAACATTCATATTGTATTTTCTATATTAAGCTTTAAAACTCCTTATTCAGAGTTTTCTTAGTGAATTAATATATTTAAGTCAGCTGTCATTTGCGCAACCAAATTTATCACTAGTATAAAATGATTACAAAATAGCAGGGCATTTAGTGGTTACTTAAATAAAAGCCGCCTTCTTTTTTTAGTAAGAAATTTCTATAATCATTTTTAGTGATTTTAATGAAAATCACTAAAACTACTGCAAAAGATTACTGAATGTTTAAAAATGTGGGATTTCTTTGTAGTGATATTCAGTGATTTGCATTAAAGAAAATCCCTACAAACGATAACAGAATGTTTATATTAAAAAAATTGGGATTTATATAATATATATAGATATATGTAATAACCACGATAAAATAAGCAAAAACTACTCTTTAAAAGGTGTATTATAAAATAAAGGCGGGACTAAAAATATTCCGGAATAACTTAAAATGTTGGCATATATGCAATGCATTTAAAAATAGACTTTAAAAACTACATTATGAATACGAGAAATATTCTGAATAATTGTATGAAATTCTATTTTCTGTAAATTCGCATTTGTTTAACCCCTTAACTGGCCCGGTCATATACATACGCTTTCCGAAGTACGATCCTTTCTACTGTACTGCTACCTGTGAAACTACCGACATGGTTTGACAAAGCAATAAAATAAACTTGAAAGGGATCTTGACAGTGTTTTTGAAAGATTTTCTCAGGTAAGCAGGTAAGGAGTTAATAGAGTGCACATTAAATTAAAATATTACAGTGTAATAGAATTCTGGTTTTTTTCTTTAAAGTTTCTTAAACGTTTTTCTCAGTGATGACTGTAATTATTTTTTAACTTCCCTCTTTAAATAAAAGTTGAATATTTTGTTATCCTGTTTCATTCCCGACACCTTGAAGAGAGTTGTATCGGATTAGTTATTAAAGGAAATTGAAGAACATCATCTAGTAATCTTTGGAAAAATGTGTTTTTATATTACTGGAATACCAACAATTAGATCGAAGTCTGATGACGACAAGGAGAAGTTTCAACAAAAATTTAATGTTAAAAAAACATCCAGACCAGAAAACAATTCGTAAATTGTTCATCTAGAAATTTCCAGACTCGTTAATTTGACCAGATTTGACAACTTGTTTCACCTTTTTCTATCTCACTGTTTCACATTTATGTAATTTAAAAGTTTTCTGAAACACCCTATAAACACATGAATAGCAAAAATCTTGCTACAGTTATTTTTTGCCGTGTCATAATTCAACATAAAACAACCATCGCGTTTTTTTTTTTTTTTTTTTTTTTTTTTTTTAAGGAGAATAACCGAATGTAAATAAATTAGGAAATTTTTATTAGTATAAGAAATATTATGTTACCAATTTGTAACGATATAACATTAATATAATAATATTTGCTCAGATAATAATAAATATATAGATAAGCCGAAATACTGGAACTACATATATATATATATATTAAAAAATAGTAGCAAATGGTAAACTACACAGTTAATTGTTATTTTTTTTCAGAGACTAATTAAAAAGAATAAAATCATTAATTTAAATATTTTAACAAAAGCAAATTAGGAAAATACCCTAAACACAACTTTTTACAAATTACTAATTTACAAAGAATGATTACTTGATATTTTTATTCATTAAAAGCATTTCATTTTAATAATTCAAACAAAAATTTATTAAAAAATTTATTTCAGTTTATTCAAATCATAAAACGAGTTCCATATTCTTCTTTTTGAATGGGCGTAAGATTAAATTATAATAATGAACGAAGCTAGACTGAAATCATTTTTAATAAATAATTAATATTCTCATCAACACTAAAATGTTTCCCTTTTTATGCCTGTAGCAACTACTCAAGTATTAATTTTTGCAAATTTGTTATGAAAGTTTTTCTAAGAAAATTAGAAAAAATGAACAGCAGCCGATCTAGTACGAAAGTTCAATGGTAAATTCATTTAATTAATTTTTACATTTTCTCACTATTTTCATTAAATACTGAGTTTTATCTGAAAAGCGAAAGAAAATATAAAAATAAAAGTAAAATATTAAAATCTTGCAGAGAATAATCTTGTAGAGAGAAAAAAAAAATCTTGTACAGAATATTAATCAAGTTGTTTCAAAAGCGGGCAAAAATACAGATTTTTCATTTTTATTTATTTTTATTTTTTTTATTTTTACTGTGAGATAATTTTAATGTTTTGAAAAAAAAAATATTTTAATCAAAAAATGAATAATGATTTTTTGAAAAGAAAATTACATAAAGTGTTGGAAAGACTCAATAATGTACACCATTTTTTCTTTTTCCTTAAAAAAATATTGACTTTATTATTTTTCAACTTCTTGTATAATTAAATTATTTGCATAGACTTTAAAACACATCTTAAAGCGTGGAAAAAAGTGTTACATGTATTTGAAATAGCCAGAACGATTATTGATACATTATGAAAAATAAAATTTCAAGATCAAAAGAACTTTTTATAGACCACATTTTTAAATTTTCTATTGAATCATATAAACTCGACAATTCTATGTATTAATAAATACTTTTTTTAAATGTTCAGTTCTGCATAAAGATGACTAAAAGTATTAATAGATTGCATTGACAACGTGTTCTAAACTATACTAAAAGTTTCAAATGTCTTGCTAGTCGGGAAGTTAGTTAAAAATCGATTGCAAAGTTTGTAGTGGACAAACAAGAAAGCGAGTGAATAAAAACGTTGTAAAATAGCAAATACAATTCGGAAACAATGTGTTTATTTATTTATTTCTTTTTTATAAATTAATATTTTCAAGTTTTAAATGTAAAAATAGTACTGTTAATAGCTAGCTTGGTGGTAGATCATTTGCACGTTACGCAAAACTGCGATATTCAATGTATTTTCATTTCTTTTGAAAATAATTCTCCCTCTCATGGAAATATGATACGACACATCCTTGTTAAAGTACGGGTCGAACCATTCCTTGATCTGGATTAGTGTACAGCCTCAGGGCATCAGTACCCTCGGACATAGCTACAAATATTTAGAGTTTTTAAACCCAGCATGCTACATACCACCAGTGTTGCCACATTTGGCAGATTTTTTATTCAATAATCGCCAATAATTTTGAGAAGTGAAATTTCATATACATAATATACTGCCAATCTTTGAGGTGATTAGGCAAACGTGATTATTGAATGAAAAATTCGCCAGATCTGTCAACATTGTATACTACCACACTTTTTAAGTCGAAAAATTTATTTAATTAGGTATGATTAAATGAATTGAAAATCAGTACAGAAAATTTCTATTATGACGTATCTCCGGAAAAACGTTAGAGTAACATTTTACAAGCCACATTTTCATCTTTCTTTCTTAACAATATTTTTACCAATGACAGAATTTCTGATTCAAAAAATGATTATCTTATGAAATCAGCTATCCTTTAGAACCTAATTTATGCAGAGTAAAATAAGTACAACGCTTTCATTGAATAAATATTGCCTTAAGATTATTGCCAATGACAATATTGCCAATGAATAAATATTGCCTTATAAATATTGCCCAATTTAATTCTGTCATTTATTTGACACAAAATTGTCAAAAGATACTGTTAACAGTATGGCTTAGCCTTAGTCACGCTCTCTACTGCATGACTATGCCCTGACATTGATTTCATAAATCAGTTACGTAGAGAAAATATGTGTGTGCTCTATTTCGTCACCTCTAAAAAGTTTAACCTGCAATAAGAATATTTTTGTATGTTAGTTGATGAAATTCATGAAAAATTAAAGCAATGTAAATTTAAATTTCAGATAATTCACCTAATAACGATGAAAAATATAATATTCGTGACAGAAGAAAAACAAAAAAAAATTTTGTGCTTTGAATAATAATAGGGAAAAGAAGTTGGAAACACTTACATAACACTTACAAACATGGAAACACTTACCATATCGATAAATATGTTTAAAAAGTTGAATATTTTAAAAGCATGTTAATGAAAATGATATAGTGACAAATGAAAGACTTTGAAGTAATCTTTTAAATAAATCATTAATGTATATTGCATTGTTTTTTTTATAAGAAACATATTTCATTGTATCTAAAAAAATGTATGAGAATTTTGTATATTTATAGCAGTATACGATATTGAAATATGCTTGTTTCTTAGACCGTGAAATAACTAGATTATTTTGTGAGCCCTCATACACAAACCATTTAGGCTAAACACATGACTTTTATAATTTTCTACAGAAAATCTGAAATATCTGAATTATATATATCAGTGATAAGGAATTCTAAAAAAAAAAAAAAATGGAAATGGAAACGCAGGTAGATAGACAAGTAAACCTAAGTTAAAACAAATTTCAACTTTGTGAGAATGTGTTAAAAATGTTTTCAGAACTAGTCTTAAACAATTAAAGTTAAATTATATCAAATGAACTTTATTTTTATTATTATTTATTGTATGCTATAAAAACATAAAAAAAAAAAAATCACAATTAATCTAATAGTTTTCCCAACATTTGTATAAATATCATAGCTGCCCTGTTTTACACTTTTTTCGTACATTCCTGTTTTCTATAGTTAATTTAGTGTTATTTAATTGCAAAATTGAGCTTTAAATAACGTAAAACATTTATAAAGAACAGAGTTAATACAGTCCAAGATATTTCCCTTATTCTTCTACCACTGCAGTAATATAGTACTCTTCATTAGAATGTTTCCTCAATTGTTTAAAGGGAAATTTACTATATAAATATATTCAGTGGTGGAAGAATCGGGAACAAAAAGGGGATCGTAGAAATATTCAAAAATAATGCTAGGAAAGAAAAGGGAGGCTTTTGCAGTTATGTTGCCGGTATATCATTTTAATGAAATGGATTTAAAATATTGATAAAAACAAATAAATACATTTTATATTTTACATCTTTTAAAATTTCTAAAGCAGAAATACAAATATTAATTGAAAACTAGCTTTGTATATCAAATTACAAAAACACATTAAAAAAAAAAAAAAAAAAAACTACGTATTTATTTTTTTTTTTTTAATTTTATTTTTAATATTTACATAATTTTTAGAAATTTTATAAAAATTACATATCAATATTTTCGCCCTAAATAAAATCGTCGTTAATTTTTATACATTAATTTTTTATCTGGTTAATACATTTAAATTCTGCTATTGTATAATTTTAATGCAAAATGCATAGTAAATCTCCTCGTACTTTATATCACAACAATTTCATTCTAATTTTGTAACGTTACCGACGATACAGATTACTACACCTAAGTAGTATACCACGTTCATTAATAAGGAGAAGGTATCGCATTACAAACATGATTTCCCAAAACATTGTTTGTAAAATAGATATCACATGGTATTCAGTACGATAATAATATAACGATGTAGGAATGCTTGCTTCATGTGAAGTAAAGATATTAAGGTTGGAAAATACTCAATAATTTCATGTGTATTATTTTATATTAGTTATAAATAATGAAAAATAAAGAAAAAAACTAGTTGGCATAGGTGGACTATGCTCAGTCCCCCATCATTTTTGTTCTCATAAATTTCTAGTGGGAGATATATTATAATCATGTTAAAAGAAATGGATTTAACCAAAGCTTCATACAGTGACAGAATGAAATCTCCGCCTAATAGGCTGGCCACCGTTCACTTCGATATATTTATCTTATTCTAACCTATTAAGTTATTTTATCTATTAGTTTTTTTAATTTATTTCCGTTGTTTAGTTTTCATGCTAATATTTCCAGTGCAATAATTCTCAAAATTCATATTTATACGAAAGAATTTAAATTTCGCTATGTTGATAAAATCTTAAATTACGAATAATTTACGAAATTTTCCAATTAGTATATTTGTATTCAATCATGTTCAAACAAATATCATAAATGTAATTTTGAAGTTGTCTAATGTATTTATGATCCTCAAAATGGAAGTTTATGCTCAAATTTGCCTTATTCTGACATGTTAAGTAAATCGCAAATTCCAAATAACTTACGAATTTTTTAAATTGGAAAAATCATAGTCTATGATATTCATGCCAGTATCCTAAATAATATTTCAAAAATGTTTAGACATCTTTACGATGAAAATATCCCTCAAGATTGACGATTATGTGAAATTTTGCTCTATTCTGCCATGTTAAGAAATTCGTAAATTTCCAATAACTTACGAAATTTTTATATTGGAAAATTCATAGTCATTAATATTCATTCCAGTGTCCTAAATAATATTTCAAAAGTAGTCTGACATCTTTACTATGAAAATATGTCTAAAAATTGACGTTTATGTGAAATTTTGCCCTATACTGCCATGTTAAGAAATTCGTAAATTTCCAATAACTTGCGAAAATTTCAATGTAGAATATTTATAGTTACTGATGTTCATTCCGGCATCACAACTGATATTTTAAAACTGGTCTGACATTTTTACAGTGAAAAGTTTCCATTTAATGCACGTTTAAGTGAAATTTTGTCCTATTCTCCCATGTTAAGAAAATCGTGAATTTTTAATGACTTAAAAAGTTTTTTAATAAGAATATTGTAAATGCATAGGGTTCTTGCCAGTATCGAAAGTAATATTTTAAAACTGATCTGACATCTCTGCGACAATTTGTTCTTGAGATATCGTGTACACAGACTAACATACTAACGGTCTAACGGAATAACAAGCTAACAGACACGCTACAGACGGACACCATACAAATTTTGTCATTTTTACATTCCTCACACCTGAAAACGTGTAAAAAATTAAAAAAAAACCGAGGTCGAAATTTTCACGATTACCTAAGTTCCCGATACCTATTATATGATGGGGAACTAAAAATAAGAGTGGGTATAAATTTGAAGTATATAACTCTATAAAAACTACTATATAATTCTATAATTTGAAGTATATAACAGTATGTATTTGTGTTATAAGTAAATGATTTAATTTATTATTTTTACAGAAGATATTAATCATTTAAAGATCAAACCTTTTAAATGCATGAAAATTTAATCATTATTTGGCAAATTCACCAAGATATACTAACACTTAACTTTATTCAGACTTGCTTTAAGTCAGATGAAAAACAAATCACAATTTTAATTGCATATAAATGTAATTTTATTTTATTTTTTTAACACCATATCTTTACTTATGCACAGAACTGCATACCTTTTTAAAAAAGTCTTCACATTGCCACATTTAAGCAAAATTTAATTTACAATATTTTTTTAATTCAGTTTTATTACTCGGGTTTAATAGCAAAAATACAAAACTACAATTATACATAAATTAGTAAATGATTGATATCTGTATTAAAAGTATTGTAATTGAAATAATACATAACACTTTATTTTTCTATAAAAGATATTGAAGTATATTCCTAAACTCTTGAGGTTTCAAGAAGAAAGTACTGCATATCAAATGAAGGGAAGAGAGTGGCATCATGTAATGAATATCAATAAGCTGAGGATGCTTTAAGGCCTTTTCTTCCCCTATTTCTAATGAATGGATGAGGTGAATTTGTAAAGAATGTATGATACTCTAAGTGGATATACATTACATTTAAACTGTTATAAGTTAAATCAAGAATGAATTAACGAAATCTTCGATTCCTTAAATATAAAATCATATGCACAAGAAGTGTTAGAAAATTGATTTATTGTAATGAAAATAGTTAAATGTTCGCTGAAACAGTTCTTATGAAAATATGTTATAATATACAAATTCAAATTGGATGTAAAATTAAAACATTTTGGTTTATTTCATTTAGAATTTAAAAATAATAAATAAATGTTATTAATTATATACAGTAAAAAAGACGTATTTGCGTTTAATTCTGTATTTAACTATATACTGCCTGTAAATTACACATGCATTACAGAGCTTTCTTAAATTATGATAAAAAAAAATGGGGCTAACACCTTTTAAAGGGTAGTTAGACAGACTTCCATATATATCCATATAACTGGCAAACCGCTTAACGAATTCAAATTATTTTGTGTGTAGAAAAATAAATGCATTTTTACAGCATATTTTACCAAATTACGCTTTTTTTTTATCATAAAAATATATGTTCATTTTATTTTATTTAAAGTAATTTGAAAATATTAAAATGCACCAACGAAAATTTTTATGTATGGACGCTATATACATGAATAAGTTCGAATTGTTTATGAACTAATTGTTTCATTACTCTATAAAAAGTTTAAAGTATCATCCTTATACTTTAAAGTAGTATCTATACAAAATTTTGAATTTTTGTTAATAATCGCTTTTTAGATATGCAGATAAAAATCACACATAAAGGCTGACAAACGTTGGCACATACAAAAACCTACAGCTGAGAACGTGATTTCCAGATTCAGATATCTCAAACCGTGCAAATAAAACAAAAACTCAGTTTACAATTTTGACTTCAAAACAATACTTTCCTTAACATGAATTGGTAAGAGAAATCAATAAGTAAAATAATAGACTACTTAAAATAATATACATTACAAAAAGCGTAAAATATTGCTCTTTAAATAAAGATTATAATATTGATCATTGTGTAATTTTTAACGCTTTAAATGGTGGTGAGATGTATTTCCGCCTTTCTTTCAGCTATTTTTATTTTTTTGTTCAATTTAATTAAGACGCATTACTGTAAATGTAGATAAAGATTTCTGTATGAAAATAGTGGTTGGAGAAAATGCCGAATTTTCTTATTCCCGAAAGTGTGCTGAAAAAAGCCCCAGTAGAATGACATTTGGAAAAAAATAGAAAACAGTTTGAACAATAAGATTTTTATTATCATTATTATTATTTATAGAGACAGTATGTTCGGTGGTATCGAACACATTGTCTTTTATCTAGTATGTGCACCTGCATGTATACATATGTGTGATATTTTTTTTTTTTTTTCTACGCTACAAACCTTTTACATTTGATGTTAAATAGGTACGAAATCATTCGATTTTTGGATACTGGTATTTTATACAAAATATTTTTAACTTATTTAATCTAATAAAACTGATTTTAAAACTTATAAAATTTTCTATAAAATATTAGTATTCAAAAATAGGAAAGATTGGCAGCTATAGTTTATATATCAAAATTATATGTAATGTTTCCTGGGCAAATACGTCATCACACGGAGATTTCATATTATTTCCAGTTTTATAACTACTGAACAGATAGTTCTCTAATAATAATATAGTTGCCTTGTATATTTTCAAAAATTCTTAGGATTGGCAAATCTATATGCGTGACCATTACACTCCAGCAAATAAACCATTTTGTTTGATACTCTTTTTCAACTGAAATTTCGTGCATTTTCGCTTGCCGCCACATATTCATACCAATTAATAATAATGTATTTTTTAATAATAAATTACAAGACATCAAACCCATAATATGATATCAGATTTTTTTTTTAAATAAAACTTTTGTTGTAACATACCGTATTCAGAAAATTTAAATGTCTGTAAAGTAATTTATGTTATATTTTGATCACGTTAAATTAAATTTTATTTTTAAAACATCAAAGCATTTATTGCATAATTTTAAATAAATCAAATGTAATAGCAAATTACATAAAACATGTGTGCAATATAATTATTTATGAAATTATATTTATTTATACTTGGTTTAATGTTAAATAATAATGAAATATTACATTTCTAGTGATTGTTCTCTAAATAAAATGAACACATATTCTTAATTATGCAATAAATTAAACAAAACGGTAATTGATTAGGAGTTATATTACTAAAAAATGATTTTTTATAATTTTCTGACTCTAAATAACATATTAAGAAAAAAAAATGTATAAAACAACTTTGTAAAATACATAAACATATCTACAAACGTTTTTATAAACAGACTATCACAGTTTTTTAACTCATATAACATATAAATATCTTTTAATCAATTTTGTTAAAAAATAGAAATAAATGTTTTAAATTTTGTTTTTAAGATTTCTCTTAAAATGACATTATTAGAATCCTATTCTAAAACATCTTTCTTATGGAATTTCCTTAATTTCTACTAAACTATCTGTGTTAGAGATTAATCATTGATTTTGTTCAAAAACTATGTTTTGTTGCAGTGACATTTGTTGTACGAAAAGAAAAGTTTGACGTAGAAAAGGATTAAGTAATTATTTTTTTTTCGCTATTCGAGCACATTTTATAGTGTTTTTTCAGAAGTAAACTGCTTGTAAGAAATGTATCAAGAATTAAAGTGACACTGCTGTTTTTTAAGGGTTTAAGAATGAATACTTTTGGACTGTTTCATATATCTTTCTGCAAAGAAAGTTTTTGTAAGGCTAAATTAATCTCTAGTTTAACTTTGTATTTGCTGTTGTAAACGAAATGTAGTTAGATTAAATTAAAAAATGTTTAAAATAAATATAAATTCAGTCGACTTTATGCATTGCAGTATTGTTAACTTTTTCTCCATAAAAATTGTAGAGCTTCCATAATACATATTGAGAATGCATGCATATCTTTAACAAACTCCTAATGGTCGCAGTGATAGTGTATTTTTACGTGTGTTTTATTATTTAATCAGCGCTGTTTCTGAACAGTAATTTTTTAAATTATATAACTAAAACTTTAAAGATTACACACACATATATATATATATATATATACAGTGAAACTTGAATAATTCGAACTTGTTTAATTCGAAATTTTGGATAATTCGTATATTTTACACGGTCCCTTGAATTTTGTATTAAAATAAAGTTAAAAAATCGTGGATAATTCGAATTCTATTTTGGATAATTCAAATTTTTCATACGATTACCTTTAAATATTACAGTAAAATTTGTTCCCGAGATTTTACTCATCTGAAGTGCTTTATCTATTTTTATAGTCCTTCAAAAGAAGGATAAGGAAATACAACATAAGCCCCTAGCTAGTGCACCAGAAGGTATGGTGCATATGTAGGAACTTTGAGGTTTTTGTGAATTGAAAGTCATGTGTAATGTAGAAAATTCTATTTTTGTATCAGGTCATATGCTATGGCACAAAGATTCTACTTAAAAGTGAAATAAAAAATATGTGACTATTTTTTAAAAAGTGTTGAATAATTAAGCTCGTAAAAAATATTGTTTTAATGGGGGGGGGGGGGGTAAAGTAGCGGTATTCTTAGATATAAAGTTTATGTGTTAAATCTCTGATCGTAGAGTTTTAATTTTTTAATTTATCACTTTTTTTGACAAAAAAGTATATGTAATTCGAATTTTTTAATATTTCGAATATTTTTCTGGTCCCTTCATCTTCGAATTATCCCAGTTCTACTGTATATATAGTGGTAACAATATAGTAAGACACCCGTGAAAATATTAGACCGCTGAGAGACCGGCATAATTTTCGAAACACGAGTTTAAGTATCATTATTTCAAAATAACTTTAGTGACATAAACAACACTTTATAATAATACTAATCGAAAACATAAAGAATAGAGGTAAGGACATTCGTGGGACTAATTCAAAACCATGAGCTTGTGTTACAAGTATTTTATGCCAAATTTAAATATGTTGAAATACAACCCTTCGTACGATACTCGACAATTTGTTTCAATTTGGGTTAGGTTCAACGCTTTATAGTCAGTTTTTGCACATTAGGACAAATTAGATCGTTACTCAATGATTAAGACTATTTCTAACTACAGTGAGCCAAATATCTGATAAATGCAGGCCACAATACGTCTGAAGAAGGTATTAAGATTTAAAGTCAAAGTTATAATTTTTAAGGGCTTAATTAATAAATATTATTTACTGTTCGTGTGTCTTTCTTTAAAGGATTTTTCTATAAAAATAAATTAAGTTTGAGTTTAGTTTTTTATTTTACATTATAAACGATATTTAGACTGGTAGAAAAAAAATATTTTAGATAGATGTTAACTCAGGTAAATATGTAAATAGTTTGAATTTTTTTTTTATAGAAAAGGTAAAAATTTGTATAGTTTCCCTAATATACGCATAAATTATTTTAGTCATCTCACGAATTACCAAATCCAAATTTTCATGATGCGAAATCCGGGAGGGTTGATACAAGAAAACATTTTAACAACACAGTTACTAATCAGTAAGAAAGAGAGATAGTGTTTGTGAAACAATTTTAATAATAAGAGCTGATATCATGGATGGCCTGCCCCAAATTTGAATATTGTAATATACAACCATTCACTGACGATAGCAATCGACTTAATTTAGTTTGCCGATCTACTATCATTTTTTTTTTATTAGGGATAATTAGATGTGAACCTATTTCTCATGTGGATTCCTACGAATATTAGTGCACAATATGGTGCTTTAAGAGGACACGTGTGAAATTAAAACATTACTAAACTTTTAAACACTACATGAACAAATTAAATTCAGTTAAATGATACCAGAGATTTGAATATTTATATTCCGTAACACTGTTAGTACCTTCTTTTGCTCACCACTCTAAATTTCTTCAAAATGTAATTACTAAATAAAATATAAGAAGAAAATTACTCTTCAAAAAAGTGATGTGAAAATAAGGCATGTGCTGTTAATGCTACGAAGTAAATTAAATTTTTATTCGCTATGTTTGGCACTAAAGTAACTAAAACAAAAGATAAATAATAACCAAGAAGAAGCGTCAGAGTAGTTAATATAACTTAACTTATTATAAGAGTATTTTAGAGATCTACAGAGTATTATATTCGAAAATTATAAGCATATACGTCATCATCGGCGCATTCGACTGAAGATAAAAGACGGAGATAATTACGTTAATAAATTTAACTCTTAACATTTATTGGTCTTTAGCTTTGTCCTACAAGAATATTATTAAACAATATTGCAATTTTTGGCGCATAAACACAAGATTAGATATATCAGTTTTACATCAAAAGTTATATTTATTAACTTGTGATAAAACATTGAAGAAAGTTAATTACTTTTATAAATCATAGTTAAATTCCATTGATGCAAATAAAAATAACTTAAATGTACATATTTACAAATGTATAAGCAAATGATGTTTAATGTATTTAAAAAAAATAAAAAGAGCAAAAATAATAAAGATCCATTACAAATTGTATTTTTGATATTGAAATCGACATAACAATATATTGCATGAGAATAATTAAATCGATAATTAAACATAAATTTGTGTAAGTAAATTAAAAAAAAAAATTTAAAGAAGTAATTTGTTTTTAAAGCTTGAGTATATGTATATAACAATAAAGTAATGACTCATATATCTGGATCTTATACAATAATTATTATATATATATATATATATATATATATATACAGGTCTGTCACGTTCGACTTGTTTTAGTATTCTTTTCGTACCATTATTTCCAAAAAATAAAATTTATAATATATTTCCACAGGTAAATCCACACTTTGCCTGCATAAATTTATTATAAATTTTATGTTATAGAAAGAGTGGGGGAAAAATAATTTTAAAAAGTCGCCTGTTCCAGTCCTGTATATATATATATATATATTACTGTTTGTCATTTTTATAAATGTTGCAATATTTAACAAAATGACATTGCGTAAGTGGTTAGATTAATTGCACGCTTGCCAATTTTTAAACTCCGTAAAATATTTAGTACCTGTAATATTTAGTATCCGTAAAATTTCATACCATAGTTTTTTCATACAGAGTTTTTGTAGTAGTCTTCTTCTTATATAATAGTAATTACCTTGGAGGATGATGCAGTAGGAATTGGCAAACAACGTATTAAGTGGCACGAGAACTGAAGTTAATTGTTGTCCACTTAATAGCCGCCATGGCTGCTTTAGGAACCATACTGAGTCTACCAAAGTACATGCCAGTACTGTACTACTTTACTTTTATGACAGTTTTGATACCTATATTTAGAGTGACTTTCATTTCGAATGTCCATATTACATAATTTGAGATAAAACAATGCTTTCATATCTGTGTTGCTTATAGTTGCCGTAGTTAGGATATTGGCTTTCTGTTTTATCCGCAAATATCATCTGCTTTTATATCATTCCTTAAATGTAATTAATTTAAGAAAATTACTCTAAAAAAATATGGTAAGAAGGAAGGGCGATTACTATAGAGGGTTTCGAAGCGTGTTAAAAATTTGGCAAATCTGAAATTAAATTTTGTCCTTTACAATAGATATGTTAAAATGACTGGCTTACCTGTAAGGTCAGTGGCTAAGTTGTTACGTGATGTCTAAGTTGCTAAGCTGCTAAGTGTTTAATAATAATATGCAAAATCGTTCTTCTTAATTAATAACAAATTAATAACATTGCTTTAGAAGAACGTATGATACTTGCCAATTTTTTAATTTATTTCGTAAATCTCTTTGTATCCGCCTATAATATATATATATATATATATATATATAAGTGTGTGTGTGTTTGTGTGTATGCATATATTAGTGATTGCATATAACTATACATAACAAAATTAATAGTTATACACTGTAAACAAAACCTGTAGTAGATTACAGCACAGAGTGCTGGTAAAAGTATTACCTACTCACTGTGCAGTATTTCTACAATGTGCAGTAAAATAAATTTGCTGTGATTTTTTTCTCACGTGTGCTGTAATTTTCACAGCATGCTTTAAAAATATTTCCTGCAATTATTACACATGCGTGTAGGGAGTAATACACAACACTAAGCAACTTAGTTTTTTACACATAGAATTTACTTTATTTCTTTTTTCTTGCGGAGCAAATGGATAGCCCGGGATTCGAAATCACAATCTCCTGTTTTAGAGGCCAGCACTTTGCTCACTCCGTTGGGCTCACAATAACTCTCTCTATATATTAAAAAAAGCTACTGTCACTGGACTCATTTTTTTTTGTCTGCGACAGCATCTTCTCTCGGAGGGCAGGGTCCTTCGCGTCATGAGAGGTATCAATCTGTTCCGAATACTCCAAGAAAGACATTTCAGCCGCTTAGAAATTTCTATAATTTTAATTAAAGAAGTTATTAACTAAAAACGACAAGTTTGTGAAGGTACTCTATTTGCCATTTTGAAAAAGAGTTTCTGCCAGTGACATTGTTCTTCTGCCATAAAGTCATTTTACACGGGAAAATTAAAATATGATCCATGGTTTTACGTAGGTAGGCAGGTTGGTTAAATTTAACGTCGCACCAATACTGCGCAGTGGGCGGTCTGAGACCCACCCCCTAGATATGTTCCGGAGACTTGCCATCAGAATTTTGAACTTTCCCGGAAGGATCCGCCTCCGCTTTGGTGATCTCCAGAGTTATAGTTTGGATGAGAACATAGAAGATTTTATGTGCACCATCCACCATTAGCGTACACGACGGTCTTTGGCCAGCTCAAGTATCGAATCTGCAATCTTCCAATTACAGTCGGTAACAAAAGTGTCCGAACACTAGCAAAAATTCCTATGTAAAAAAGTACACTTCTTACGGTTTTGAAAAATAAGTCCTTGTCGAATCCCCTTCTTAGTCAGTCTAAGAACATGATTCGATAAGGATTTATTTAACAAAACCGTATGAAGTGTACTTTTTTTACACAGGATTTTTTGCTCCTGTTCGGACACTTTTGTTACTGACTGTACGTGCTCAGCGCTTTAACGACTAGGGTACCGCGGTCCGAAACCATGGATGTAAAAAAGACTTTACTTATAGAAAATTAATTTTCTTACACGGGAAAATAAATATATGATCCATGGTTGTAGGTAGGTGGATATATAGGTAGGTTGTGTTTGACGTCGCCCCATTGCTGCGCTATGGATAATTGGCGACGGTCTGGGATGCACCCCTACGGATGTTCCGGAGACATATGCCATCACAGTTTTGGGCCTACACGAAAGGGGTGGCTCCCCAGCTTCGGTGGCCCCCAGAGGTATAATTTTGATGGGAGCACGGATGATATTGCCGCCACGACATATTTTACGTGCAACAACCCCCATTAGTGTACACGACGGTCTTTGGTGTGCTCGAGAACCGAACCCACAATCTTCCAATAACGAGCTCGGCGCTCTACCGACTGGGATAACGTGGTCCGGATCTAAGGTTGTAAAAAAGAAATAAAAAGGGTCATATAATAATTCTGTAATGCAAAATGGTCCAGATATTATGAATTTCTTTCTATTAATATATATATATATATATATATATATATATATATATATATATATATATATATATATATATATCAATTTGACATTGAATATGAGGATTTCCATAATATTTTCTGCTTTTGTCTTGTAATATGCACTATTAATATTCCTTTCAGTGAAAGAAAGCAGAGAATAGGCGAGCAGAGTTCTGCATTTGTTAATAAGTAAAATGAGTCGGAGAGGAGGCGAAGCCTCCTTCGGGGGTTGGTGAGTGGAACGAGCATGGGGCAGAGCCCCCTAGTTCTTTACGAAAACAGATGATACGGTTAACATCAGTACTGATTGGTTGATAAATCATGTCATACGCACCAAAAGACTTCTGGAAAATTTCTGATACCGAGCACAAAAAGAAGTAACCAGTCTTCAATTATTTTTACAGAACTAGCTGTAAACATATACAGCAACCTATTCTGTATTTATGTCAAAAAATTGCTTTACTTTTACAGAATTTTTTTACAATGCACACATTCTCAGAAATGGATACTCAAATTTCCCGAAAATTTCTTCATTTTTTGACGAAAGTGCTTCTAGAGATATGCTCCGAACGAACATTTCGTTAAATTGACGAAATTTGTTTCGTTACCTATTTGAGAATACAAATTTCGTCAAAAAAAATATATATATATATTTTCTCCTTCTTATTTCGTCAAATTGAGAAAATTACTTTCGTCACTTGATTGAACATACGAATTTCGTCAAAAGATACATTTTTTCATCCGAGTTTCATGATACAGAATAAAAAACAAATTATAGAATTATAAAACTACTTGCAAGTTCGTTTCTTTAGTCATTAAATTCTAATTATATTTAATGAAAATATAAATAAAACAAAGCAAACAAATAAAAATTATTTGGACATTTATTTGACAGTTTTAAGACCTCTAGTTACAATGATTTTTGTCTCAATCAGAAATTCACAGAAACAAGCGCACACAATATTTTGTAGACATAGGATATCACAAACATCCATGCCCGTACCGCGAATTGAACCCGGGACGTGGGAATCCTGAGGGCATCGTCCTACCGGCCGAACCACCGGGCCGGCAAATAAAATTCATTGTAACGTAAACTCGAAACAACACAGGAAAAGAACCAATATGGCGGTAATGAAAGCTAGCACATGCTATTGTGAGTAAACAGTTTCGTCAAATATTTGAGCGTTCATTTTTCCTCAAAAATCACGTGACCGCTTGACGAAATGGTTGTCAAAAACATCGAAATTAAGCCCGAGGATGTCTGAATCGTTAAATTTGAGTATATTATTTCAGAGTGCATGTAAATGTGAATAAAATAGCTGATATATTTTACGCATTTTATTAAAACATATTGATACAAAAAGTTAAAAAAGTAACGATGTACATAAAAACATAACTAACAACGTATTCCACACACTTATTCAGAAGTGAATTTCATTTAAGAAAATTTTAAGAGAAATTGTATAAATACAGAAAGCCACATAACGACAAAATATAAACCGTAGAAGTAACAATCAGAATCGTCAGAGAAGACATAGGAAAAATATTTTATTACCGGAATAAATAATACTTTAAATAAGTGATATCCCGTAGAGTAGGTGTTTCCTTAGTGTGACTCCATATACTTTATGAAAAATTTCTTTTTTGATTCAAACTGGATTTAAAAGTATTATTTTAAATTATATAATGTATCAACTATCGCGAAACATTTAAATTAATTTAACAACAAATGATAGATGTTTTAAAAGAAATATTCAGTGAAAAACAAAGTTAAATATATATTTTTTGTATAATTTATTAGATTCTGATAATGAACTAACGCAACATAGTGCATGAAAAATTATTACTGGGGACTAATAAAATTTAGAAGCTATATTTATGTTATGCGAAGCATATTTGTAAAGAATAATTTATATCCATGCAAAAATACTTTGTTACTTTATTATATACACGTTATTACATTTTATTTTATTTGCTACTTATTTTTTAAAACATGTTTAAAGATGAAAAAAGATATTTGTGTGTGTATATCTATTTCATAAACTAATTTATAATACATTGATTAAAAATATTTTTCCCCAAATAAATAATTAGAAAATAATAATAATAATAATAATAATAATGAAATAATGTACATTATTATTAAAAGTTACATGATTTTTATTATCATATCATTCCTATCTATGTTTTTACTCATTTTCATAGTAATAACATCCCCATTACTTTTTAAAATCAAAATTCGATAATTGAAACAAAACCTATATCCCAATGTTTTGCACACACACACACACACATGTATATATATATCATTATTCTCATAATGCATGTATATATATGATAATATATTTTAAGCAAAATTTTAACCAATTTAGAAAACACTATTTTAACATGTATTACATTAAAATATATCTTGATTTTAATCTAAATGTTTCGTTTACATCTCGTCCATCAGTCTTACATTCGTATCTCATTAAATTTATTCGATGTATAAGATATGTTGTGAATTCTCACTGCATTTCAGTGAATACATTAACTTTCCTATTCTTATGCAATAACAATGCATAATATGTAGGTAGCGTTAATGGTGAAATAGTCTTCAGACATATCCGAAATTACTTTAAGATTAATTGCATAAGATGTAGAAGGAAATGAATTAATTATTGTATTCGTCTGAGTGTCTTTTATTGTAATAGTGAGAACAAACAGCAATATTATTTATTCGGAAATTGAAAGAAAATTAATAATGGAAATATTTACAAACAATACACTGGTCGTTAGACATAACACGGGTACTTTACTTACTGATTTATAGTAAATACACAGTTGTAATTTCAATATGATTTACAATTGGTATAACAACAGAAACAAATGTATTTTTGTGTCGTACTTATTATATTACGAAAATTTGTTCTGAAAGACGGATGGGGAATTCCGAATATCAGATCTCAGTCTGTGAATAAACTTGTTAATTTAATATGGGTATAAATATGTATGTGTGTGATTGAATAGGATAATGTAAAAAAGTGATTATCTATATTTGATTTTGGTAAACATAATTGGTAGACCAAATAAGCACACGAAACATACACATTTTTATACGAGTGTGGTGAATTTTTCACAGGCATATAAAAAATAATACAAATATAAGTTATGGTCTACTATAACCTCTTCAATCCTGAGGTCCACGTACATGGACCTCTATTCTTTGTTCTATAAATTTAAAACCGTTCAGTCTTTTATAATTCTAACTTCAGATATAAAAATGAGAATGATTTTCCTTTAAAACGAAATCAATTGATGGCAGAATAAAATTAGATTTTTTTTTTAAATCGATGATTGTTTTCTCTGGTTTTGTAAAATGGCGTCAACACAGTGTAACCAAAAATGTGAATAATTTTTATAATTATTAAACCCAATTAGAGATTTAAAAGTAAGGAAATATGTTGCATTGTATTTTATTAACTTATTTAAATCTGTTTAATTTTTATTTGTGTGAATTTTAAGAACAGTATATTGATTTTATGTACAGGTCCACGTATGTGGACCTCAGTTCTAAATGGAGTAAAATTCAGTAGCAGTCAAAGTAGCATTAATTTTAATATAGCTATTTGTTTGTTTTTATTAATATGTTTTTCACTTAATTTTAATTTATTCTAAAAACTGCTTTGTGTTTAAAAAATCTATATTTTTTATTGTACAAGAAAATAAATAAAATATTTAATTCCATGCTAATTATCAGAAGTAGAAACTTAAATATTTTCATAATATTTAGCTTATCATTTTATAAGTTACAAAACCAAAATCTTTCGTTTTAATAACATCAATTGATTTATACTTTATAATGCGCAGTTTACTGAAATGAAGAATGAAATGTAATTATAGAAGCATTAATTGACATTACTATGGCATTGAAAGGAATTTCTGACATATACGTCTAATTATATTTGAAGAAATTTTGCCTTTTCTCTGCTGTAGTTTAATATTTTTTACACTTTCTTGTAAAATCATGTCTGAATTTTTCAAACATCTCTTTCTAAAGGCTTGACCTATTTTTATTCTTAGCGAAAACCCATCATATCTGTAGGGTATGCCCCTTAGAACTTTCATTTAAGAGATCTCAACTGTCTGACAGTTAAAGTTTCTGTTTCCAGATAAATAGGAATGAAATGAAGGCGAAGTAATATACATTATTTGTCATTATCCGTTGCATTAAAGAAGATTTTCTAACAATGACTTTGATGGCAAAGACATATGAAATATGGTTTTTTTTTTCATGTAAGATTTAAATCATGTTACCTTAAAACTTCGTTCTTAGAAACAATTCTAGATCTTATTTAAGTTAAGCTTTTTTTTAAGGAATTGGAATTTATTTTTATAAAAAATATAACGAATCGCTTATAAATTTATCCCTTTAAGAAACTAATGATATGCAAATCTATTACCGCAGTACATATTTCTAGGAACTGAGTAATAATTATGTTTAATTTAATATTTTTTGTTTCAACATGTATCGGCTATAAAAGTTAAAATATAGAATTTTAGAGATAATGTCATATACTAGAATTTAATACTCCTATAATGCATTTAATGTAACAACAAAGTATATAATATTCGTGAGAATAAATTTAAAATTGGAGATCTGAAACAAGTAATCACATTTCGTGGTTGTTAATTTTTCGGTATTTGGTTTAGATTGATTTAATTTGTCAATTTGTTAACTTTTAGCTTAAACAGATAGAAATGTAGCAAGTTGAAGGTTATTTACACTAGCTGTACCTTGAAAAATAGTTATACAGAATCAATAATTTTCCGTAACATTCTTTTGAGAACCAGTGTATAAGTAATATATACTACATTAATAAGAATCCAGATTCTATTATTATTCTTTCTTTGTAACATTTGTGATGACATTCATTTTTAAACCTTATTTTGTAACTATTGTAATTGTTTTTGTTTTATATAGTGTTCCCGTGTATTGTGTACTATTGTGTAAAACTGAATATACAATGAGCTAGTTTTGTCAAAATTTCATAAAAATGTACGTAAAAGAGTTAATTCAATATATTATTGAATTAGGATTAATATATTCATCAGACATAGGAAATTGGGAAGTTTCAGTAAATGTATACGCACTTTGAAAAATCTTATTTTCATGTAATTAATAATCTAACATTAATACTTCCGAGTCGGAAGTGCCACATTAAAATCTGGAAGTGTATATTGCATTTAAATATTTCTTAAATAAATCTAATAATTTTCAAAATATCTGTTTGAGAATCGGATCCGATAAATCTTAAATATGATATTGTATTATAGAAATGTGGCCTTAATATTGACACTGACATAAAATGTAATACATTTAAGAAAAAAAAACAAAATTGAGCATGCTTCAAATTATAATTGTTTATTCGACATCAATGTAATTTGAAGAGATGAAACTTATTTTATTAAGGCTTATTAGAATGAAATATACATTTCCGTGCATTGATAAACACAAACCTTCTTTGTTTTATCTTATTCATTGGAAGAACTCATTTATTTATATAATTTTATGAAAATGATACCTTTTTATTTATTCATTCAGTTGGAAGCATATAATTAATTGTATGATACATTTTAATGTTTGCTTTTGTAATGCAGGTATAGTTGGTAACAAAAGTGTCCGAACTGTGATATAGATTATCACATATTATAAAATTTATATTTTTCTCTTTAAAGGAATAGGTAAATTATCTAAATAAATTAAATTATAAATTAAATTCTTTAATCTTAAATCAACTATTTAAAATATAATGGAATAACGATGTTATCCTATAAATAATAAATTTTACAGTATGCATTTTCTAATTTTTATATCTTCCCTTTCGTGTCTTTTTCAATGTAACTGAAACAAAAATCTTTATTAGTTCCCAGTATTCATTTAGCAAGCCTAACGTACTGGAAATTCTTTTTGCTCTGTAAATGATAATGTTTTGACTTATTTCTATCCTTTTGTTTTGTGAAACCAGAAGATAATTAATTCGGTCTCTTTTAATCTTACATCGAAATGTAACTCCTGCAACCTCTTGTCACCAATTTTACATCAACGGTTAAATAGAATATTTGCTTAGTTAGTTATTTTCCCAGGGTCTAAATCTTGGCGAAATCATACCAACATTCAATACAACGGTCAATAAATTACTCGTCGCTTTTAAAAAATATACATATGAATATTCGTAATGTAATGCAACCATCCTCTATCTTAAAACATTGAACTTGGCGTGTAATTCAACGCCAAATGCATTGTCATTTTGTTTTGCTTCAGTTTAGGAACAGACACTTACTTTCTTTCTCATCTCCAAACATGAAAGAGCTCAAGATTGATTCGGGCCTAGGGCCCGGCCGGATCATTGGTACTGTTTCCCCACTCCAGAATGTTTTCGTTAAAAAAACTTGTATTCCTTTTATTGACTATGGTCACGTGAATTGAAAGATTTTTAATAAACCGGCATGAGAACCATATATGTCTCTGAGTTAATACCGAGCCTGGACCTTTAATGGAAATTCAGTTTTAATAATTTTTTTCTTTATAGCCAAAGCCATCAACAAAAATATTCTTTCTTTTACGACGGCCGCTCATCTTCTTGACACGAACACTAGCAAAAATTCCTATGTAAAAAAAGCACACTTCATACGGTTTTGATAAATAAATCTTAGTCGAATCCCGTTCTTAGTCAGTGTAAGAACATGATTCGATAAGGATTTATTTTAAAAAAACATATGAAGTGTACATTTTTTACATAGGAATTTTTCCTAGTGTTCGGACACTTTTGTTACCGACTGTAGAAGAAATATTAAACATTAAAATAAGAAAAAAAAATTAAGAATTGAATGACATCCCAAACTATGTGCAAGCATTTGCTTGGAGTGCTCTTTCACGAAGGAAAAAAAATTATATGAATTTTCTGACAGAATGTAGGAATTCATATTTGAAAACATCCGATGCCCCTAATTTATTGTAAAAAAAGCATATAAAACTAAGCATTATTGTAATCCAAAGAATATACAAAATACATATAAAGTGCAAAATTTAAATCTAGCTAAATTTTTTTTATAAATAAGCAATACACTGAAATTACAGAAAAGTTTACACAAGCGAAGCAGTAAAAAAATCGATACCCCCCCCCCCCCACACCTAAACAGCACTAAACAGAGAAGCTCTTTTCAAATGATCAGGTCTGCAATTATTAATAGACTGGTTTGCAGAAATAGTTCAAAAATTGGATAATAGGTAGTGCCACAAACACATGAAGCTTGAAATAGTAATCAAAAGTACATAAAGTTCTTTCGTCATTGTGTTTTATTGCTGCTACGCGTAAGAGTGTTGAATTGAAATAGTTGTAATAATAAATTGAAGACCATCATGTCGTATTACTTGGAGCACCATGCTTTTATTGTACTGGAATACCACCGATTAGATAAAAATCCAATAATGCAAAAGGAAAGTTTTCAATAATAATAATAATAATAATAATAATGTTTAAAATATTCAGAGCTGAAAACGACTCGTAATTTGTTCATGTAGAAAATTCTAGACTTGTTTATCTATAATATCAATTGTTTCACCTTTCGGTGTCTCATTGTTTCGCAGTTTTGTCATTTCAAAGTTGTGAATACCTTTCTAAAATAACTTGTATATATATATATATATACATGCGTGTTTGTGTATTCTAGGGTTTGTGTTTAAGTAAAGATAGATAGACTGTCACACACACATGTATATAGTATACATATATAATATTTACTATTGGATTTATCATATCTTTAGGTAGATTCCTTATAGGAGATCTACCTATTGCAATGGTTCTCATGACACGACTTCTGGAAAATTTGTTCATATCTTCACCGATCATGACCCCTAGAACCCAAAACCACCCTCCGTTCAAAAGTTTATATATATATATATATATATATATATATATATATATATATATTATGTTAATTTCCTTTTATTTACTGTAGGATATTAAAAAAATGAAAAATAAACGCATAAACTTTTATGTCAAAAATTCGATTTTTCATTACAAACCATACTCTTTCCTTTAAATAAATGTACCAAATACGGAAATGCTTTTCGGATATTTTTCTCCTATTTTATTACCAGAAGAATTGGAGAAGCGGAGAGACATATGGCATAAGAGCAACTATCGCCATACAGACAAATCACTTTGTGAAAGTGAAGTAATAAAAGCGAGTTCTTCTCATTTTTATAAGGATGTTCCTAATTTAAAGTTCTTATACTGAGTTATATCTGAAAAATATATCCTTTTCGAAATTGAAATCTCTGCGATAAAGTTTTATGAGTAGTAAATATTGAGACATAATTGATATTTTTATTCTCTGCAATTTGAGAATAGAAAAAGGAAAGTTTATGTAATTTTTAAAATATATTACATTCAATCTAAATTTATTAAGCTAAAATACGTTTGTGTTTTTTATTTATTGTTAAATTCAGTGATTAAAAAAAAAAAATCAATATTTTTAGAACGGAAAAATGCTTGAATAAAATATACAAATATCCATTAAAAAAAAATAAAAAAATGTTGTGTGCCGAATTAGTTGCCTAGCAATGCTATAAATTTGAAACAAACTTTATACGCTGTTACTTCTGCTAAATTACCATAATTTTTAAAAATTAACTTTTTTTAAAATTCCAATATTTATTTTGATCTTGCATTTTATTTTCTAAGAATATTAAAGTAACTGTTACAATTTTCAAGGGAAGAAATATAAATATTCTGCTTTTTTTTTTCTTATACTCTAACAGTTTAAACAGTTTAAAATAATTTTGAGAAAAAAAATATTTATTTAAAAAATGATTAACGTATATAAAAAATAAAAATAAAGTAGATGAAAACTGTTTTAACATCAGTACAAATATTGAATTTTGTTTTAATTTTTTAATTTTTTTTTTCACCTAAAAGTTATATTTTTCGTAGGTATTTCTTTCTAGTGAGATAATTTTTCAATTAAATTTTCTTGAGTAAAACTGATTAACGGATTTGCAGCCTATACGAAGAAATTTCTGTAGTATGAATTTTATATTATTATCGCAAAATCAGTTTGAAAAAATCGATTTCCTCTGAAATGTTAAACTAAAATTAGCAAAGCGTACCTATTTGTTATTTTTTTTTTTAAAGTACAATAATAAAGAAAGCTCGTCATCAACCAATAAAAATGCACAATGTCAGCCAAATTATTTGTGACTTTTTTTTTTTTTTTTTTTTTTTTTTTTTTTAACTGTTCTTCTTTTTTAGAAAAGACTCATTATTTTTAATACAAAATAATTTATTTAATCATTACTAATTCTTATAATCTTGTAAATAACTAGGGGGCTCTGCCCCTGCTCGCTCCGCTTATCAACCCCCGAGGAAGGCTTTCCCTCACCCCGACTTGCTTCGCTCATTAACCCTTGCTGGATTCTACCCGACTATTCGCAACTTTGCCTTTCATTGAATTGGAATAATAATGATTCATAACACAAGAGAAAAGTTGAACAATATTATCGAAATCCACCATATTTAGTATAACATTGAAATACACAATATCTAATATTTATAATATGTGAAAAATCTTTCTTAACGTTCGACAGTTTAATAATAATTTGCCATTATTTTGAGAGAAAACATATGTTAGACAGCTAGACATACAAAATAAACAACGATAGCACTAACTGTTTAAAACAGAGAGAAATTCTTAACATCTAAACGATTTAGCGTTACATCTTTAGTATACGATCCACTTGTTAAATTTTTGTCACTGTTTGACGATGAATGTTTCGGGTATTATTGCTTGATTAAAGAAATTATGAACTTATTTTTTCTAATGCCTATATTTTTTTAGTATAGAATTTTTTTAGTTAATTTAGGGCAATATGTAACATTCTGCATTTATTTCCAATGTACAGCTAAAATGGTGCTTACAACAGTAAAGATGTAACTTTTTAAAGTGCATTTTTCTTAGAATACGATTTAGTCAGATCCATTGAAAATAATTATCTTATGTGATTATTGCAATTACTTTAAACATTTCATTAGTAGTAGTATGACAGTACAATTTCTATCAGATAGCGATTTTGCATTGTCGCCATGAATTTGCCAAGATGCCCGTCATTATCTGATTTTACCATTTCTTAAACTATATTAAATATTAAGTTAAATGAAAAAAAAAAAAAAAAAAAAAAAAAAAAAAAAAAAAAAAAACATTTTTCAAAACCTACTGATATGTGAAAAATTCATACTTGATTATATTATAAAAACGAATTGCCGGTTTCAAGTATTCGAGATAGACCATCACCATTCATAAATTGGATGGCTTTTGAATATTTGTTGACAATATTTTCTGAATAAATATTCATGAGGGCTCCTGAATACTTGTTGCCGATATCTTCTGAATAATTATTATTGTTGGCGATATCTACTGGTATATATTGATCATGACATCTTAATAGTTGTTGGCGATATCTCCTGAACTTTGTTAATGATGGCTTCTGAATATTTGTTGGCTACATCTTCTGGATACGCACTGATTACACCTTGATTTTTTTACATATATATTATATAATATTGAATTTAGAAAATAAAAAATGCGTGTGGAGAATTAAATATAATGATATTGGATAATTTAATTTAATTTATAGAGACATCAATGGTACAGGAAAAACTACTTTTGCCATTTTCTTTCTGATAATACGGATAATATTTTACCTGGAGATATATTGTACATTTAGACCAAATAAAAAATGTTTTTTTTTTTTTTTTCCTCTCTTGAATTAAGTTAAAAAATATTTAAAATAAAATTGAAAAAGTAATTGTGCTAAAGCAATGTTACAGTTTAACCTCTTGGCGAAATTTTAAATTTGGCACCGAAGTAGCTTAGACTTTTCTCGCAAATACCTTGACATGCATAACTGAGATAGATAATTTAAGACATCGTCAACAAAAATTAAAAGTTTAAATCTGCCAGTGCGGTCCTGTATTAGGTGTAACTAAAATATTTTAGCAATGCAGTTACTTCATTCTATTAAATGGAAAAATAGACAAAAAAAAAAAAAAGTCCTGTTGTATTAAATAAAATTCTGTTTTCTGAAAAGTTTTACATCAATGCTTAAAAAACAAAAATAGGTTTCGAATTTTATTATTATTATTATTATTGCACTATTTTATAATTTTTCTCTATATTTAAGGCATGGCTAGAGTTAAAATGGCTATTGTGTTTGCGTAAATGAATTCCTTAGCCAAAAACGCACGGGCTTCTTCCTTTCTAAATTTTAAATATAGCTAAATTGGTCATAGTAAAGATCCATCATTTTAAATATGTTTTGAGTTAAAAAACTAAATCTTTATATAAACTAATCTATGTTGTTGTCTCGTAAATTTCATTTTAAAAATTTCTGGGCTTAACGTCTAATTCTATACCAATCGTTGTTTAACATAATTATTATATTCATTAATAAATCTTTTTTTGCCTAACATTAAAGTAAAAACTAATAATATAAACTAAACTAATAGTATAAACTGAACTAATAATATAAAATAATAATATAAATAAAATAAAAATAGAAACTAATTTTCATTTCATTTTTATTAAATTTTTACTTAATATTTTTTAAATATCGGTTATTTTCATGTTTTGCTATTCTAAATAATTTTTTCTTCTCTCGAGCATCTAAAAGATGCCAAATTTTCATTTTTACACCATTGATTATATTTTAAGTTTCCTGAGGAAAGTGACGTCAGAAACATAGAAAGGAACGACATAAGAGAAACTTTTTCTCCGGTGGCAAAAAGAGTACATTTATAAACCTGACGTTTTTAGTTAATAACTTCGTTAATTAAAATGATAGAAATTTTTAAGCAGCG
Source organism: Salticus scenicus (assembly GCA_963930645.1). Lineage (NCBI taxonomy): Eukaryota > Metazoa > Arthropoda > Arachnida > Araneae > Salticidae > Salticus > Salticus scenicus. The sequence goes on along the minus strand of OZ005653.1, from coordinate 240,266,683 downwards.
TAAATGCCTTCGGAATACACTCATACCTTTCATGATGCAGAGCACTTTGCCCTCCTCGAGAAAATGCTGTCGCAGACAAAAAAAAAAAAAAAAAAAAAAAAAAAATTCACGCCAGCGACAGTCACTTTTTTTTAATATATAGAGAAAAAAAGAAAAAAAAGAAATAATAATAATAATAATAATAATAAAGAAATAAAATCGTGCAAAATAACATTTTAATATTTAGTTTGTCCTGTTTTGGTCTTCAGGAGAGCCTGCTATTGGCTCCTTTACTTTCAAGCTTTCCAATATATTATGTAGACCAACTACATTATAAAAATCTATTTTTTTTTTTTTTTAAATCTCTCTATTAAAACTAAATTTTTATATATTTTAACAGAAAAAAATAAGTTTAAAATCTTATTACTTCAGATGTTTTATTTTCCATTATTTTTAGGACATGTTAAAAAAAGAAAATTATAAGACAACGCCTAAAAAAATTCAATCTTCCTGAAAGGAAAGAAAATAGAGATAAATGGTGTATAAAGACACAGAAAAATTCCCGTTAGGAATCATAAATCCACGTCCATTATGCAATTTTGTGGCCAAGTGACTCATCGATAGTTTATTTCGCTGATTATATAAAGAAATTCAGCGTACAACTTTTAATTTGGAAAAGATAATAAATGCGGTATATTGAATATTCAAATAGCTTTAAAGAAAATATAAGTATATTCACATAAACATGACACGTAAATAAAAAGTATAAAGCATATGCAAATAAAAATGTAGTATGTTTATTTATTTATTATAAATTTGTACGAAAACCTTTATAATAATTGCCAATAAAATTATAAACTATTTCAACAAATCTTTCAGAATAGAATTTTTAGACTATTTCTCTGGTCCTTTACTATAAAATATTTGTCTTTGTATCTGGAATAAGACAGAAACTTACAATAATAAAAGTTATAAATACAATAATAAATAAAATAAGTTGCGATAGAGAGATTAAAAGAAAACTTCATTAGATTGGGAGCAATTTGATGTGTGAGCAATTTCTAGAGTAATAATTTCAAAAATAGAACACAGAAAACGACATGGGAAAAAAATGTTTTTTTTTTTTTTTTTTTTTTTTTTTTTTTTTACGCACTTATAAAAATTCATTTATCTCTCTCTCTCACACACACTTTTTTTTCCCCAAGCAAATTGCCGCAATTAATTTATTATTGCTTGCGTGCATCCTAAGAGAAATACGAAGCCAGTCTAAATAAGAAATGTAGTTAATTAAACTGCAAATGTTATTTATAGTAATATATTAATTATAAACCCTTATACATGAAAAGAGTGGGAGGTTTTATGTGCCACATTAGAATATTTTTAAGGTAAAGTTTTCTTTTAATCTCTCTATTGTAAGTTTCTGTCTTATTCCAGATACAAAGACAAATATTTTATAGTAAAGGACCAGAGAAATCACACATAATTACTTTAAAAGAATATTTTGATAATCAAAAATACTTATTAGTATTATTTTAACAAAAAGTTAGTCTAAAAATTCTATTCTGAAAGATTTGTTGAAATAGTTTATAATTTTATTGGCAATTCTTATAATGGTTTTCGTACAAATTTATAATAAATAAATGAACACACTACTTTTTTATTTGCATATGCTTTATATTTTTTATTTACGTGTACCTTAAAAATATTCTAATGTGGCAGGTGTTTTTTCAGTCTAATATATATATATATATATATATATATATATATATATATAGAAACATATTTCTAGTTTAAATAAATAAATCTCTTTCATAATACGAATTGATACATTTAATATAACTGTTTTGTAGAGAACGTATTTCTAATGTTTGTTAAGTAGAGCACATAAATGTAGTTATTAAATTTATATAGACGCGCAACACTGTGTGCAAAAAAGAAATAAACAATATACACTTAGACCAAATAAAAAATAAAAAAAAAAAGGAAGAAAATATGCATGAATTGGACGAAAATCGTAGATATAATGTACACTGACAGACAACTAAATGGCTTACAATTTCAGAAAAAATGGTTGATTTAGTAACAAGAAAGAGTTTCACAAAATAAGCAAGCCAAAAAACGTTGATTCACCTTTGACCCTTATTCAAGCAGTTATTCAGATTGGCATTGGTTGATAGAGATGACGTATGTCGTCCTGTGTGATATTGTGCCAAGCCAAATTGTCTCTAATTGCCGCATTTGATGGGTAAAATCCCTAGCTGGTTGAAGAGTTCGTTTCATAATTCTTGATGCATTCTCAATGGGACAGAGATCTGGCCATCTTGCTGGCCAGAATAGTGTTGAGAAGGCAAGAAAACAAGCAGTGAGATATCCCAGCTTGTGCGAGTGGGCATTATAATTCTGAAATGTAAGCTAAGATCGATATTCAGAATTCGAATAATTTGCAGCTGTTTCATTAGGTAGTATCGCATTTCATCTCAGGTCTCCTTTGTTGGAGTAGAGAATGAAGATTTCCATGTTTTTTTTTTTTTTTTTTTTTTTTCCTAAAATTATATAAATACTGTCTAGAAACCCTTATAAAGACCTCTGTAGAGGGTATTTCACACACGCTGTTGATTTTTGTATAAGAAATTGTATTAACATCGAATGAAGAGTGAAATATCAGTAACAATTACTTTTTTCAACCACGACTAAACTTTAGATTAATTTGTATTAAATAAATAAATAAATAAATAAATAAATATTTCTAATTTCTCCCAAAAATTATCAAAATCTTTTTCTTACTGAAATGCATGATGGTTAATATTTCCGACCGAGTAAAATAAATATCTAGCATAAAATAAAATAAAATTTACTTTGAAATTCAAATTTGCATTTAGTCCACACATTTTTAGATTTCGACAAAATATGATATTACTAATTAGCTTTATTTATAGACCTCAAATTTATTTTGCATGTACGCTTGCACAGTTCTTTAAAAATAAAATAAAAATAAAAATAAAAATAATGCCTGGACCGGGAGTCGAACCCAGGATCTTTGACTTACAATGTCAAGGCTCTACCAATTGAGCTATCCAGGCAGACAACCGGTCAGCATTACTCACTCAGACAACCTTTAAGCAGAAACAACTGGTCTATCATTTAGATAGCTCATCAGAAATAAGCCGCAGGTAAAGGTGATTGTGTAATTTTAATAAAAAAAAAAAAAAAAAAAAATGGAATATCGTCGAAATTAGATCCTTATTATATTTACAGCAAAAGATTCGTTATAACCATCATGTATAATATATTATTTTTATTATATTATTATTTATATTTATTAATTATTATATTTATTACTATACTATATTTTATATTTATTATATTAATATTTTATTATTATTATTATTTATTTATTTTTTTTATTTCGCGCATGCATTTTACGAAACAAATCTTGGGGAGAATGATCGATATTAGATCATTATTCTATTTATAGCGAAAGGTTCATTATAAGCACCATGTATAATATATAATACCATTACACTATTTCTTTTTTTTTTTTTTTTTTAATTCGGGAAAAAAATCAAAATATTTCATAACATTTTCCTTTTCACTCTACACAATAATATAATAATAATAATAATAATAATGATAATAATAAAAATCCGCAGTACTACTAAAAAATCCCCAGGAAACTGGAATTCCATAAACTTTCCTAGTAACTAACACAAATTCTTTGAAAATAACGTTACTGCATAAAACTTAATAAACAATACATAGAGTTATCAAGTAAATATGCTAAGAGACTGTTAGTAACCGTTGTAGGGTCTATACTAAAATGTCTATTAAGGTAGTTTTAATGATATAACAGAAATTATTTCTCTATTTATAACAGGACACTTTTGATATATTATACAGACATTCCACTAGTAATAAATATAATATGTATTATGTAATCTATTTTTTTTCTTTTTTTTTCAGCACTATCTGTTGTGCCTGTTCTTCACACAGGAATTAATTATTATTCTCAGTATATGATTAAAAATATATTTATTTTAGTTGAAGCTTACTATGCTTATGAAGATAGAGGATAGATTACATTTAATAGAGTACAATTTGTAAATTTTTACTCATATATATACATATATCTTTTGATTTGCCTCTTTTAATTTAATATTTATCTTTTAATTTGCATAATTGCTTGTAAACTGACTACAACATAAATTTTCTCAATGCTAAAAAAACGTAATTTCCATTGTCATTTACGTTCCGAAAAACGGGTAAAAATTGCTAGTAAAAAAAAAGACGTGAAAGCTTTACTTTTTTCTTCAATATCCAACTGCATCGAAGAAATTAGTCTTTTACGCATTAAATTTTATTTAAATGCTGAATCTATGACGATATTTGAATCCGATATTGATAACAATGAATTACTTAATATGTATAAGTTATAAAACAGAGAAAAATAGTATATTTTGAATAGCTTTTGTAGCCCCACTTTTCGAAATTTCAAATTTGGCACCGATGTAGCTCGGCTTTATTACCAAGGTCTTTCCTAACGTAACTACCACGAGCATTTTAATTAATCGCTAAATTGAACATAAATTTAAATGCCAACAAGAGGGTACTGCACTAAATCTGTGCCTAAGCCATTAATATATATATATATATATATATATATATTTCCTATAAATTAGTATTACTTTACTTACAAATTATTTTAAAATTATAAAAGTCATATTTTTTGTTTTGTTTTGGAAGGTGGAAACTAATGTACGAGGGTTGATCCAGAAATTAGGTTCCCATCAATTTCAAAATAGGCAACACTGTTTATTCTTATAGCAATGTACATTGCTGGAAAGAGGACATTTGCTCTATTTCTCGACATTTTCGCCACCTGTTTCTACGCATTTTTGTAGATAGTGCTCCAATTTCTGTAATCCTAATGTCGTAGAACTCCGCCGCCAACCCGTTGAGAAAGCGTTATACCACATTTTTTCAGTCAAAGCTCTTTCCACTGTAGCGTAAAAACTTCCAGGAATTAGCAACAACTTCACGGGCGATGATCCTCTTGTTTTGAAGCACTTCCCGTTGGACCATCTCGACAATCGCCTCCAAAACTGACGTCTTCTCTCCGCTCCTCATCGCGGGCGTCCTTCCGAACGACACTAAACTCCCTGCACCACTTTCGGACGTATTCAACGGACATACACTTGTCACCATACACCTCTGTCAACTGACGATAAATATCCATTGGTGGAGTCCCTTTGGCGTGCAAAAAGCGAATTACGGTACGAATCTCGCACTTCGTGGGAGCAACAATGGGCACCTCCATCTCGGACGGCTTCTGAGACAAGACTGAGCGGCGCAGCGAAGCGGAGACGGGCAGAATCGAGAGGGGGTGGGGAAACAGCCACGCACAGTGGTGTTGCAAAAATTTCGCATCGCACCTTCCCGTGCGGCTGGAGCTCTTTGGAAAATTTACTTCTGGATCAACCCTGATATAACAACATATTAACTGTTATCTATAGACCTGAGCGAAGAATTTATTTATTACGAAAATATAAGAAAGAATATCAAAGATGAGTCAGCTGATTACGAGGAAATTTTCGGCAATTATAGCGTTATTTGCGATTATATATATATATATATATATAGATACATATATATATATATATATATATATATATATATATATATATATATATATATATATATATATATATATATATATTTTTTTTTTTTTTTTATTATTAAAAGATAAAGCACGCAAAGCTGGTTAAAAACATCATGTTTTCAGATTTTCAGTTCTAGCTCTCTCCTTTTATTTCATTAATTACAATAATCTAGACATAAGTATAATTTCCATTAATTACACTGCGCTGCCCAAAAGAAAAAAAAAATCCGAGCAAACTGTTACTAGTGGATCAATGCTACCAACAGATTATTCTTTGACCACATAATAAAAACTCATCAAAGGATTTCCTTTCACTATATGTTTAGATTTTGTTAAAAAATTCTTGTGCTTAAAAAGGTTAAGAATTTTGTTTTGTAACCCATGGTTCAATAACCACATGTATTTTTTATGACGAGCAAGTGAAATCAGGGTGTTTACACCTGATCAATGCACCTCAACTACGGAACTTCTATTTTTAACTTAAGTAGCATTTTCCGGTCTGCCATTTAAATACATATATACATATATATATATATATATACATATTCTAATGGCGTGGCACTGGCGACTAAGCATTGACCGAGGTGTCGCCAAATAGATGGCCATTTGGGAAGGAATACTCAATGGGCAGCCATCCATACCCCTAACAGGGACAACAAAAATCTGTTTTATCCAGGACTCGATCTCGGGCCATACCGTGTGAGAATCAGGGACGCTAACCACCGTATCGCATTGGCGGTTAAAATTTAGTATATTGATCTTTTCTTAGATTTAAATGTTAAAATGTTTAAGATATGGAGTGCTGGTTTGAGACATACGAAAAAGTGCCTAATTCTGTAAGAAATCAAGATATTCAAAACATTTTAAATGCCCCTGGTTCATTATGTGGAACCTTGACCATATATATATATGACACAATATCAATTTTAAAAAGCTCATATTTTTTTAAAAACTAATTGGTTGAATGTTGCGATTAAAAATTGTCAGAAGTATAAGTAAAACACTCATAAGAATGAGATCAAAATCGAACTATCATTTTTACATTTACTGTAATTCACTGTAATCAGTAAAACATTTTACTTATTTTTGAACATAAAAGAATTATTACAGTTTCATGAAACATGTTAAATTTCACTTATAATGACGATTTAAAAATGACTAAGAAAGTGTCATTAAACAAAATGTACCAGTACAGAAGATAAAAGCATTCTTAACACAAAATTTCAGTTGTTTTAAGAAAAGACAAATAAAATTATAAAACATTTTTAGGTGAATGTCTACAACAAATAAAAAGTAAGTCAAGGCAAAAATAATGATTATGTTAAGCTGAATATATTCATTTTATAAGGGAAATTGCAATTAATATATATTTGGATCTACAAGCATTTTAAAAATACTTTCTTTCATGTAATTGATAATCTAATATTATCACTTCCGAGACGCAGGTGTCATATTGAAATGTGGAAGTGTACATTTAATTTAAAATGCTTATTAAATAAATTAAATAGTTTTCGAATTGTCTGCTTTAACATGGTACCCAATAATTGTTAAATATAATTTTGAAAAAGATAAAATATGGTGGTACTAATGATATGAAGATAAAATGTGATACTTTTAAAGGGAAAAAAATGAAACTGAACGTGCTTCAAATTACAATAGCTAATTCTTCGACAATGTAATTTAAAGAGATGAAATATGCTTTAACAAAATTTACGAGAATGAAATTTACATAACGCAAACATTATTTTTTTAATTTATTCGTTGAAAGAACTAATTAATTTACATAATATTATTAAAAGTGATAGCTTTTTCACTCGTTCTCAAATGTAAGTACATAGTTAAATTGTTTTATTAAATTTCAATATGTGCTTTTGCAACAAATTGAATAATTTATTTTAAAAATAATAAAGAAAATAGAACTCTTGAAATTGCATTAAGATATATAAAAAAGCAATAATAATAATAAAAAGAAAAAAAAAAAAAAAAAAAAAAAAAAGAAATTTAAATTTTTGTTTTGAGGAGAAATATATATGCAGTCATTTCCAAAATTTTTAGACCAGTAGCTGATTTTCAGTATTCTAACACATTGCATAATTTGAGCAGATTATTGTGTCATCTCATGTTCTGATTGCATCAGACGCATTCTACTGCTATAAATAAAGGTGCCCGGCACGTTTATCGCCGGTTGTTTATAGGATTTTATCGTAGACAATGATGTTGGGTAATTCTTGTAATAGGTAAAAAAAAAACTTTACTTACTGTTAAAAAAGGTAAAAAATATTGACCCTGCTTAAAATTGGACTTTTCTGTACGTCAAATAAATTCGAAGGTAAATGTGAGCAAAAAAGCTGTGCATCAAGCTATTAGTAAATTTAATTTTTTGGAAGAATTTGTGGACCTTAACAGTCATTTCATTTTCATACTTGGAGTAAGTCGCAGGATTATGGAATGATAAACCAAACTCTTTGGCCAAACGTCTTGAAATGGTACTCAAACTGACTTTGGTGTCTTTTACAGTCAGAAAATGTCTAATCGTGTTGCGGGAGGTTCTTGGATCTCGTACGACCATCCTTATCACATGATCATCACGTGCACTCGTTTTTCTAGGGCGACCGCTTCTCTTAAAGTTCACAATTTCCCAAGAAATTTTAAATTTACTAATAGTTTTATAGCTGTCTTGCTCACATTTATCTTCGAAATTATTTGACGTTCAGAAAATCCAATTTTATGAAGGGTCAATATTTCTGACCATTTTCCTAACAGTAAGTGAAGGTTTTTTACCCATTACAATAATTACACAACAGCACTGTCTACGAAACAATCCTATAAACAACTGGCGATAAACGCGTCAGTCACCTTTATTTATAGCAGTAGAATGCGTCTGTTGCAATCAGCACATGAGATGAGGCAATAATCTGCGCAAATGATGCAATGTGTTAAAATACTGAAAATCGGCTACTGGTCTTAAACTTTTGCAAACGACTCTATATGCATATATATATATATATATATATATATATTAATTAAGCTTGCATACAAAAAGTTTCTAAGTAGTCAGTTATTTGAATACAAATTTTTCGTTGTAACATTATGCGTATTATCCAATAGAATAAAAGTGCTGCAAATGATTACTGAAGATTACACTGCAAATAAAAGGGTCTTAAAGTAAGACATAAAAACAACTGAAACGGCATTTAAGACACGTAAATGTCTTAAAATGTACCTTAGACGTTATAGATATTTTAATTTAAGACAGAAATGTGTCTGAAATATCAAATCAGATACAAAAATGTCTGAAACACGTAAATACGCGAATTTTCAGACAGCAAAACGCGTTTGAATTTTCAGACACTTTAGAAATTCAGACTCTTGCATTACTTAGAAATTTTTTCATATGGAATCTACTTTAAGAAAATATGCTTATCCTACTTCTTTCCACATTCAATAAATATATTATTATCTTATATAATAAGCAGTTAAACTACTTAAATTATGGTAGCTTTATGAAATTATATTTTTATGGAATAATACTCTAGGGATGTGAATGATATTTGCATGCTATTATCTTTAACACAATTCATAAACAACATATTTAGACACAAAGCTTATTTTGTTCCCCCCCCCCCAAAAAAAAAAAAAAATCTTTGTATTTAAAGCTTTCTTATGTTAAAAGAAAAAGTGTGAAGACGGATGCAGCAAGTAATCATGAATAATTTGTGCATATTTTTTTTTTCTTTCTTTCTTCTTATTCTTATTCATTTAAAAATTTTTTTCTTTCACAAATTCGCCTACATCTAAATGTAAAACTACAAATTTTCCTGTATTCATGATTATAGTTCGTTTTTATTTAAATATTCCTTTAAGGAAAGAAATCTTTATCATCGACGGATGAAACCTTCACATACTTGTTATGCATTATTAAAAAATCCAGGTCCTCTAAATATGAAATTTAACATAATAATATATATTAAGTTTAAGATACCATACTATCAATAGTTTTATAGCAAAAAATTAGAAATAAAACATAACACTGCGATTACTTTCACAAATACTGCAGTATATTATATCATAAAAACACGCATTGCGGTATTCGACGGTAGCGTAATTGGTAAATGCTTCACTCCGACGGTGCATGGCTTTAGGTTTCGGTTTCCTTAGACAGTGTGAGTTCGAATCCCAACGCCGGACTTTTTTTTTTTTTAAATAAGTATTTCATTAATGCTCTAAACAATTCTAAAATACATTTTTAACAGAAAAACATAATCGAACGTCATATTTATTTATTTATATATTTATTAAAAAGCCTTAAAAACGGTAGTATTTTTAAGCCTAAAACATGGCGGCGCTTTAAGACACTTGCAATATCTTTATTTCTGATGCAAAAAGGTGTCTTAAAAAGTAAGGCACTTTTTTTTCGCTTAAAAAATGACCATCCATTTAAGACACTTTTTAAACTGAATTTAAGACATTTACGTTTACAGTGTACTATATGAAAAAAACTGGTGTTGATTTAAAAGACTGCTAAAAGATTTGAAATACTCTAAATTTGAGAGATTCTTATTTATTTTCTATTTAGACTGATTTTACACAAAATTGTTTCTTCTCAAACTTTTTTAATTAATAAAAGTACTAAGATTAGAGAAATGATAATTATCTTCTTTTTCTTAAAAATTAAAATATGAAGAAATATTATGTAGATTTGAAATTTGAGAAATTTCCTTAGAGATTCGATTGCATTTTTAAGTGTAATTCACAGTTTCATTGTTTTTCGTTCTCTAATTTTAGATATAAATGCTATACATGTTTTTTTTTTTTTTTTTTTTTTTTTTTAAGTAACGTACTCTGACGCAATCAGACCAGATCCAAGAATCCATTGACACCCAGAAAGTCGTATACGAGAAGGGGAGATGAACAAATTTCCTCCCTAAATAGACCCAATCAGTCCAAGATGTGTTCAGCAGAAACCTGGTGTTGATGACATTTTGGGCAAAGAGGGTAGGTTTCCTTAACCCTTATGAAATGAAAGTCATTTCAGATGGCCGCTGGCACGGCGCGAGAGCCTGGTACAGCAGCTTCTGTCATATGTAAGAGTTAAAGATAGACCCAACTTAAGATGGACTCCAGCTAAACCTTCTCATTTTAAAACTTTTTCTAGGAGAAGAATTCTAAGTATGTAACCTCTAAAGAGGAGGGGGTTGGGTGTTTGCAGGCGTGCTTTGCAAGATTGTTTATCAATTTAATACCATAAAAATCGACAGGAGATGGAATCCACTAAAGTTAGATATCATGTATAACAGAAATGAGTTTTAACTTTTGAAAGATAGAGATACTTGTTTTATCACCTATGTGGATCCAATTATTAAGATGTTGCATTGATCTCAGGCTGTCAATAAGCAAATATCATGCATTAAATGTTTTAAATTTTAAATGAAGTAGTAATAAGAGTATTCAGAATTTCATGAAAAAATTAAATTTTTATTAATATTATTTAAAAATATCCCAATTGTTATTTATTATCATCATCATCATCATATTAAAATCTACAAAATGGCCATAAAAAGGGTATTATTTAATTTTATGTAAAATAACGCACTTAATAGTTAAATCCACAATATATATCGACTCACAATATAACACGTGTGCATATACAACGCACAAACATTCCCGTATGTGTAACATACACATATATCATTTGTATTTAAACTCATCATATTCAAGTATTTGGATCATTGTATATTTGTCAATTGTAAACTTTTAAGTGTTGTTAATCTATTTTGATTTTTTTTTTTTTTTTTTTGGTCACAAAGCATAGAGTATAAAAGCAAAATTTTTGGTTAAGAAAAAAAAAAAAAGTTATTTTGTGTAATATGGACCAAGCGAGGGAAATAATTATAAAAAGAAATATAGAATACCCATTTTCTTAAAATTTAGTATAAAATAAGGTAGTATTTTTACAGAAAATCATGAAAAAATGCTATAGGAACATTTTATTTTGAAATTATTATTGAAAATTAACAGTAGGGGGAGCGTGGGGCTAGTTGACACAGGGGTAAGAAGTAACACGCAATTTACGAAATATTTTAAAACATTTGTGATTAAATATTTTTATAAACATAATTCTTATGACGAGCTTTATAATGTAAGCACAATCGGTGTTCCTCAAGAATGGTTTATGAGAGATTCTGTACACGTGCTTCATTTTAGCTAGTTAGTGGGAAAAAAATATTTCGTAAATTTTGATTAAAATATGTTAATTTATACTTTAAAGAAATGTTTATAGCTATTTATTTAGTCCGTGTGTTGAGTTATAAAATGCATGTTTAATTTTTTGTATAAATCGTTATATATTTTTATAAATAAACAAAATATCTAAAGCCATACGATGGGGCACCTTGCATATTTGCCAACATCTTAATTTATTCCGGAGCATATTTAGCCCCGCCTCTAATTCGTACCACTTTATTTTTAGAGTATTTTTCCCCAGTATATAGTTACGATAAAATAAGAAAAAATTTCTCTTAAAAAAAAAAAAGTGGTATGGAATAAAGGCGTGGATAAAAATGCTCCGGAATAAATTAAAATGTTGGCATCTCTGACCTTGAAACAAAATTTTGGGGCAAGTTGTAACATGTTAGAGGAGTGGCTTGTGGAGATACTTACAGCCAGAGCTCGAAGTTTCCGCCCATTTTCAGGAAACTTTCTGAAATGAAATGTTTTTGGCTACTTTACCAATATTATATTTATACAGAAATATTTTCTGTGTTTTTCTATTACAGTGCCGTGATTATTTAATCCCGAATTATAATTACGATTTAATTACCAATTAGAGAATATTGCATAAAAATAGTGGTTGAAAAGAAGTAGAAATATCTCATTAATAACAGTGTCCTGAAAAAAGGACGGAGAATTCGAGCTTTGCTAAACCCACTCTGTGGCAGAAGAATGAGTATAATGCTTAATTTGCAAAATGTGAGCGCACATTAAAGGCATAAGAGGGAACAAAATATCATTTGCTCGAATTAATTTCAACTCTGACTAAGATTGACTTCTATGTTGATTTAATCTTTAATTTTCTCTTTATTTTACTATAATCCATTTGATGTAATTCTTTGTTGCTATAACAAGAAAGTTGTAATTTAATATTTGTTATTAATTGCCTTTTTTAATAAATTAATAAATGATTGATAACAAAAAACATTTTGAAATATTGTCGTTTTATTGTTAGAGTACCCCGGGCAAATTGCAAACCCGGGCAAATTGCAACAGGCAAATTATTTGAAAAACTATTTTTTGTGCTAAAATTAGCAAAATTAACGAAAGTTTTTTTTTTTTTTTTTTAATGTATATGATAGATGAATATGTATGCTATAGAAAACAGCAATTATAAACAGGAAAACGTAAATACATTTCAAAATATACTTAATTTTCCAAAAACTGTTACAACCCGCCCCACGCTCCCCTTCTGAAAAAAAAAAAAAAAAAAAAAAAAAAAGATCATTTATCTTTTACGAAAATTGCAAAAAATATGAAATAATTATTATTCCATATAACCCGAATCACCACCTTGGAGAATAAATTACCTTCAACCACTTATTGATGGAAATAAATTCTTGAGAATAAGAATACTAATTAACTGAACTCCCCTAAAGGAAATGCCACTAGGTTTTTTACTCATTTTACATGATCATATATAGGTTATAAATTTCGTGATATACCCCCAAAAAAATTCTGAATCTTGCTAAACTAAAGAAATTGTATTACACAAAAACCGGTCCTCTCAGTGGTACCTGTAAACCACTGTTCATATTTTAGGCCCTGTAAAAACTTTTGACGTGCTACCGATAACCTGCGTCTCTGTACACGTGTGATAGAACTATATTTCATTTTCTGCGACTATTTCATATTCCTCTTCATATGACAATGCTCTCAGCGTCTCAACGCTCCTCCAGCCGCCTTACAGTCCTGATTTGTCCCCGTCCGACTTATTTTCGTTCCCGAAGAATAAAAAAATACATTTAAAGACAGAACATCAAGGCGGCTACGACGAGGTTGCAAAAGGGCATCTCTGTGACGGACTGCCAGGACGCATGGATGATGTTTGGCAATTTGTTTTTTATTTATTTATTTATTTCGCATCTGAAATATATATTATTTTAACGTTGGAGTTTTGCGTTGTTGAACGATGAGAGTGACTTTGTACGTTCTCATATATCTCTATGTAATAAACAATTTATTTATTTATTTTGCTGTTATGATACCAATTTTGGAGAAATTTTCAAAGTTATTTTAAAAATTTGTTATTTTTTTCAATGTATTCCGCTTTGTATAATACTTAACTTTCATATGTAATCGTTCATTGATTAATTCCAGTTTTCGTTCATTATATTTTATAACTATAATTGTGAATTATATATATATATATATATATATATATATATATATAAACTAAAAGTTAGCCTAAAGTAACACTGAAAATAAAAACAAAACATTAAATAGAAAACAAATTATCCACTACTCAAAATGAATGATCAAGAAATATAAAACTCTAAAATAAGAAAATAAAATCATGAAATGAACAAAATCTCAAAATACATAGAGGTATTCGTCAGGGGAACGACCCCATTTAAAGGAAGAATCAGGAGAAGTTTTTGAAAAGATGTAGACATTTATACCAGAAAATAATACTTAGTCCTTAACTTCTTTGAAAGGAATTAAGTAATTCTAAATAAATTATAAAATTTAAATCAAGTTAAAAAAAATCATTAATAAATAATGAGTTTAAACTATAGTAAACTTTGAAAAGCAAAAGAGATGCAGTAACCATCCCCCTGCCCTCCACATACACACACCCTTGTGAGCCTTTTTCGACTGGTAGGACGAATACCGAAAATTTAATCTTGTTCGAACATAATAATAACAATAAAATATTTGATTTTTAATAGAGCTCAGCTGAGTCCACCATGAATTTTGAGATTTCACTAAATTCTCTGTGTGTCTGTGTATGCGTGGATGGATGTTTAAAAAATACGTACATATAATATTTTTGAAATATAATTTGTAATATTTTTGAAATTTCATATTGTCTACTGAAAAATAATATTTTCTACATATATAAATTTAAAATATTTTAAAATATGTATCATACAACAGAACCTTTGTGTAGTTTTATAACGTAAAGATTAAAATAATAATTTGTTTAAATAAAACATAATCACATAACAATCCTCTTAGAAATAATGATATATTCACACAGAAAATAATCACAGGTATAAATTACATTAACGGGTATTTATAATTCTTGTGTAATATTCAAATTTCTATTAAATTATTAAATATTCATGAATATAAAAGAAATGTTCATTTTACTATTACAAAATTGTACTGTCTAGATATTTGTAAGACATAATACCATAAAAGAGATTTCCATTATTTAAATAATTAAAACTTAGGCATTTGTTTCAAATACTATAAATAATAAATATATTTATTCTTTTTACGTATGTTAGTAAAGTTTAATAAACTGAACATTGTTTTAAAAATTATTTATTAAAAGAGTAATTGATTTATACAATTTTCAAAATATTTAAAGAAATACACGTGAAAAACTGTTTCCACAGAATATTTTAATTTATCACATAATAAAGACTAAAACTGTATTTAAAATTTATGAATTATTTATAAATAATTAATTCCTGAAATTTTCTAAACAATTTGTAAAATTTACATAATTGTATCAGGTATAACATTTAATTAATTTTATACATTTTTTTCTTTTTCGTCCTTGCTTTCCCATTCGGAAAAGAAATCTCAATTTTTATTTTACTATTCAAACAAAACATTTATTGGTTTAGACAATAACAAATAATAATAATAATAAAATATTCTACAATTACTTTTAATAATTGCAAGTGATTAACAGATAAATACTTGATAAATTTTCATATTTAATTTTAATTTAGAAAAGCGATATTTAAGGAAAAAATCGTGAAGCTTTTAAACCTCATAATTTTCCAGCAACTTTTCAAAATATTACTGCAAAGAAAAATACAGTCAGGTTAGTATATCTTCCGATAAAAAGGCAAAAAAAAATTTTAAATGTAACTTTCCTTTTATTTACTGAAGGATATGAAAAAGACGAAAAACAAAGACATAAACTTTTATGCCGAAAATGCGATTTTTCCTTACAAACCATACTCTTTCCTCTAAATAAACGTACTAAATACGAAAATGCTTTTCGGATATTTTTCTCCCATTTTATTACCAGAAGAATTGGAGAAGCGGAGGGACATATGGTATAAGAGCAACTATCGCCATACAGACAAATCACTTTACGAAAGTGAAGTAATAAAAGCAAGTTCTTTTCATTTTTGTAAGGATGTTCCTAATTTAAAGTTCTTAAACTGAGTTATATTTGAAAAATATATCCTTTTCGAAATTGAAATCTCTGCGATAAAGTTTTATGAGTAGTTAGAATTGAGATGAAATTGATTTGTGTAATCTCTGAAATTTGAGAATGGAAAAAGTAAAATTTACTTAATTTTTAAAATATATTTCATTCGATTTAAATTTATTAAGCGGAAATAAGTTAACTTTTTATTTATTGTTAAATTCAGTGATTTTTGGTTAAGTGTACTTAATCTTATAGTTAGAAATATCATATAAATATTTCTGACATGAAATTGAAACAACATTCTAAAGTAAAATATATTTTTACTTTTTACTTTTTTTTTTTTTTTTTTAGAAAATATATCTTTAGAATGTCCGCAATCAACATTTTCATAAAATATCTTTCATTTTCCCTTATATTATTATTATTAATATTAATGAAAAGAAGAAAAACAGAAGTTTGTTTATTATTATATGAACTTTGTTCTTGTAATATTTAGTTTATTCATATGCTTTAAATCTGTATTAATTTTGTTTCAAATTAAAATAATATCCATGTCAAAATTATATTTTTATTTAGTTTTTCTTTATTAAAATATTATTATTATTATTATTTTTCTGTTACGACATTTTTAATTTATTTTTATTTTGTTTATATTTAATCAGAATATTAAATAACATAATACCAAATATATATTGAAACATATTTTAATTTATTTCTGCAATTAATTTTCTTCAGTTCTAATAATTTTTATTTCAATATATGATAATCACTATTTATCAATGAAAAAAATGAATCAATATTTTTCAGCGAAAAAATGTTTCAATAAAATGTAAAAATATCTATTAAATAAAAAAAAGAAAAAGAAAGAAAGAAAACTTTTATGTGCAGGATTAGTTGCCTAGCAGCTTTTATATTTGAAATAACTTTATTCACTCCTACTTCTGCTTACAATAAATTTTAAAAATTAATTTTTCTTGAAATTCAATAATTTATATGGTTCTTACATTTTATTTTATAAGAAAATTAAAAATAACTGTCACAAATTTCAGGGAAAGGAAAAAAAAAATGTTTTTTTTTTTTTTGGTTATATATTTTTTTTTTATAATGTTTTAAGTAATTTTGAGAAAAAAGATTGATTAAAAAAATGGTTAGCTATTTTATATAAAAATATAAATTAAAAATATTTTAATTTTAACATCAGTACAAATATTGTATTTTTTGTGTGCAGTCATTTTTTTTTTTTTTTTCACCGGAAATATTAATTAAAAAAAGAAGTTGTATTTGTCGTAGGTATTTCTTTTCTTATTATTTTTTTTTTTCCCCTAGTAATGTAACTTTTTCAATTAAATTTTCTGGAGTAAACCTGATTAACTTATTTGCAACGTATACGAAGAAATTTCGGTAGTATACATTTTATATGGATATCACGAAATGAATTTGAAATATTTAATTCCTTTTGAAATATTAAACTAAAGTTAATAACGCGTACCTATTTGTTAAATTATTTTTAATTTAAGTACAATTCACATAATAAGAAAGCATGTCATCCACCAATAAAAATGTACAATGTCAGCCAAATTATTTGGGACTTCTTTCTTTCTTTTCTTTCTTTCTTTTTCTTTAAAGACACATTTTTAATACAAAAGTATTTATTTAAACATTGCTAATTTTTATAATCTCGTAAATAAAATAAGAAAAGAAATCAAAACGTGCAAAATAATAATTTAATATTTAATATGTCCATTTTCTGTCTTCAGGAGAGCCTGCAACAGGCTCCTTAGTTTCTAGCAGCATTTGAATATTATATAAACCAACTACATTATGAAAAATCTTATCTTTTAAATTTTAATTTTATCACATCATTAAAACTAAACTTTTATCTATTTTAAATAAAAAATGTGTTTAAAAAATCATTACTTCATATGTTTTACTTTCCATTATTTTCAGGACATGTTCAAAAAATAAAATTAAAGGACAACGCCGAAAAATTCATTGTTGCTGAAAGGAAAGAAAATAGAGATAAATAGCCTACAAAGACCCAGAAAAATTCCCGTTAAGCATCACAAATCCACGTCCATTATGCGATTTTGTGACCAAGTGACTCATAAATATGTTATCATGGTTATTGTAAGAAGGAATTCAGCGTAGAACTTTTAATTTGCCAAAGATAATAAATGCGATATATTGAATACTCAAATAGCTTTAAAGAAAATTTTGGTATCTTCACATAAATGTGACACATAAATACAAACATAAAACATAACAAATAAAAAGTGGTATGCTAATTAGTTTATTATAAATTTGTATAAAAACATTTATAATAATTGCCAATAAAATTATACAACTTTTCAACAAAATTTTTAAAATAGTGTTTTTTTTTTTGCATATTTTTTGTTAAAATAATTCGATTAAATATTTTTGATTTTCTAAATATTTTAAAAAAGAAGTATGTGGAATTTCTCTGGTTCTTTTATATAAAATAGTTGTCCTGTATCTGGAATAAGACAGAAATTTATATATACATAAGTTACATAAATATTGAAAATTGCATAAATAAAATTAGTTATAATTAAAAGATTAAAAGAAAACGTCATATAGATTTCGAACACTTTAGTATGTGGACGAGTTCTAGAGTAATAATAAAATCATTCAAAAAAAAATGTCCTTCACATGTGGCGCTCTATTTTAAATACGTTATTTCAAAAATAGTACAATAAATAAATAAATAAATAAATAAAAAATATTTCAATGCACGTTAAAAAAAAAAAAAAAAAAAAAAAAAAAAAAAACCTCTATTCTTCTATGTTAAAACAATCGAAGTTTTTAAATTAGAATGTTTTTAAATTAGAATCAGTACGGTTCTTGCCAGTATCATAATATTTTTAAATTGGTCTGACCTCTCTGCGATCATTTGTTATTGATTTGTGCTTTATTCAAGTCCCTTTTTGTTTACTCTTCGTTATTCCATAAATATATTTCTTCGTTTAAAGAAGTTATATCTTCCACTCTTTCTTGCTTTCTTTTTCTGTCAATGTGTATATTCATCGATGGATTAGCTACGATGAAAGTATTTATTGAACGTGGAAGTAAACTGTTTTTCTTTCATACTTTTTCCGCCATATGTTTATATACATAACTAATATAGATTTCTTTATCTCATTTATTCATTATAGTCTGTTTTAATTTTATTTGCATATAATTTCGTTTTTATCTTAAGTTTGAAAACATCTTATATACACTGTTAAAAATTTGGTGTTAGTTTCAACCAAAACATTGTACTGGCGTAGCTGCAATCATCCGACGATTTAACCTTTTACCATGATTTGAAAATTTTATGTTGAACCAAATATTGGTATTATATGGTATTATATATATATGTTTAAAAAAAAAATCAGAAGTATAATTTTGATAGGAAATTGAGGATAATGCGGACACTACGCAATTTACGTGCACCAGTCATCATTAGCGTGTATGACGGTCTTTGATCGGCTCTAGTATCGAACCTGCAAGCTTCCAATTACGAGCTTGGCGCTCTACCGACTGGGCTACCGACTAGGCTACCGTGATCCCCTAAGAAATAAGGAAAGTTATCATCTGCGTAAGAGTACGCTAATTTTACATTAAAAAACAAAATAACAGTGAATAAAAAGTCGTTTTCTTTTCCAAATAAATCATTTTTAAATATCTAAACACCTAGATATATTTTTATTTGGTTACAGATGCGTTTCTGCTCATATCTGTAAACCCAATTAACATTTTGAAAGGTTCGATGAATATAATTTTGTGTGTGTTACAAACTTAAACCTGAGAAATGTGTCATTGAATTCTGTCCAGTTCCTTTTAGGTGATACCCGGTCAAATAAAAAAAGTTTTACATACCCCCCCCCCCCCCCCCCAATAAATTCAGAGAAATTTTTTTTTGAAATAACGTTGGAGTTATCTGATGTCTAAAACGTAAGGTTAACTCGTTTTTTTTTTTTTTTTTTTTTTTTTTTTTTTTTTTTTTTTTTACTCAATGCGTTTTACTGAAAAAATATTATGGCGCTTATCAAGATTTTTAAATTTTCGATATATATAATTTTAAGCTGGATTTACATCGTTTAACTTTACGAAAATATTTCAGATACGTTTAGAGAAATACTATAAGCAATATGATGGAATTTACACTTAAATAGAGTAGAATTCTAATTTGTGACTAACAGACAGAGAAAATACTAATTAGGGAATTTTAAATCAATGCAGAACATAATTTTAACAGAAAAGCCCATAGATATACATTTAAAAACAGTTTTTCAAGAATATCCGGTTAATATTAAGTCAAAGTTTCTCGAAGATTTACTTTGTTTATGTCTTTCCAAAATATTACTTTATGCTACATAATTATTATAATTATTAACACAAAAATAATGAATGATTAAAGATTCATCCCTAATTTTATTTACTTATGTTTTCACTTCTGCGTTTTCTGGATGACCTACGAGAAATAAGTTTAAAACGGTAAAGATATTGCAACCATATTCTGAAATGCATGAGGTGTAATCCTGATCGAGAATCTGGTCATATCGTTACCGTCGATCACTATCGTGCAAATTTTACATGAAGATATCTGACGAGAAGCTATTAGACGCAAACGCCCTATCACGTTGTCTGAGGGTGGGTATTATTCTCTTGCACAGCACTGCAAGACCACGTAGTGGTAGCGGAATTCAAGTATTGCTGCAAAACTTCATACCGGAAGTCAAGTGTCAACCCCACACCCAAACAGTCCAGACTTGACACTAAGTGATTATGTCCTGTTCCCAAAATTTAAAGAAAACTGATTTTTAAAAAGATTCACTTTATACAATTCTTTTAAATCAGTAGCTGAATACTGGCTCAAAGTGTGGGGATAAGTTAGTTGAACACGCTGGTCCTGCGTTCCGATAAAAGTCTGAATAGGTTTGGTGATTATATAGAAAAATAATTAGGAAATATACCTTTTAATTCCACTTTGTCTTTTCTGTGTGCTGTTAATAAACACTAATTTATTACACTTGTAACCCCTTTTCCTTATATGAATTTTCATTTATATACAATCCATACTAAAAAATAAGTATGTTTCTATGTGAATGATGGGATAATTCATAATATATTTGGATACATTTTAAAACCATATATGGGAAAGACACCAACGTTCTTCACCCTTAAATTTGTACCAGTGTTCTTCACCCTTACGAAAGCCGTGTTAAAATAGTAGGTAATTAATATCTAATGTATTTGAATCCGCCTGTGCTAGATTCCCTAGAACCGAAGGCTCTAGCTTGAGTGGATTCAAATTCATACATGTTAATTAATGGTTATTTTAACATGTCTTTTGTAAGGGTTACGAACACTGGATGCAAATCTTAGGGGTGACGAGCACTGGTGTCTTTATTTATTATATTTTTTCCCGGAGACCAATTGAAAAGAAATAATGTTTCAGTAATTATCAATATATTTGCAAATCGAAATTATGAAAATTCAGTAAAAAACATTTTTTTTTATAATTTACGGTAATCGAAAGAATGATAATTTTATATTTTCATTCATTAAAGAACATTTGGTATTACTAATTTTATTAGAAATGTATAAAAAATTACACAGGACGACATGTAAAATTCTGATTTTATAATTTTGGCTGATCTTTATGTTTTTTGGTTTGCTGAATCCGAAAATGAAGCCAGTTTTTCTGTATAACGTATAGATTTTTATCAATACAGGGTGCCTGCCTATACAGTTTCTTCCATTACTCTTCCACCAGTATAATTATATAGTAATTTTTATAGTATGTTTACATGATTAATTAATAATAGATGCCTATTGTTGTAATTGTGAAGCACTAGTGTGACTTAAAATCATACCAACCAATCAACCAAACAACTGATTGTTATGATGGTATATGTAAGAAATCGTGTCGGTAAACACCCTGTATTGATAAAAATCTATACGTGATAGAGAAAAATGGGCTGTATTTTCGGTTTCAGCATATCTAAAAATATAAAGATCAGCTGAAATCATCAAATCAAATTTTGTCAAATTCATTTTTGTCGGTCTGTGTTATTTTTATCGTAAAGTTATTTTTAATCGTAAATTTAGCTTCCCATTCTTCTTTATTTAACTTGCGCAAGAATAAATTACAATAATGAACAAATCTAGGCGGAAATAATTTTTATTAAATTATTAATATTTTCTCCAACACTGAAAAGTCCCTTTTTTATGCCTGTAGCAATTACTGAAGTATTAAATTTTGCAAATCTGTTTTAAAAGATATTCTAAAAAAATTTTTAAAACATGAACAACAGCTGGTCGAAAATGAAAGTTCAATGGTAAAATCCTTTGATTAATTTTCATATTTTCTCGCTATATTTAGTAATGTGTAACACTTTTCTGAAAAGAAAATATGTATAAAGATTAAAAAATAAAATACTTTAAGAAAATAATTGCAACATAAAATTAATCAAGTTGTTTCAAAAGTGTGTAAAAATACAGATTTTATTATTTGACAGTGTTAAAAATATTTTGGTATTTTTATTTTATTTTATTTATTTATTTATTTATTTTTTTTTTTTTTTTGAAATAAATAATAATTTTATAAAAACAAAATTAAATAAATTGATGATGATTTCAACAAATGCATTTAATTTATTTTTCTCCTAAAATGATTGACTTTAAATTTATTTTTAAGGCTAAAATTTATATGGACTTATAAATTATTATAAAATATCAAAAATCGGTATATTTACTTGCAGAAGTTTTTAACTTTCTAAAAAAAATTCAACCCTCATGTTTATTTATTTATTAGTGTAGTTTAAATTAGTAACAACAACAACAACAAATATATATATATATATATATATATATATATATATATATATACTGTATTTGTAATTTAACTGAAAACATCAAATGTATATTTATTGACAGAAGTTTTCAACTTAAAACAAATAATTACAAACCTCATGTTTGTTTAATTATTAGTGTGTTTGAAAAAAAAAATGCTATATTTGGGATTTTGCAATAAAATTTAAAGATATAATTAAGATAATTATTAGATTGATTTATATTTTCTACATTAAAATTGACGATAATTTTTTTAATTTTTCTGTTTTTGTGTTAGGTAGAGAAGTTTTAGTCTTTTCTGTAATGTAAATTCTTATATATTTTCATTAAATATAAACATATTCACAGTAAGCTTGCTGCCAATAAGCAGAAAATCTGAGAATAAGCTCCCGTTTTCGCGAATTTGATGTTTTTAATTTTACTTACTGATATAGCTGACGTCAAAATTTGAAAAATTGGAGAAAAAAGAAATTTTCAGCAAATTTATTTGTGTTAAAACAATAAAATTTAAATTTTGATTGGAAAAGTTTTAAATAACATTTTCGATTATACATATTATTATATCTATTGACAAAGATAATATGAGTATTTTTCTTTTAAAGAAGACTTTTATCAATTTATATGCATAATTTTAATGAAAAATATTTTGTAAATCTACTCATATATTGTATCTTAATAGATCCAACCTAATTTTGATACACTATAATATTTCCGAGGATACAAATTATTACATTTAAGTACTACATCATGTTCATTAATAAAGAGAATGTATCGAATTACAAACACGATTTGCCGAGACATCGTTCATCAAATAGGTGTAATAGAAAATTCTTTATTATTGATGTTGTATAACAAATAAGAATGTTTGTTTCATATGAAATAAATATAATAAATGTAAAAATACAAATTATATACATGAATATTACTTTACGTTAGTAATAATTAATGAGAAAAATAATAAAAAAGCGCACAATATTTCAAAATACATAAATCTATGAAAAATGCGTTTTAGAAAACTTTATTAGTGTTAGATGTTTTATAATACATTATTTAATTTATTATTTCTTTTAGAAGACATTATTGGCTTATACAAATAACCATATCAAATGCATACAATTTAATCTTTATTTAATAAACTTGTGATGTCTCCGTTCCGACTTCTACTTGATTCATTATACTTAACTTAATGTAGAACACAATCAGGTGACTTAATTTAAAGATACATCTATCTTTATTATAACTTTAAAGTGAAGAGGAGCGTAGAGATATGAAAGAGCTCACTAATAAACTTAAACTAAGAAATTTAAACTATCATAAAAATAGCTCAAAACTTGCTGCTTGCAAAGGTAATAATCGAAAGAATCGAGAACCTTTTATAGAGAGCGGAGAAAAGCACTTTATATTACCAACAATACAACTACCAACTCACAATACTTCTATATCCAATAACACAACTATCAACGCAACACATAACCACCAACAAAATCAACACATCTATAACAACGACAACCGGGTTTTCAATATGTGCTCTATTTAAAGTCCTCCAAAATAGAATATACGATTCACTTCATTGTACCTACTTCTTTAAAGACTATCCGCATCCGATTTTTAAACACCTTTCACAATCTGCGTAGATCCTGATTTCAAATTATAAAATTAAGTATCCAATAACTAGACACTCCATGATAACCCAAATTCAACTCTGCTCGACACCTTCAACTAGCTATCTCACTCGCAACATCGCCCAAATATGCTAGTTCCAGCTAATAACCTTCCCACTCTCAACAAAACATTTTGTCCCAACTCGACGCTATCACTTTACACTACTTTCAATACTGACTTCCCTTGGCGACCTTTACTTCCTTAACTCGACGCTAATCCTACCTTACAACACCCTCCAGCGAAACAAAAGTTTTCGTGAGGATTCAAAACAATCCCGAATTAAGACTTTATAATTTTAAATAATCCTTTAAGTGAATTTAACCTAATGTGGAAAACTTAACCTTGATCAATGCTGAAGCGAATCGTTTTGAATTTTCCTCAAATAGAATTTTTAAAGTTGGAATTTCTTTTAAAGAAAAAAAAAATGGTAAAGGAGATAATAAAATTAAGTTTAATTTAGTTTTAAGCAACAAATTTGGTTTTAGCGCAACAAATTTATAAATCGAAAACTTTTTATTGCCTTAAAAATTGCTATCAACTCAAAGATAAAAAATCCAAAATATCAACAATGTCATTGATATTATGACCTATGATTTTGCTGACCTATTTAATAATACTATTTTAACAGATCTTCATAAAATCATCAATAATCTTTTTGATAGATTTAAAAGTAAAATTTCTATTCCTAAACACTTTTGTGGAACAGCATTTAAGACCCTTTTGAATTGTATTATTCATAAAAATTGCATTTCACATAATAACAATATTATATCCAAATGGTCGGTATTCCACAAGGTAGCAGTAGCTCGAGTCTGTTAGCTGATTTATATCTTTAGCATTATGAACAATGTTTATGTAATGAAAATATAATTTTATACAGGTACATTGATGATATTATAAATTTTTATGTTAATATTTATTCTCCTACTTCCTTAAAATTAGAATATCCATCTCACCTAACTTTAACTCAAAACCTTCTTCACAATAATTGCATTAGTTTTTTAGATTTAAAACTTAAACTTAAAGGAAGTAAATTATATACTGATCTTTATGACAAAAGTAAAAATTTTTGTTTTAAAGTAAATTTATTTACATATTTTAATTCTTGCCTTCATCTATCATTGTACAGAAATATTATTCTCAATCATCTCTTTCAAATACAAAATCTTTGTTCCTCTAAGTATAAAAACAAAAATATCACCCACATCATTAATGCTGCTTCAAAAATGGGTTATCCAAAGAATTTTATTTATTCTATAATATATCAATAAGTGCCTCTGTATAACATTATAAAAAAAAAAAAAGCTTAATGTAGAATAATATTTTTTTTTACAATAATAATAATAATAATAATAATAATAATAATAATAAAAGATGGAGGTTAGGATGGTAGATGTTTGATTAAGGAGGTTAGGTGGTGTTGGATAGCTTGTTGGTTGGGAGAGTTGACGAATTAAATAATTTTAAAAAAGAGAGGGAAGTAATATTGCTATTACAGGATACTTCATAATTTTCTGGTTGATTTTATGAAAGATTAACTCTTCACACGTTACATTTAATTCTATGGATAACACCAAGAGGGTGTATAGGGGGTTTAGATGGTTTCCTAAATTTAATTTTCACAAATTTTCCATTTTCATTTTTTATAAATAAATAAATATATATTACAATATAAATAAATTATAAATATGTATATATATATATATATATATATATATATATATATATATATATATATATATATATATATATATAATCAAATAAATAAATATAAATATAAATTAATTAATCAAAACACGGGAGAGTTTTAAGTTTATCGCTCGAGACTCAGAAATACAAAATCCTATATTTATTGCAATTAATAAAAATAATTAAAATTGAAATATATTATCTCAGGATTAATATAAATTATTTTAATACTTAAAAAAAAAAAAAAAAAAAAAAAAAAAAAAATATTCTCTAAAAAAAATAAATAAATAAACAAATATAAAATAAACATGTTTTATCAAAATTCTCTTAATTTGAACTATGAAGTATCTTTTTTCACGCCAGATGGCGCAAGCACAGATCTAATACGTAGAAATTTAAAAGTAAACAATGTATAACTGAAAGATGTAATTAAACTCCAATTCTTGAAAATTTTAATGACTTAAGAATTATTAAATTAAAAATACATTAAAATAGCGAAATTA
Source organism: Salticus scenicus (assembly GCA_963930645.1). Classification (NCBI taxonomy): domain Eukaryota; kingdom Metazoa; phylum Arthropoda; class Arachnida; order Araneae; family Salticidae; genus Salticus; species Salticus scenicus. The sequence continues at coordinate 240,239,946 of OZ005653.1, read as the reverse complement.
ATCATTAATGAAATTGCTCATTTGTAGAATCTTTATCGATTAATCGGCATTGGTCTCGATATTAATTTTTCTTAGAATAGTTCTTGTTATGTGTTACGCTCTGAGTTTGGAGTCCGCATGACAGATGGATATATATATATTGTTGGGTTGTGTTAATAATTTATTTCATTCCTTTTTAAATTAGAGTTCTGTCGCAAGATAGGAACATAAATTGTACTTTTGCCTTGAATTAACTATACAGTTTTTCGAAAACTTGCGATCTCTCTGCTCGTAGAATTGCATGTTCCTTAAAGAGAGAATACTTCTATTTTTGAGCATTTCCCATTCCAATTCTCATTTCCTGTTTTTTTTTTTTTTTTTCATATATTTTAAATAAATTTATTGGTTTACGTATGATAACGTTCTTGAATTTCGCATAAAAATCACACCTTGTTGGTCTTGGTGTTATGGACCTAAATGCTAACATTAGCATAAGTAATTAAATATATATATATATATTAGTTGTTACTGTAAATATCATAGAAAAAATATGTGCTAACATTTAAATTTAATTACAATAACTTTTATGTGTATGTTCTTGATATCATCATGTATCTATTAATTGCTAAATTTTATAATGTTATTAAATGCTTCATCTTATCTTTTTAATATATACTTTGCTTTTTAATATATACTTACCTTTTACTTAAATTAGAATTGCTTCTAATTTGTCGAAGTTTCTTCATAATTGCAAAAGTTTAATCGGAAATTTAATCCACAGGAATTTTTTCTTCTTTAATGTTATTAAATGCATTTTTTTTAAATAAATATAAATAATACACGACAACATTTATATATATATATATATATATATATATTTAATGTAATAAAAGTATTGTAATGGCATTAATGTATGAAGCTATCTTTTCCTAAAAAGTTGAAACATATTCCTAAACTCTTAAGGTTACAATAAGAAAGAACTGCATACCAAATGAAGTAAAAATAGTGGCATCATGTAATGAATTTAAATAAGCTGATGATAATGAGAGCTGCTTCATCCCTTGTTCCTCCAGGAAAGATGAGGTGATTTTTTTTAAATGTATGATACTCTAAGTGGATGTAAATTGCATTTAAACTGTTACTCAAGAATTACTTTCCATAGTGTTTGATTTTCAAACACAAAAATATGTTTACAAGAATAGTTAAAATGCGAACGATTTGATAAAAATTGTTAAATGTATGCTCTTTTTTTTTTTTTTTTTTTACGTCAAAAGAAAGTTTTGTGTTATCACATATAAATTTGAAAAGAATATAAATTTAACATCAGATAACTATGAAAAATAATAATAATAATAATAATTATTATTATTATTATTATTATTATTATATTCTCTCAAAAATAAATAATCATTCAAACTTGGGAAATGTCCAATAAATGTTGTTTGTTTGTGCAATGATATTGAAATTTGAATTTCACCGAAATTTGTTTATATATGTGCATGGCTAAAAAACTCGGAAGCTCAAAGAGACGTCTGTTTCATTATACGTTTCACGTAATTCAGAAAATAACAAAAAGATGCTTTGTCAAGAGAAAAATATAGCCACGGGTGTACAAAGGCATCAAAATAGTAACACTTAAAACTACGAAGATGACAATCTATATTTATAAAATAAGATTTTTGTCTATAAATTTCTCAGAATCAAAATAGTTTGAGATATCTACACGTTTCACACACCGTGAAAGCCAAAAATGACTTCAGATTATCTTTCTTTTTCTTTATATATATATATGTGTGTGTGTGTGTGTGTGTGTGTGTGTGTGTGTGTGTGTTGTGTGTGCCGTTGTGTTTGCATGTTTCTAACACAATTTTGTCTGGGTATTACGTGAGAACGGCTTAACAGAATTCAATGATACTTGGTAAGGATTTAGGTCTGTACCAAACTTAAAATTATACCTATCGAACATTTAAAATTTTTGATTAGAGATATGGATAAAAAAAAACACCGCATGTGCCATAAGGTTTCTGTCAATAAAAGTGTTCGAAAGGAAAAAATAAATTTGTATTATCGTTACGTTTTAGACATGAAGGAACCCAGAAATGATTTCAGAATATTTTCTCTTTGTGCATGAGATTTGTATCTAACTTAAAATTTTATCCATCGAATATTTCAAAATTTTAACCAGATTTACAGATATGAGGAAAAAACGCTTCTGTAATCAAATTAAATTTTTCACATCTAGATATTTAGATACTTTAAATGATTATATTTGACAAAAACACTCAAAATTGTTTTTATTAATGATTTAGTTTTTAGAGTAAATTCCGCATTCTACAAACTATATCTTTCCTTATTTTAAAAAGTTCATTTTAAAATTTATATTTCCCTTTAAAAGTTAGATTGTTTTAAATGTATATCATATTTTATCAGAGGCAATGGTGATGACATGTTCTGTAAAAAGCTATAAAGAAGGTGTAACTTTTGTCTATTTTATGTGAAAAGCACCATGCAAATAAACGAAAAAAAAAAAAAAAGAATTCTTAAATTAAATAAATTTGGCGCAACAATTTTAATGCATATTTATTTAAATACGAGCTTTTATACCCGTTTTTCGAAAAATAAATGGCAATAAGTTTTACGATTTTTTAGCATTGACAAAATTTAAAATCAAATCAGTGCACAATAATTATGCACTCTGAACGCTATATGAGTGAAACAAATTGTACTTTAATAAATAATCCATTAAATATCTTCATCAACGTAGCAAATTTCAACTAAATCGCTGTCTAAGAAATAATACGACCTGTCATATTAATAAACATAAATTGTTTTGATAATTAAAAACTTTTTTCCTTCAAAACTTAAATATAAATTTATAACAAAAATAAAGTATCTAATATATTAAAATTTTACTCCGAGAATATAGATATATATTTTAAATTTTTAATAATAACAAAAGAGTAAGATACTAAAACTATATAATATATTATACAAATAAAGAAATATATTATCGCAGAATAATTGCAAAATTGTAATTATATTTGACATTATAAATAATTTATTGCTACGCTCCAAAATAATTATTTTGATTTACTATATCTAGAAAATTCAATGCGAACAATTATATAGTATTCTGTCCAAACTGAAAATTTTAATCACAAATAAATAAAAATACTTTATGAATTAAATGAGAAAGTTATTCATTTGCAGCCGCTTTTACACATGTACTATTCAAAAACTTCTTCTTCTTCTTCTTTTTTTACTTTCTTCTATATGTAATATAGAGAAAGTATTGGATTCGCGAAAATTTTCGACCTCCGTTTTTTGATGGATTTACATGTTTTGGGATGTCTAGATTACGAATTGATAGTTTTTAGAAAATGTCTGTCTGTCTGTCTGTCTGTCTGTGGTTTAGTGTTTTCACCGTATCTCACGAACCAATGAATGAAATTCAACCAAACTTGGTATATAGTTGGACCCTGGCGGGGCATTGTGCTGATTAGAGTTTGGGATCAATAGCTCATCAGGTGGCGCTGTGATCGCATTTTATGTAAATTTTTAACATGGCAGTATAGGACAAATTTTCGTATTTTTCACCGTATCTCACGAACCAATGAATGAAATTCAACCAAACTTGGTATATAGTTGGAACCTGACGGGGCAAGGTGCTGATTAGATTTGGGGATCAATCGTCCGGCAGGTGGCGCTGTAATCGCAAAATTTCGTATTTTTCACCGTATCTCACGAACCGATGAATGAAATTTGAACCAAACTTGGTGTATAGTTGGACCCTGACATGGAAAGTGTCTGTTAGATTCGGGGATAAATCGCCCAGCAGATGGCGCTGTGATCGCATTTTATGTAAACTTTTAACATGGCAGAATAGGACAAAATTTCGTATAAATGTACATAATGAGCGTTATTTTAAACTTGTGATAGTAAAATTAATATGAATTATTGATAATAGTAGTAGTTAACTATGAAAAATTTTTTGTGCATGTGGGGGCATCGGTTCCCCCCCCACACACCGGGGGGGGGAAGTACCCACCCGGGGGGGGCAAAGTTTCAAGATGGGTATCTTTCGAAAGGTCTCGTCAATACCTTTAAAACGAATGGTTGAACCATAAATCTGTGATAATTTAAAACAAAGTTATCGATTTTTTTTACTTTTAACAAAAAAAAACTTAGAAAGAAATCGCATTTTTTTTTTTTTTTTTTTTTTTTTTTTTTTTTTAACGAAATTTAACCAAACTTGGTATTTAGTTTGTCCCCGACATTAACTGGTGCTGATTATGTTTGGGGATCAATAGCTCAACAGGTGGCGCTGTGATAGCATTTTATCTAAATTTTTAACATGGCAGAATAGGACAAAAATTCGTATAAATGTGCATAATAAGAGTTGTTTTAAACTTGTGATTGTAAATATAATATGAATTATTGATAATAGTAGTATGTAACTAGGAAAAAAATTTTCTGCATGGGGGGCATCGCTTCCCCCCCCCTGGCCTCGGGGGGGGGGGCAAAGTTTCAAGATGGGTATCTTTCGAAAGGTCTCGTCAATACCTTTAAAACGAATGGTTGAACCATACATCTGTGATAATTTAAAACAAAGTTATCGATTTTTTTTACTTTTAACAAAAAAAAAAAAAAAAAAACAGAAAAAAAATCGTATTTTTTTTTTTTTTTAAATACTGTTACTGATTGAATATGTATTGGTAAATATAGAAGAAAGTCTTGTGGTGGCCACAACATACTAGTTTTTTTTTTTAATTCAATAATATTAATATGTATTTGTTACTAATGGGCTGTTATGCTTAATTTGAATGAAGTTATTGACAAATTTTGACAGAAGAAAAAATCAATCATAGACAATACAAAGTAAGAGAAATCATTTTAGCTTATATTGTTTTTGAAATTTGGATATTTATTTTTATAGAAAAATTAATTATTGTTTTTTTATTTAAACGTTTGTTTGAACAAGTAAGAAACAATGATAATATGTCACATAGTAAAGTTAAAAATTATAAAAATTAAATATTTTAGGAACAAATTTTCCTATTATAAAAGTTAGAGGATCAAAATTGTGATGGCATGTCTCCGGACAAATTTTACGGGTTAGTCCCAGACTGACGCCAATTGCCCGCGCAATTAAAAAAAAAAAAAAAAAAAAAAAAAAAAAATCAGCAATGATAAAAAATGCGGTTAAAAAAAGTTGCTGTGCTCATTGCTGTTTTCCAGAATAATTATAATTACTCAGGATATTTGTATAATGTAATAGGATTGTATATGGGTCATTGCCAACATAAGGGGTAGAAACCATGTCCCTTAGCCCTCAAAAATAGAAAATATTTTCAATCAGAAAAAAATTTACAACTAGGCTATTTCTTACGATTTTCTCTAGTTGAATAATATTATAAAAGTTTTTAATGTTATTTATTTTTCTTAGAACTCGATCGATAAAACCTGGAATGCCCACTCCGTGGACTGTCCCCAAGGGAAGTCTGCAGAATATAGCATTATTTTCAAGCTTAATATTAATGTTTTTTAATTACATTTTGATTTAAGCAGGACATAATTATCCTTAAAAATATATTTATTAAATTTTAGAGTTATAAAATGAATCTTGTTTTTTTAATTAATTTATAACAAATGTCCCTAATAAAATGCGTCCACTCCGTGGACAACTATTTAATTTCCCATAAAGTTCAGTAGATGGCACTGTCTGTCACCAGTGTGTCACTGAGAAGAAAGAGGAGGAAGCCATCTTTGTTTTTACCTACATGTGCTGAACTCAATGCTTTATTTCGTTCTGTTAAAATAGATTTCATCTGTGATACCTCTGTTTGGCTATCTCATCAGTGCACTCCGTGGTCAGAAGTATACAAGTAATTATAAGGATTATTTATTATCTAATTATTATTACAATTAATGATTATAAGACTTAGTTCAACACTAAAGTTAAATTGTTCCTGACGTTGTTGCTTTGTTCCTTAAAATTCAAAATCAGACATTCTGTCCACTCCGTGGACTTCCACTCCGTGGACATCATTTGATCACGAAGTGGACACTTTTTTTCCAAGGAGTGGATACTTTCAGAATTAATCTTAAAAATAGATACATTTGAAAAATAATCTAAATAAATTTGATAAATAAATTTTATCCCTTTATTTTTTTTTTGTTGTTGTTGTTGTTAGCCTACTGATTGCTTAAGGTGCAATGGAAATATATTTTCCCCCTAACTTTTATATTTTTATTCGTGATTTTCTAAAAATGTCATTTCAACGTCTTTAAAACAGTATTTGCTATTTTTTACTGAACTCTTAAGCATTTCTCTTCATGGTTTAAATGTAACAACAGAATTCGTATTAATATAATTTTAAGAACAGTTTTATGAGTGTTGTTTACAGAGTAATGCAAAAGGATGATGTATACTATATGTCCTTTTTTTTTTTTTTTAATTTTAAAGGTAAAATGTAGAAAAGGTGACATAACACTTTAGAAAAATAATTGCAAAAATATAATTAAATTTAGTTTCAGAAGAAAAAATAAACAAAAATATTTTTGTTTTACAGCAAAACTAAAATTGTTTTGTATTTTTATTAATTGAATAACTTTATATATATATATATATATATATATATATATACTAGCTGACCCGACAAACGTTGTTTTGTCATATAAATTATTTCTAGAGAATATTTTGCTAGAAAAAAATAACTAACTTATTGTAAGTGTGTAAGGATGTGGTGTATAAGTGGAAGATGTATGATGCGCTGCGAACGGTGGAAGAATATAAAAATAACAAAACACCAATCATTTATTTTTTTAATTTATTAAAATTGATTCTTTAAAATTATACACATATCGCTACTTACAACAATATTACTAAAAAACAATATCAATCCCTTAATGCAACAGAGTGTACAATATTTTTTGTTATCCCATCTTTCGCCAATACAAACAAACTGGATGGTTTGCCCACTCGAGAGCCACGTATAATTGTCCGTGTGAAAAACACGATGTGCTCAAATCTAAGCCACAGACAGACATCGTTTGGCCCTGAGACTTATTGATAGTCATTGCAAATGCCAATCTAATTGGAAATTGAGGGCGTTTAAATTGAATTGGCACATCTGTGGGTATAATAGGGATTCGCAGAAGTAATATATTTTCACCTCGGAATTTGTCATTTAAAATGATGGCTTCGATAACATTTTTCATTAATTTTTTTATGACTAATCGCGTGCCGTTGCACAACCGTGGTGGGTTCAAATTACGAAGCAAAATAACCGGAGATCTAACCTTCAGTTGTAAAATATGCGGTGGCATGTCTGGTAAATCCAATGAGCTTAAAAACTTTGTTGGATAATTTACAGCTTCGGTGGCATCGCAAACTCTATCATTAGATTTGTATGACACCAAGTCTCCTGGTAACAAATGTTGTATCTTGAGATTCAATTCGTTGACGTCCACATTTTTTGCTGCTAAAATTGCTCTTTCTGCCAGCCACTCATGATTTGTGTATCGTCTGTGTACATCGGGAAATATCTGGTCAATAAGAGCATCTTGAGAATCAATGATTGCGCAGAAATCGGTCGGTAATTTTATGCATCCAGTTTCATCTGTAGTAAATTTTCCATCGCCGATATCTAACAATTGTTTTGAGAATGTTTCAGCGGATGGATCTTGAAGCGTTTGAACGTACAAATTTACTTTCAGTTGTACTTTTTCAACATTACGCCACAATGACGATGATTTTAAGCATGCGTTGATCTCATCAGCGTATGTTGAACGCGGAATAACGGGAAGTGCTTGTCTGAAATCACCTGAAAAGAGTAACAGAGTGCCGCCAAATAGTTTGTCGTTCTTTTTTATATCTTTCAATGTCCTGTTCGACGCCTCAATCGAATGTTTGTGTGCCATAGTGCATTCATCCCAGATAAGAATTTTACACTAATTCAGCACTGTGGCCATGGACGATTGTTTTTTTATGTTGCACACTGCGTCTGGGTTATTTTGAATATTTAGTGGCAGTTTAAATAATGAATGAGCTGTTCTGCCTCCATCCAATAAAGTTGCCGCAATGCCAGATGATGCAACAGCCAATGCGATGCCATTATTTGATCGTATTTCGGCGAGAATTAGCGAAATAAGGAATGTTTTGCCAGTTCCACCTGGTGCACGCAAAAAAAAAAAAAAAAAGAATCCACCTTGTCCTGCCAAAACTGCGAGCATGATGCGGTCGTAAATGGTTCTTTGTTCTTCATTCATTAGTGGGAAATTGCGAGCAACAATCGCTGCCGTTTCTACAGTATTGTATTGTAGTTCACTATTCAATTCAGTGCTTATTAAATCAGATGCATTTCGATTTGTTGAATGCATACCGAAATGACTGAGTGGTAAGTTGGCAATGATAATGCAAAGATCTTCAATAGCAATCAATGCTTCATTGTACATAGCGTCACTGAATACTATCGTTAGGTCGTTGCACCGTGAACGATGTTGATGCAATATATCATCAGTCATTGAATCTTTGTGATTATCCCATAATGTCTCTGCTCGGGCTGGGAAACATGTAATCAACATTATAGCGAATAGTAGACGAATTTGTTTTGCTGTACAGTTCAGTCCTACTGCAGCAAGCATACACTCCCACTGGTTGTCGTCTTCCAGCAAGCCGAGTGCAAGGCATGCATCTTTATACGTTGGATACTGTTGTCCATTCACTTTACGTAAATCTTGAAATGACAAAGGGCCGATGACATTAACCAATAACAGTCGAAGATAAAAGCATTCAGTCTGCCTTGGATTGACTGTAAATACTCGTTCCAAGGTGTTTGATTTGAATAAACCGGGACATGCATCAATCGGCGTGCCTTGCTTGCGGGGCATCCATTTTTTTGTTGGAGCCCATGTGAAATAGCGTGGTACTTCTGAATAGAGTAATGTTCGTGCAAAAGCACCAAAAGCATCCGCACGATTACACAATTCAAAAAATTCGGTGAGTGTAGTTTTTGGTGGATTTATAGCACGATCAATCGCTGTCTCGCTCGTGAAATATACGCGCCGGCCATTTTCAAGATGGACGGCTAAATGAAGAACTGCTGGATCCCGTTCATGAATTGGGAAACCAAAGATACGCCAAACAGCTTCATTGGAGCTGACGTACCGGCCAATTTGGTAAAGTGTTATTTCATCGTTGTTATTCACCGGAGGAGCATTGACATTGGTATTTTCAACTCGAAATACAGCCATATCACTGCCTTTATTCACATACTTGCAAATGTATTTGATGCTCTTCACTGAACTGCAGAACTGAACATTAATATGGGCATTGAATGTTTTGCTCAGCAGAGGCGAATATGGGACCACCCAACGGTTATCAATGTCAATATCTATGTTGTTGACATAGATGACCGCCATAGATGATAAGATTGTCCGCCATTATCGGGATTTCTTCGACGATATATTGGATATCCGTCAACATTTGTGATTGTGAAATTTTTCGGAAAACTTTTAGTACATTTTCCATCTGCACAAATAATAATGGCCTAAAAATTCATTTTTCATTTTAACATAAAATAACTCCGTCGGATATTGACGAATTTTTTAAAAGAATATACCATTTTAACTAATTTTAACATTTTAACAATATTAACGTTGAAAAAATATTTTAAACACTTACGGTTAAAAATTCATTTTTCATTTCAACATTAAATAAATTCTGACATCGTGTTTACGATTCTAAAATATTAACTTTGAAAAAATATTTTAAACACTTCGTAAGATACGGTTACGATTCTAAAAATATTAATTTTGAAAAAATATTTTAAACACTTCGTAAGATACGGTTAAAAATTCATTTTTCATTTCAAAATTAATAAATTCTGACATCGTATTTACGACAACTCACGCCATCTAGGTGGAAAAGTTGTTGAAAGAGTTGGTTAAAAATTAATTAAGAAAGAACTAATTAAGTTACAACTTTCATTTGTAAATCTAAACCATTCTCGAATCCACCTGAAGACACACAAAAAATTTCATTAAACTCAGTCCAGCCGTTTAGGAGGAGTTCAGTGACATACACACGCACAAAAGAAATATATATATAAAGATATATATATATATATATATATATAAACAATACTTAAAATATATATTTATTTTCTTTGCAGAAATTTATTATGCTGTTCAAGAAAAATGGAAGTTCGCATGTAACCCAATGCAGGACAAACAAATGTGCACAAACCTTCGCTCAAACTCAGTCAAAAAGAAAATTAGGTGGAGTTGAAAATCAAAAAGATAAGAAAAATAACAAGAAAAGGAAACTTCCCAGCCAAACTACAGAAGAACGTAAAGAACAAAAAAGAAAAAGTATGCAGAGAGCAAGAGACAGACTAATGCTCCTATTACACACAACACGTTTTCACACAACTTTTGAGATAATTGTACATTTGGCTCAAATCACGTCAATGCCCAGTGTAATAGGAATTGGGAATACGATCAATTTTTTCTGGCAAGTCAGACTGTGATAAACCAGTGAGAAGAAAGCTCTTTATGTACCGAGAAATGACAGCGCCGGCGGGAATTCATTCACCGTTTTCCTCTTCGCTCTCCCATGTCGTCCCCGTTAAAACAGAGATAAACAGGTGTGCCTTAACATGTACTGTACACCGTGTAAACCAGTTTTTCGAACAATTTTTGATTCAACTATTGTAACCTTCTTTCGGTTTACAGCTTTCGAAAATTGGATGAAATAAAAGTCGCGTGAAACATCTTTGTGTATAATAAGAGCATAAGAAATGATCCCGCAAGACATGAAGAAGGAAAAGCTAAAGAAAGATAAATATATCACAGAAGGAAGAATACTGTAGTTAAAATGTTTGAACAAATGAAATGAAGTGTTAGGAAAAAATGGATGAACCAAAACAGAAATCAAAGGGAGAGATTGAAGAAACAGAATAATCTTTGAAGAACATCTCAGAGATGATACACCTCCTGAGACACCTCGTTCAGCAGCCATAAACATCACACTACCACAAATTAATCCATCTCTGAAAACAAAACCATCTGTATCATCATCTAGCAGACTAGAAAGTGGAAGAAAAAGGTAAAAAAAGAACAGTGAAAGGCTTTGTGAAGAAAACAAAAAATTGGTTAGGAAGCTTGAAAAACACAAAAAGCATGTGCAAAGATCTAAGGATGTGAAGTCAAAAAATAATACTACTGATTCTGAAAAACTCAAGAGAAAAGTGAAAAAAATTATCACAGAAGCAAATTCAAAAGAAATTGAGAAATGTATTATTTTTGGCGAGGTTATAAAAAAGCCAATAAAAGAAATTTTAAAGGTGCAAAATCAAAGAAGAAAATTAAAGAAATCTTTGAAGTTTTAACAGGAAAAATAGCAAGGAAATACAAGTGTCTTCAACATATTAGATCAATCACATAAAAAAAAAAAAAAAAAAGAATATGCGGAAGCAACAATTATTTTCCTGTTATTTTCATTTTTCAAAAGAATTAAAGTAAAAATATTTGTTGATTATTTTCTAAAACACAAGTAAAACAATAAGGATGAAAAGATACAGCTGCAAAATAACTTTCAGGTTTGGATATTTATAAGTGTCCACTCCGTGGTCAGTGATGTCCGCTCCGTTGACACATTAATTTTGAAATTAATTAATTACCAACCAAAAGATAGCTAACGAGATAGCTCATCAAGTAATTTAGATTCATAGTTGTCAAAAAGGAATTAAGGAATTTTTTCAAAATTTTTTGGTAAAATTTTTATATTTTCAAATTAGTCTTCGTTTTCTACACTTTAGATTGGCAATCACCCATATATAGTAATTTCAAACTAGAATACGTTAAGCATATATAAATAAAAACTTTTTGTAAATAAGCTGAAATGTTTATTCTTTTACTAGCACATTTACACAAGGAATACTCAATAGATGTTTCTTTAATTAAGCAACATTTATCTGTTTCTGTTACTATTGTGTCGTTATGTAAAATGAATGCAATTGTTGAAACAGTTTTCAAAAAGGAAAAAGGTTTCATAAACAATACAAAATAAGGAAACTAATTTAAATACGCATTCATTTCGACTTTTAATTATTTACTTTTAGAATAAAAGACAGCTGTCATCTTTTTTTTAAACTCATTTTTACATAATTAAGAATTCTCAAACAAGCGAAAAATACGTGTGGAATAGCAACATTTGAATGCAGAAAATTTTAATAGTTTCACGATTTATTTTTCTTTTGTACAAATGTAAATATCAATACAACATGTATGAAGTATCGGTAGTGATAATGCACAAAGTATTAAAACACTTTTTTTTAATAAAAGCAATCGTTAACTAAAAGCAAATATTCTTGTCGGAAAATATCGAGTTCTTAAAATTTTCATGATGTTGCTTCGTAATACTGTGTTATCAGCATATTATAACTTTAAGTAAATCTTATAAATAAATAATATAATTTAAGTAAATATTCTAAATAGATAAGATAATAGAGAAGATATTAAATAAAAAATAAAATAAAGCAAAAATAATAATCACATTAAGATTGATATATTTAGTTAATTTGGGAATACGCGATTCACTAACTACACTTAATGTAGATTATATATATATATATATATATATATTCTTTTCTACAGATTCAAATTGGCATCAGATCACCTCAAATTAAACATGCCTCGGGAGAATTGCTACAGTGCCGTTATTTTGAAATATTTTCCGACAATTTTTTGGGGGGGGAGGGGAGGGGGGAATATACTTAAATATATGCTCAGTAACATCCCCAAGTATTATTTTACCATCATCTTTTTATCCGCAAAAAAAAAAAAAAAAAAAAAAAAAAAAAAAAAAAAAAGCTTTTAGACCGTTACAGTGGTTTTACCTCTTAACAGGTACTTAAAATTCTTGTGTGATATTCAAATTTTGTAGGATATCTATATAAATAAAGAAAAGTGCTTGTCGGCGGACCAATCCTATATTTGAATAGTCTAGATTTAACTACTTCAGTGATGAAACTCGGACATTTTTCTTTCTTTCTTTCTTTATTTCTTTCTTTATTTTTTTTAAGTAAAATGAATTGTTTAAAAGGATGCTGCATAAATGTTACACTTTTTTAAAAGAGCTCTAAAAACTGTCCATTTTTCGTGAGGATACTCTATACATCAAGTTATTAGATTTAAAGGTATTACGTTGCAAAATTTCACAACGCGATACCATTCGATTGCTTTTAATCTTAAAATAAGAGTTTAATGATAAACAACAAACACTCTAATATTTAAGAATAATGAATAATTAAAAAAAAATATTATCAGTGTTGTTGCTTTAATAGCTGCAATTTTTAAATTATAGCGTAATACATATTAAATTATAGCGTTCCATACATAATCCATTAAATCTGTAAGAAATTGTTGATTTATTCTTGAGTATCATTTACATGATTATAGAACATTGTTGCAAAACAAGTGCAAAACGGAAGAAATATTTTATTTAATTTAATTTGTAATATGTTATTTTGACCTTTTTGACCAGAAAAAGAATTTTTAATTATGTTACAATGCCCAAAATGTGATATAAAGAAATTAAATAGTGATTCACTTCTTTCTTTTGAAAATTTATTTAAATTTAGTGACCAGCAAAGCGGGCGTAGCCTGATACTAATACTACAAAAGAGATTTGAATCATTTAAGTAATTAAAAGATGGGGGCTTAATTAAAATACTATTAATAAAAAAAATATGTATTACTTTAACTGTGTCGGTACAGTTTTTAAGATTAATCATTGTTTAAAAAATAATATATTAAAAAATTCAGTTTTATTCATTGAGTTTTAATAAATATTTAAAGCAATATACACGCGATTGTACTTGCACAGACCATTTTAATTTATTTTGAAACTTCACATAAAGAAGCGATTTACAAATAATTAATTCCTGAATCTTTTTAAACAATTTCTAAAATTTACATAATTATATCAGGTATAACATTTAATTAATTATACTTTTTTTTTTCCTTTTTATTCTTCTTCTCTTTATTTGCGCGTGTGTGTTTCCCCATTGAGAAAATAATTTCAGATTTTATTTTACTATTCATTCAAAACATTCACTGCTTTAGACAATAACAGATTAAAAAATATATATATTCTACAGTTTTTTTTAAATAAACATAATTAATTCACAGTAAAATATTTCCTAAATTTGTATACTTAATTTCATTTCAGAAAAGCTATATTTAAAAAAAAATCGTGAAGCTTTTTACTTTATAACATTTGAGGAACATTTTAAAACATTTCTACCAAAAAAAAAAAAAAAGAGTCAGATTAGTATATTTTCAGATAAAAAAGCAAACATTTTTTTAATGTAGCTTCAATCCTATTTACTGTACATGCGAAAGATGAAAGACAAAACTCACAAACCTTTATGCTAAAAATTCGATTTTTACTTACAAACCTCTTTCTTTCCTTCAAATAAACGTGCTATGAACGTATATGCTTTTCAGATATTTTCCTCCTATTTTATTACCAGAAGAAACGTAGAAGCGGGGAGACATATGGTATAAGAGCAACTATTGTTATACAGAAAAATCCCTTTGTGAAAGTGAAATAATAATAATGAAATAATAATGTTCCTAATTTAAAAATCTTTTATTTACTTATATTTGAGATATATATCCTTTACGAAATTGAAATCTCTGAGACAAAATTGTATGAGTACTCAGAATTGAGACATAATTTATATCTATATTCTCTGTAATTTCTGAACAGTTAAAGTTCTTTTTTTTTTTTTTTTTTTTTTTTAATGGCGCGGCGCATATGCCACAAGTAATGGCCGAGAGTTCGCCGAAATGATGCCCATTTGTGAAGAAACACCCCCAATGGGCGGTCATCGCAACCCTTAACAGGGACAACACATTCATGCCTTATCCGGAATTCAAACTTAGGTCCAAAAGTGTAGAAGTCAGGGACGCCAACCACCACACCGTTTGGGCGACGAACAGCAAAATTAAAGTGTATGTAATTTTTTTTAGATAAATTGCATCCAAATTTAATTATTTAATCGGAAATAAGTTTTTACTGAATTTTCGGATAAGAGTATTCCTATAATTTGAAGTATCATCATATGAGTATTTATGACATAAGACTAAAACAGCATTGAATGTAATAAAAAAAAAAAAAAAAAAAAAACTAAATGAAAGTTTTTTTTTTTTTTTTTTTTTTTTTTTTTAAATACTTTTACGGAATGTCCGCAAACGACATTTTCATTAAATATTTTTAATTTGTTAATAAAAATGATAATAATAATAATAATAATAATGCGAAGAAGAGAAAAGTTCATTTATATTTTACTAATTTTATTTTTGTAATAATGAGAAGTTTATTTGTATAATCTGAAAAATGCATTTTTTTTTTTTAATTAATATCCATATCAAATACATATTTTTATTTCATTTTTCATTATTGAAAAAAATAAATAACTCTATTTTGTAATTATGAAATTTTTATATTTGTTTTCTCATTATGTGGATATTTAAGTGATATTATAAATTACATAATACCAATATTTTTTCTAACACATTTCAGTTTATTTCTGCAGTTTTCCCCCATTTTTTTTTAATGCACATAATTTTTATTCCAATATTTCCTAATATATTTGATAATCACTACGCAGTATATATCTAAAAAAAAAAAAAAAACTTTTACAATGAAAAAATGTTTCAATAAAATTTACAAGCACCTACTTTAATCAAAAAAAAAAAAAAAAAAAAAAATAAGAAAAAAAAAGAAAAAATAAGAAAATTCTTGCACGTAAAAATGGTTGCCTAGCAACGCTTCACATTTGTGGCCAACTTTTTACATTTTTAATTGTGTTAAATTACGAATACTTTTAAAAATGCATTTTTTCAAAATTTCAAATATTTATTTCGTTCTTAAATTTTATTTTGTATGTAAATTAAAAATTACTGTCAAAATTTTTATGGAAAGGAAGAAAATTATTCTGTTATTTTTATTTCCCTCTTATATTATAAAATTTTAGATAATTTTGAGAAAAAATCGATTTAAAAATACGGTTATTTAATGTTTATAAAAAATGTAAATAAAAATAAAATAGGTAAAGCTTTTGCTTTTTTTTGCGTGCACTTAAACTTTTTTTTACCCGAAAAATTTAATTAACAGAAAAATTTATATTTATCGAAGATTTTTCTTAGCATCTTATGGAAGCAATTTATATATTTATTTATTTTTTAATTAAAGTTTCTGAAGTAAAAGTGATTAACTTTGTTACAGCCTATACAAATAAATTCCAATAATATAAACTTTACATTAATATCATAAAATCAGTTTGAAAAATACCGATATATGTGCATGTAAAAAACACACATTTGTAATACAAGATTATTTATTTAGATGTTATTAATTGTTGCCATCTTGTACATAAACATAAAAAGAGAATCAAAATGTGTAAAATAATAATTTAATATTTGGTATGGCCATTTCTGGTCTTCAGGCGAGCCATTCCTTATTCCTCAATTAAATTAAATTTAGTTTATTATGTAAGTTTGACATAAAATTGAAATATTAATCTAACAGAACGTATATGTGTGTGTGTGTGTGCGTGCGTACTAATGAATATTTTTCATTGTGAAATATCTTTTCAGAATGTCTGATATATATAAATTTTTTATACATATATTTTTCATTTCATAATAATGAAAATGGTAATAATAAGAAAAAGAGAAGTTTATTTATATTTTAGAAATTTATAATAATTAGATTTTTTAATGTAAATTTTAATGGTTGTATAACTATTATTCCAAATTTACTAAATATTTATATGAGACTCATATTTTGAGTTTGTTTTTACTCAGTATAAAAAAATAAATAATAGTAATTTTCAACTGAAAAATTTTACCTTTAATTTTTGTTATGCTTATATTGAATCATAATGTAAAAATCACATAATACCAAAAAACATATTATTTTCTAACACGTTTTAAATTATCCAGGGAATTACTTTTTCTCAAAGTTCAAAATTTTTATTTCAATATTGCGTAACGTATTTGTTAATAACTGCAAAATATTTATTAATTATATATATATATATATATTATTTACCTTTTACAATGAAAAAAAAAAAGTTTCAATAAAATGTACAAACACGCTGTTGAAAAAAAAAAAAAAAAAAAGAAAGAAAAAATTACTTTTGTGCGCTGCATAGGTTGTCTATCAAAGTGTTACTTTTGCACCAGTTTTTTGCACTCTTAGTGTAATACAACTTACAAATAAAATAAAATAAAAAACAATTTTTCAAAATTGAAATATCTACTTTGTTCTACAGTCGGTAACAAAAGTGTCCAAACACTAGCAAAAATTCCTATGTAAAAAAAAGTACACTTCATACGGTTTTGTTAAATAAATCTCTATCGACTGACGAAGAACAGGATTCGATAAGGATTTATTTAACAAAACCGTATGAAGTGTACTTTTTTTACATAGGAATTTTTGCTAGTGTTCGGGCACATTTGTTACCGACTGTACGTATTTATTTTTTAAGAAAAAAAAAATCTATCACAGTGTTCAGGAAAAGACTGAAAAATATTTTGCTTTTAAAATATTTTTCCCTTATACTTTAGTTTATGAAGTTTTAAATTATTTTGAGAAAACAAATATTCATTAAAAAAATGTTTAATGCGTATAAAAAATATAAACCAAAATAAAGTAAATCAAAACTATTTTAATTTTAACATCAGTAAAATTATTGCAATTTTTTTCGTGCAGTCAAATCGTTTTTACATAAAAAATTGTAATTAACAGAGGAAGTTAATTTGTCGTATGTAATTTTTTTAATTAAAATTTCTGTAGTAAAACTGATTAACTTGCTCGCAACCTATATGAAGAATTTCTTCCAATATAAATTTTTCATTACTATCACAAAATCAATTTGAAAAAAATCGTTTTTTTTTTTTTTTTTTATGTTAAACTGATTTTTTAAAGCATACCTATCTATTAAATTATTTTTAAAATTAACATAAAATTAGCATAATAAATAAATTATTTCATTGGCCAATAAATTTGTACTTTCCTTAGCCAAATTATTGAGGTTTTTTGAAAATTGTTTATGTATATATATATGTATATATATATATATATATATATATATATATATATATATATATATATATATATATATATATATATGTATATATACATATGTAATATATATATATATATATATATATATATTACATAATTAATTAATACATATTAATATATATATATATATATATATATATATATATATGTATATATATATATATGTAATATATATATATATATATATATATTACATAATTAATTAATACATATTAATATATATATATATATATATATATATTACATTGCAACCACATATACTAAAACTAGCAGTGAGGACGCGTCTAAATGTGGGAGGGATGCCAGCTTGACCAACAGTTTGAAATTTGGAAAACATCCGGTAATTCTGAGCTCTGTGTTATTGCTCATTTTCTCTGTGTCAAATAACTGTCACCCCTATTTTAGCATTGTACTCGTTGAGTTAGCACTTGTGCAGATGCTTCCATGGTTTCATGATATGTGGTCGAAGAATATTAATTTCTGTAATCTTGTAAATGCAAAAAAAAAAAAAAAAAAAAAAAAAAAAATCAAATCTTACAAAATAATAATTTAATATTTGATATGCCCATTTTTGGTTTTCAGGAGAGCTTGTCTTAATTTCTAGTCGATACCCAATTTGTTATTTACACCGACTGCCTTATAAAAATCTTATATTTGAAGCTTTAATTTTATCACTTCATTAAACCTAACTTTTTCTCAATTTTAAAAGGAAAAAATATATATATTTGAAATCATATTACTTAATATATTTTATTTTCTCGTTGTTCATGCCTTGCTCTAGAAGGAAAATTATATGATAACACCTAAAAATTCAATTTTGTTGAAAAGAAAGAAAATAGAAATAAATGGCCTATAAAAATACAGAAAAATTCCCGTTAAGCGTCATAAATCCATGTCTATTATGAGCTTTTGTGGCCAAGTGACTCATAAATATGTTTTATGATGATCGTAAGTAGGTAACTTTTAATTTGACGAGAATAATAAATGCGGTATATATTGAATACTCAAATAGCTTTGGAGAAAATATCAATATCTTCACTTATATATTACACATAAATACAAATATACGAGTAGAACATATATAAATAAAATATGGAATGTATGAAACATATATCAACGTTTATTTATTTATTGTATGTTCGTTTGAAAACTTCTATTATGATTGCGAATAAAATTATAAATATTTCTAACAAAACTTTAAAATTAGAATTTTAAACATTGTTTTTTTGTTAAAATGATATTATTAAACATTTATGATTTTCAAAAATTAATTTTTAAAAGTAAATATATGCGATTTCTCTGATTTTTTTTTTACTGATTTTTTTTTTTTTTTTTTTTTTTTTGTCTGTGGAATAAAAAACTAATTTAAAATAATTAAAATTACATAAATAAAATTAGTCATACTAAACAGGTTAAAGAAAAGCGTCATCGGGTTGCTAGCAGTTTGGTGTGTGGACAAATTATGAGATATACTACAATATTTATAAAATGGTTCAAAAATGTCCATCAGGTGGTGTTCTACTGCAAAAAAGCAAGTTTAAAAAAAAGTATGAACAAAACGATGTAAAAAATAATCACATAATGTTTAATTTTTTTATGCATCTCATACAATTCTTTCTTTTCTTTTCTTTTTTTTTTTTTTTTTCATTTCAATTCATTTTTTTCTTTTTCTCCCATGCTAAATGGTATTTAGTGAATATATTAAACTATTTTATGTTTTAATTGTTTTAAGTGCTTCTCAAAGATAACCTAAATACAAAATTTAGTTATTTTAGCAGCACAGTATCTAAGTTATAGCAAATGATTATTTTTAACCTCTTTGTACATGAATAATACTATTTTTTTTCCTTTGTATACGATTGTATTATATTTTTTAAGTAAACTACTTTTTCTTCAATTTAATATGTAAATATATTTCTTATTTAAGAAAATAATACTCTTTAATATTACATTGTTGATACATTTATTAAGTTGTTGGTTCATTTATTACATCGTTGATTCATTTAACACAGCTGTTTTGAAAAGAGCGTATATTTTTAATGTCTGTTAAGTAGACTATGTGATAATTAAATTATATAATCGTAGAATAATATTCTTGTAAAAAAGATAAAAAAATAACATACAATCTAAAAAGAAAAGAAAAGAAAAATACGCGCTAAGAAGAAATTATATGAATGGGACAAAAATCGAATGGCACGATATACAGAAAAAAAAAAAAATTATTACAATTTCAGAAAAGTTGATTGCTTTAGTTGGCTGATATTCTTCTGCCAGTTATAGTGTCAGATTCAGTCCAATTGTTGCGTTAAATTGGCTAAATCCTTTGCTGTCCATGACAATGTTGGGAAAGCACGGCAACTAGTAGTAGAATATATCGTTGTACGTGGCCGGGCATTCTCATAACGAAATGTAAGCCCAAGATGACGCAGTATGAAGGGCAACACAGCAGGGATTAGAATATCGTCAACTTAACGCCATTTTGTAAGAATGCTGTGTATGACAACAACAGAGGTCTTGTCATGAAATGAAATTCTGCACCTGACCGTCATTTCTGTTTGCCGGGCCGTATGGTGGGCCACATTCAGGTTAATGTTCCACCATTGCCCAGGGCGTCTCTAGATGCACTGGCTTCAGTTCGAAGCGGGTCTTATCACTGAAGACAATTCTATGCTAGTCCGTAATATTACAAGTACATTGTGCCCGACACCACTGCAAACGGGCTTGTCGGTGTAGAAAGATCAATGATAGTCAGAAAAAGATGCGACGCGAACAATGTGAACACATGCCATGTCTCTGAGACCGCTATTAATGATCCTTGAGGTCACTGAAGCACGAGATACTCATAGAATTGATGATAATAGAGAATCTAGGACTCTGAGTGCCACTTTTACAATTGATGGTTCCTCACGTTCTTTTGTCTCTCTAGGCAGTCTGCTTCCTTTTTATTAACCGACTTCAAAAAAGGAGGAAGGTTCTCAATTCAAACCGTATGTTTATTTTTATTTATTTATTTTTTTTTTTTTTTGTTAGCTCATAACTTTTGAACGGATGCTCCGATTTTGATACTTTTTGTTTTGTTGAAAAGATCTTGATCTGAAATAGGTCCCATTGTAATATCTTTACGATCTAAAGAAAATACAGGGTGCCGAAAAAAATCAGTCCCAACTCTTTTAACTGCTAAACGGCTGCAGCTATAGTGATAAAAATGGTATGTAAGTATAGCAAAGTGATCGTGCAGTACAAGGTTAAACCGCTTGCAGCGCCACCTGGTGGGAAATAGCGTAGTTAGTGTTCCTATCTCGAAAATGGTTCTAGAGAAAAAGTGAATTACAAAGTTGAAGAGTATCATCGATTTAGTACAAAAAGATAGTTTAGACATTCATGCTAGTGTTCCTATCTCGGAAAGGGTTCAAGACAGGGGGTAAAAGTGAATTAAAATATTGCAGAGCATCATCGATTTAGTACGAAAAGATAGTTTAGACATTGAGGCTAAAAATACAATGCTAAAAACGTGCATTTGTTCGTTTGCAATTTCTTACACTATGCACACTTGAGTTACATTGAACACGTTGTAGCGTAACTGATGAGACATACACTATATATTTCAAAATACGGTTACTTAATACTTTTTGTTTTGTTGTAAAAATCTTAGGCTGAAGTAGGTACCGTTGTAATATATTTACAATCTAAAGAAAATAAAGCGCCATCTGGTGAAAAACAGTGGAATTAGCACTCCTATCTCAAAAACGGTTCAAGATGGGAGAAAAGTTAATTACGAAGTTGTAGAGCATCATCGATTTACTACGAAAAGCATCATCGATTTACTACGAGAATGTTTTCGTAAAAAAATTGAACCGACTCCAAAAGGCAACTAATATTCAAACAACTAAAAAAAAAAAAAAAAAAAAAAAGGTATGAAATGAAATTGTAAATTGTGCCTAAAACTATAAAATAATTTCCTTCGCCAAACAACCTATAACGATTATAAATTTTGATTATAAATTTTGAAGTCAGCGAAAATTAAATAAAAATTGATACCTTTATTCAATACAAACTAGTATGTTGTGGCCACCACAAGACTTTCTTCTATATTTACCTATACATATTCAATCAGTGACAATATTTAAAAAAAAAAAAAAAAAAGTACGATTTTTTTTTTTTCTAAGTTTTTTTTTTTTTTTTTTTTTGTTAAAAGTGAAAAAAATCGATAACTTTGTTTTAAATTATCACAGATTTATAGTTCAACCATTCGTTTTAAAGGTATTGACGAGACCTTTCGAAAGATACCCATCTTGAAAATTTATCCCCCCCGGGGGGGGGTACTTCCCCCCCATGCAGAAAATTTTTTTCCTAGTTACATACTACTATTATCAATAATTCATATTAATTTTACAATCACAAGTTTAAAACAACTCTAATTATGCACATTTATACGAATTTTTGTCCTATGCTGCCATGTTAAAAATTTAGATAAAATGCTATCACAGCGCCACCTGTTGAGCTATTGATCCCCAAACATAATCAGCACCAGTTTATGTGGGGGACCAACTAAATACCAAGTTTGGTTAAATTTCGTTAAAAAAAAAAAAAAAAAAAAAAAAAAAATGCGATATTTTTCTGTTTTTTTTTTGTTAAAAGTAAAAAAAATCGATAACTTTGGTTTAAATTATCACAGATTTATCGTTCAACCATTCGTTTTAAAGGTATTGACGAGATCTTTCGAAAGATACCCATCTTGGAACTTTGCCCCCCCGGGCGGGAACTTCCCCCCCCCGGGCGGGAACTCCCCCCCCCGGTGGGGGGGGGGAACCGATGCCCCCACATGCACAAAAATTTTTTCCTAGTTAACTACTACTATTATCAACCTGATCTTTCGAAAGATACCCAATGTGAAAATTTACCCCCCTGGGGGGGTATTTCCCCCCTAGGGGGGGAAGCGATGCCCCCCCATGCAGAAATTTTTTTTCCTAGTTACATACTACTATTATCAATAATTCATATTAATTTTACAATCACAAGTTTAAAACAACTCTAATTATGCACATTTATACGAATTTTTGTCCTATGCTGCCATGTTAAAAATTTAGATAAAATGCTATCACAGCGCCACCTGTTGAGCTATTGATCCCCAAACATAATCAGCACCAGTTTATGTGGGGGACCAACTAAATACCAAGTTTGGTTAAATTTCGTTAAAAAAAAAAAAAAAATTGCGATATTTTTCTGTTTTTTTTTTGTTAAAAGTAAAAAAAATCGATAACTTTGGTTTAAATTATCACAGATTTATCGTTCAACCATTCGTTTTAAAGGTATTGACGAGATCTTTCGAAAGATACCCATCTTGAAACTTTGCCCCCCCCGGGTCGGAACTTCCCCCCCCGGTGGGGGGGCAACCGATGCCCCCACATGCACAAAAATTTTTTCCCAGTTAACTATTACTATTATCAACGAGACCTTTCGAAAGATACCCATCTTGAAAATTTACTTCCCCGGGGGGGGGGGATTTTCCCCCCTGGGGGGGGGACCGATGCCCCCCCATGCACAAAATTTGTTTCCTAGTTAACTACTACTATTATCAATAATTCATATTAATTTTACAATCGTAAGTTTAAAATAACTCTCATTATGCCCATTTATACGGTATTTTGTCCTATGCTGCCATGTTAAAAATTTGCATAAAATGCGATCACAACGCCACCTGTTGAGCTATTGATCCCCAAATCTAATGGGCACCAGTTCATGTCAGGGTGCAACTAAATACCAAGTTTGGTTAAATTTCATTCATTGGTTCGTGAGATACATTGTCCACAAAAAAATGATACAGACACACAGACAGACAGACAGACAGACAGACACACAGACAGACATTTTTTAAAAACTATCAATTCGTGTTCAGGACATCCCAAAACGTGTAGATCCGTCAAAAAACGGAGGTCGAAAATTTTCTCGAATCCAATACTTTCTCTATATTACATATAGAAGAAAGTAAAAACAAATCCTATTCAAAATACACATCTCTTATTGTCACCTGCAAAACGCAGAAGAAAACTTCTTTGATTCAAGAAAACAAATAAGAGTTCGTAAGCAGTAAATGTTGGCGAAGATGCTGGTATCTGACGTCCTTGGTGAAATAGTATCGCAAAATTATCGGGCAAACATATTTAATTTCTTTGGGATATCGTGATTATTTTGATAAGTTATATTAAGAGAGTAATCCAGAATATGAAACAATACTTCGTACAGTATATATTATGAAAATATACATCTTGCGTGTATATTTTTCCATTACGTTTTGATCGCCAAATCCAAAAGCAACCAAGTATGATAGTTATCAAAGTTATACCAAATTTGCAAAGGAAACATAAATACTTCATTCTGAAGAATGTTCACTGTTCTATGTAGATGCTACTAATGGACCAATTGCGTACAGTGATAAAATAATAAAGGAAAAATGAAAATGGATCATTCGAGACAACAGCATTTGTTGCTACCGATCTAAAAACAAACTCTTAAGAACTAATTAAATTTTAATTAATTTTGCGCCGACTTCAAAAGTTATAATTAATTGTAGTGCTAAAATGATTGTACTAAAATTATTTTATTCACATTGCGTTTGGCCCTAGTTCATCTATTCAAGACTAAATTGTCTGATAGTGGAAGAACAGTTCACGGGTTAGATCAATCAGCTTCTCTGAGTTAAATTATTCGTCCTCTCTTAAATGCTGATATCTGCGATATTGTTCATGCACCCATTTGTGATGTATGCCTGATGCGATGTACACCTGTGTTGTATAACTGAGCACACGGAATGAAATTTTCAAGGGATTTATGACCTGCAATAAAATTTTTCTTGTTTTATATCCCGCCAGTCTCTCAATTAAAAAGCACTGCATTGTCACATTTTCTTTCATTGGCCGCCAAACTTTTAAGTTTTTCATTCTTCGTCAAAACATATATATATTGCGACCACGTTTCCTACGACTAGCAGTGAGGCCGAGTCCAAAAGTTTAGAGGGATGCAAAATTGGCCGAGAGATAGTTATTTGGCAAACATCCAATTATTCGGTGTTCCTTTATCGCTTGTTTTCTCTCAGTCACCCCTATTTTAACACTGGACTCGTTCAATCCGCACTTGCGTAGAGGCTTCCATGGTCGCAAGGAATGTGGTTAAAGAATATGCACATTAATTTTTGTTCAGTATGCGTTAATACGTTTTGGTGCGTCTTTTGTATGTGTGTGTGTGAGTGTCTTAGAGTGTAAAACTGGTATAAATCGCAATAACAAAATTCAAAAATTTTAAATATTTTTTATATTGAAGCCTATTTAAAGCATGAACTAGTATGTTGTGGCCACCACAAGACTTTTTTCTATATTTTCCTATACATATTCAATCAGTAACAATATTTAAAAAAAAAAAAAAATACGATTTTTTTTCTAAGTTTTTTTTTTGTTGTTGTTGTTGTTAAAAGTAATACATATTCAATCAGTAACAATATTTAAAAAAAAAAAAATACGATTTTTTTTCTAAGTTCTTTTTTTGTTGTTGTTGTTGTTAAAAGTAATACATATTCATATAATAGCAGGAGACTTGGCGTTGGAATATTAAAACAGGAATAAACTAGTACGTCAGAAACGCCAAAGAAAAATTATTGAGGTGCATACAGCTGTTTCGGTAGCCTAAAGCGTACCGTCATCAGTGCAAAAAGAATTCTGAATCTGGAGAAGTGCTCATATATATAGGAGAGGGACCGGATTTAGTTCAACCAATAGGATTACGGAAGAGGTGGGGAGTGTGGCCAATAGGAATTAAGGAATGTGTAGCTGTGTAAACTGTAGAAAAATTAAGGAAATGTGGACTGAATGTAAAATTTCCAACAATCAGACAAATAGGAAACAGCGAAATCACAATTTACAAGGTTTTTAAAATTTTTATAAAAATGAAAAGCTTCAAAGAAATCGAGTTCATGAATGGATTTAGGTCTGCAAATTATTTTAGCTGAATTAAATTTAAAATTATGATTTTCCTCCCAGCAATGTTTAGAAATAGCCGATTTATTGGTTTCTTGTTTGCGGACGTAATTCATATGTTCTTTTAGACGAAATTTAAGACTGCGTTTAGTTTGGCAATTATATGATAAACCACACTGACAGGAAATACTATAAATGCCCCAAGAATTATGCATATCAATAGGATGTTTTAACTGAGAAAAGGTGAGTTTATTGGAAGGCGAAAATATTATTTTAAAATCATATTGTTTGAGAATTTTAGCTATGGTTTGACTGGTTTTAGAAAAATAGGGTAAAACAATACTGATATTAGATGTGACTGATTTAGTAGACGAAATACGAGGGAGTTGTAATTTTTGGATAGCTTTGTCTATAATGGAAGGGTCATAACCTCTGTCAATTGCGATGGCTTTCAGGTATTTAATTTCAGATTTCAATAAAATAGGATTTGAACAAATATTAAGGGCACGGTTTACAAAAGGTCTCTAGGTTTCTAAAACCAGTCAAACCATAGCTAAAATTCTCAAACAATATGATTTTAAAATAATATTTTCGCCTTCCAATAAACTCACCTTTTCTCAGTTAAAAGATCCTATTGATATGCATAATTCTTGGGGCATTTATAGTATTTCCTGTCAGTGTGGTTTATCATATATTAGCCAAACTAAACGCAGTCTTAAATTTCGTCTAAAAGAACATATGAATTACGTCCGCAAACAAGAAACCAATAAATCGACTATTTCTAAACATTGCTGGGAGGAAAATCATAATTTTAAATTTAATTCAGCTAAAATAATTTGCAGACCTAAATCCATTCATGAACTCGATTTCTTTGAAGCTTTTCATATTTATAAAAATTTAAAAAACCTTGTAAATTGTGATTTCGCTGTTCCCTATTTGTCTGATTGTTGGAAATTTTACATTCAGTCCACATTTCCTTAATTTTTCTACAGTTTACACAGCTACACATTCCTTAATTCCTATTGGCCACACTCCCCACCTCTTCCGTAATCCTATTGGTTGAACTAAATCCGGTCCCTCTCCTATATATATATGCACTTCTCCAGATTCAGAATTCTTTTTGCACTGATGACGGTACGCTTTAGGCTACCGAAACAGCTGTATGCACCTCAATAATTTTTCTTTGGCGTTTCTGACGTAGTAGTTTATTCCTGTTTTAATAATACATATTCAATCAGTAACAATAGTAAAAAAAAAAAAATTAAAAAAAAAAGTACGATTTTTTTTTAAGTTTTTTTTTTTTTTTTTTTTTTTTTTTTTTTTTTTGTTAAAAGTAAAAAAAAATCGATAACTTTGTTTTAAATTATCACAGATTTATAGTTCAACCATTCGTTATAAAGGTATTGACGAGATCTTTCGAAAGATACCCATCTGGAAAATTTACCCCCCGATGCTCCCACATGCACAGAAATTTTTTCCTAGTTAACTATTACTATTATCAATAACTCATATTAATTTTACAATCACAAGTTAAAAATAACTCCTATTACGTACATTTATACGAAATTTTGTCCTATACTGCCATGTTAAAAATTTAGAAAAAATACGATCACAGCGCCACCTGTTGATCTATTGATCCCCAAATGTAATCAGCACCACTTTATGTCGGGGACCAACTAAATACCAAGTTTGGTTAAATTTCGTTAAAAAAAAATCGATAACTTTGTTTTAAATTATCACAGATTTATGGTTCAACCATTCGTTTTAAAGGTATTGACGAGAACTTTCGAAAGATACCCATCTTGAAACTTTGCCCCCCCGGGGGGGAACCGATGCCCCCACATGCACAAACATTTTTTCCCAGTTAACTATTACTATTATCAACGAGACCTTTCGAAAGATACCCATCTTGAAAATTTACTTCCCCGGGGGGGGGGGGGGGGTACTTCCCCCCAGGGGGGGGACCGATGCCCCCACATGCGCAATTTTTTTTTCTAGTTAACTACTACTATTATCAATAATTCATATTAATTTTACAATCACAAGTTTAAAATAACTCTCATTATGCCCATTTATACGGAATTTTGTCCTATGCTGCCATGTTAAAAATTTGCATAAAATGCGATCACAGCGCCACCTGTTGAGATATTGATCCCCAAATCTAATCAGCTCCAGTTCATGTCAGGGTGCAACTAAATACCAAGTCTGGTTAAATTTCATTCATTGGTTCGTGAGATACAGTGTCGACAAAAAAAAAGATACAGACAGACAGACATTTTCTAAAAACTATCAATTCGTGTTCAGGACACCCCAAAACGTGTAGATCCGTCAAAAAACGGAGGTCGAAAATTTTCGCGAATCCAATACTTTCTCAGTAGTATACCACTGCATAAGACTGGGTTCATTTTAAAATGCCAAACCCTGGGATCACCCGGAAGTACATTGCCCCCCGGAAGGTCATTGAACTTGAATATTTAAATTTATAGCCTGCTTTCTATATTTAATTTCTTTTATTTCTTTTTTTTATTTTCCACCCCTTACCAAGCCCCCCTGCGAGCCAGAGAGCAACCTTGGGGGCCTGTATGCGTGTTATAATTTAAAAAAATACATAATTTGCGTTGTTTTATCTGTTTATTTACATTTGCCGGCTGAGTGAACCACGTGTTTTCTTTTCACTTTCACTTTCAGCCTTTGACCGAAAAGAGATTATGCATGAGTGAGCTTTGTTGTCGTTTCAACACATGATTTTAACTCTCATTTTCAAGGTGAAGTATTTTTTTTTCATCCTACATTTCCTGATGTAACATTTATTCTTTTGTGACGTGCTCTACTGAACCGAATGTTTTCATTATTCAGACGAAATTATGTTGATATGCTCCATTGCCTATATTCGTAAATACGGAAAGAAATCTTTTTTTTAAAATGAAATTGTGTCTGCTAAAAAAGTTTATACGTTACAAAAGAATAAATTAGAAATTATATGTTTTTAATCCTTTCAATGTCATTCACCAGTTATGGTAGGAAGATTATTAAAGTCTTGTCTCATTAATTTTATATAAATTATTCATTGAAAAAGTTTAATGATTTGTATTTTATTCTATATATATTATGCAATATTAAGCATAACAATTCTACAACAGAGTTATGCAAATAAAATTTCATAGATATTTTTTTTAAACAATATATTAAAGCAATTATTTCTTTTCACAATATTTATAGATTTAATAAATTGAATAAAGATGTTTCTGTAATTTATTATTATTTTTATTTTTCATATCATTATATTGATTTAGGTGAGATAGTCATTGTTATATATAATATTCAATAAGAGATATTTTATAATTTATTTGTTAGTATATAGTTTAAATTAATAATCTTTATATTTACTTAAATTTCTTTTTTAAAATAATATAATTACAAAATTATTTAGTTTATTTCATTCGACATAATTTTTTAAAAACAATTTAAGCATAAATAATTATTATGAGTATGAACAAGGTAAAGAAATATTTATTCTGTAATGAAAGAAAGACAACAAGTTAGGAAATAAAAAACATGAATTTTATTATAATATCTCCAGAAAATTTCATTTCTCTGAAACCATCATCTTGTAGTTTTCAAAAACAAAAACGATGTAAAGTACAAATAACAATACAAGAATCACACATAAGATGTGACATATTTTACGAAGAATATCATGTTTTCTATAGTCGATGTCAGACACAAAATAAGTAATACAATACAAGATTCACAACATAAGATGTGACATATTTTACGAAGAACATAATTTTTCTATAGTCGATGTCAGATACAAAATAAGTAATATAATACAATACAAGATTCACACATAAGATGTGACATATTTTACGAAGAACAAAATTTTTCTATAGTTGATGTCAGATACAAAAGAAGTAATATAATACAATACAAGATTCACACATAAGATGTGACACATTTTTTACGAAGAACGTTATTTTTTCTATAGTTGATGTCAGATACAAAATAAGTAATATAATACAATACAAGATTCACACATAAGATGTGACATATTTTATGAAGAACAAAATTTTTCTATAGTTGATGTCAGATACAAAATAAGTAATATAATACAATACAAGATTCACACATAAGATGTGATCCATTTTATGAAGAACATCATTTGTTTCAATAGTTGATATCAGATACAAATAAGTAATATAATATATGTAATATTTTAAAAAATTACAATATAGATAAGAAAAACTGCAAAAATTCCAAGATAGGAAAAAGAACACAGCTAAATATGAGAAAAAAAGTCAAATTTGTTTTTATTCTTCTATAATTTCTTCATTCCTGTAATGGCCATAACTATTAGAAGATATCGCATCCATCAAAAATTTTTTATCGTAAAATGCTGAAAGGCTTGTTTTATTTTCGACCATCGTGCTTAAAAAGTGTTTTTTTGCTTTAATTGAATATTGTTTTTGTTTTATATACGATTCGGATAATAATATATCTTCATATGATTTAAAAGTTAATGTTTGAACACTACTTTTTTTAACTCCTTTCGCAGTTCTTTTGCACTCGTCGTCAGTTAAAAAGCAGTACATTTTCGCTTTCAACCCCACAAACGCTTTAATCGGCTTAATTACTTCGCTTTTGAGTAATCCCAACTTTCCTTTATTTGTATCATCGTACATGAAATGGCTTGACGAATAATTACTTCTATCCAAAATATCCGCAAAGTGATTTTTTAAATCGCTATAAATATCATCAGTTTCAAAATTTACGTAGAGGGAATCTGTGTCACAGTAGAGCAATTGACAGTTATTTTGATAGAATTTTTTAAAATGGGAATAATACAAATCATACATATGGAGTTTTGAGAGCTCCAATACGGCGAAGTCCACGAAAATCGGTTTGTCTAGTATTAAATTATTTTTTTTCATTTTAAAAAGAGTAAAATCTTTGTTCACAATTTCAAAGTATTCTAACATCGGATTTGAAAGAAATTTTTTACATTCTTTGACGCTTAATGCCGCCTTTATGTTTAATTTTTTTCGTACATTTTCACAACATTTTCCATAAAATGCATTATTTAATTTTTTAAAGAAGTTTTTTTCGAAATTGTTAGTTGCATCACTTCTTCTCTCATTGTTAAACGTGATATAATCTTTTAAGAAAGGTGTTTGTCGAAAAGACAATATTCTATATATTTTTTTAATAATTAATCCCTGTTCCACATAAAATTTCAAATTTAAATAGTGGGTAATATAATTTTTTTTTATTAAAAAAATTGGGTATCAACTTTTTACAGGGGAATATTGACTTTAGATTAAAACGCTCGCATAGTTTTTTTGCATAAGGTGATAACATTTCCCACGTTAGCAATAAGTGTTCCGGGGCCATGGCCAAATCGTTATGATAATCATGTAAAGAAGACGGATATTCTAAATCTACTTCTAAGAAATACCCGACATCAGAGTCGGGCCGTGTATCTAATATGTTAAATTTTGAAATTTCATCTGTGGTAAGCCAACAAAAATTACTTTGTGGGAGGTTTAAACATTGAATTTTCCCATATAAATTTGATGCATCGAATGCCATAATGTAGTTTTTAGGTAGTTTAGGTTTATACATATCGATTAACAGCGGATTATTAGCTTTTTTATAGCGAGTTCCAAGAAAACATATGCCACCCCTCATTTGAGATTCGAACCATATATAATCCGTAGTGTTACTCAATAATTCCAATTCTGCCTTCGTAAATTTCATCCCGCTAGCAAACGTAAGTTGAGAGAGCGAAAAAAACTGAAGAGGATCTAGAGAATAATATTTTAAGGCCATCCGTCTGAAAGATAAGAAAACTTCAGCGAGCATAATTACGTCCGTATTTTGATAAAGTTCCAGATAGTCAGAAAAAGACTTACACTGAAATGCATCATACACTTTTAATGCATAATTATATTCTTCTTGTGTTATAGTTTTATTATCCAACACATTATAAAAAGCCTCTTTGGGAGGCAGTGATTTTTCTTTTAATATTTCTAGCGAACAAAAATAAGAATAAGGAAATAATCCTTTGCATATGCACTAACATATGCACTAAATTAGAGTTATCAAAAAAAGAAGATAAAATTTTGAATTCGTGACCAGAATCGCACAAGTTTCTTACAAGCGTGTCTAAACTCGCATCTAAAAATTGATACGAGTCTAAAAAACGTATATGATCCAAAGAAAAGCTTAAAAATTTTTGCATGTTGGTTGGAATTATTTTAATTCTGTTGGCATAATGTGCCGGCATATGTTTCAATATAAGATGCGAGTCATAATTTCTAAAATTATGAATAATAACTGGAATGAAATAAGTGCATCGATAGTTCAAATTACATGCATTATGGGCAAGACTCCTTATTTCACCAGTTTCCCAATGCGAGTGATCGCGCACTCTTGTCTCGTTCAATTTAAAAGGTTTCTTGCAAATGTGACAGGAATCCATATTTGTAGCACTACTTTTAACGTCAAGTGGTACAATTTCTTTTATTTTATCAATTAGTTTATTCACCAAACTTTTAAGAGTTTTTAAGAAATGTGTAATTGCATCTTCCCCGCAGAAATATTCGTGGAATATCGGTTCATCATATATGTTTGTTGCTAGTAATGCATAACTTACTGGCATGTGATGTTCTATGGGAGTAGAATAACTTCGCGTGCTGCAAGGCATAGCTGTTTGCACTTTTGTGGTGAGACATTCAAAATCGGCAAATATCGCGAAAGGATGTCTCACCATTTTTGATAGGTCGGAAAATTTAAGAACGCGATTTGTAGGTATGCTAGTTTTCTGCGCTTTGTTAATTCCACATAATGTTACATGATGATTCAATGTACTTCTACGCGAAAAACCATTCATGCACGATTTACAAAAGTATTTACAACTTTGTTTGGATCCTAGTAGTCGTTGAAAATTTTTAATCAAAAAGTAATGCTTTTTAAACAGCAACAGATCAATTTCTTTTACAGTGTTAATGTTTGATGAAATGTAGACCGGATAAATTTCCTTCTGCATGTAACCGTAAATATTAACTCTCAAATTATTTGCTTTTTCAAATAATGGTATTTGGTTTAAAGCTATTGGAAATGTAATTTTGTTAGTATTGAATGATTTTATAAATTTTGAATATGATCGGTTTTTGTTATTACAACGAGGATTTAATTTGGCTGCTATGCAGTGCAAAAAACATTTATTATCGTTGCATCGTACATTTAAAACGGCTTTCTTTACAGAAATTTCGCGAGGTAATTTTATGTTTGTGCATCCGCCTCTAGGTTCTCGATAGTTGCCGATGTTAACATCGATAAAAATAATATGTTTAATACTCCAACCGCTACCATTTCGTATAAAATTATCGACAGAGATGATTATTTTTTGATAGCATCTGTGGATAGCCTCGTCAATCATATACGCAGACAATATTCTCTCTACGTTTTGAACAAAAATAGAAACTTTGGGTCATTTCAAAACCCAATTCATCATATTTTACAAATAAAATATTTAAACATATTAATAATCTCAAACGCAAAATAATGTTTGTGCTGAGAAGAGCTTTAATGAGAGGAGTGGATTCAAAAATAGTTTGGTATAAATCGCAATATGACTCGTCTAAAACGGCGCGATAACTATGTATATATCCGCGATGAGCAACGTCTTTTACAAAAAAGTTAATCATTATCACTATCAAACAAGAATAAAAACAAAATGACTTTTTTTTTAATTATCTCATTTATTACAAACTTTTATATTTTTTTTATTTCAATAATAGCCCTCTCTAAATTAGGCAATTCTTTTAAACCAATATTAAATCTGTTTTTCACTTCATCAGTGGATTTATCCACTTTAAAAAACCCTATATAGGTTCTATTTCTAAACGATTTTAATTCAACATAAGTTTCGCTGCCGAGGTATATTTGTAGAGGTTCGAAATTCTTCTTCTGTTTGTCATAAAGATCCTCATCGGGGGCTAGATTAATAAGGCGCGGTCTGGAAGAGGGACCCGGATCGGTATCTTTAAATACTGAATCTTTTTTTAAATGTTTTTCTTTGTCTTCCTCGTCGTCAAGATTAATATGACATATTTTTCTTTTTTTTATGAACGGCATTCTATCTGAAAATATTTATATTTTGTTATAATACTAATAGTGTTTGTTATAATAGTAATTTGTTATAATACATTTAAATTAAAAATATATATATGTGTGTGTAAACGGACAAAGGAAAAGAAAAAATCTTACCAATATTTGACGAGTCCATGATTAGATCAACCAGAGGCAAGCAAGAAGAGAATAAGTTGTTCAAAATGCGTTCACGTATTTATATCGTTAGGATAATTTTTCGCTTCAATGAGTTGAAAAGCGAATCCAAATATGGGTTAATGTCACGATTGCAAAATATTCACTGTCATGAATAAACAGGAAGAAACGACATGAGCCAACAGGAAAAAAGTGTTATAGTTTTTAATATTTAAGTAAAATTGTAGAAGTTAAGCATAAATGAGGATTAGAAGTATTTTTAATGATTTATCAGAGAGCGGAAGTTATGACGGAACAGAAAAAGATTTATATTTTTTTAATATTTAAGTAAAAAAATTGTGCAAATGAAGCATAAATTAATATTAGAAGGATTTTTAAAGGTTAATCAGAGAGCGGAAGTATTATTCTTCGACCGAGTTTATGTTAGCATTATGATCGATAAAATTAATAATATGATTTTTTTCCCCCTTTTCATTCAACTGTTAATATCCGGGTTTAAAATTAGCA
Organism: Salticus scenicus; assembly: GCA_963930645.1. Classification (NCBI taxonomy): domain Eukaryota; kingdom Metazoa; phylum Arthropoda; class Arachnida; order Araneae; family Salticidae; genus Salticus; species Salticus scenicus. The sequence continues at coordinate 240,205,041 of OZ005653.1, read as the reverse complement.
TAATTGATATAATAGAACCATTCCAGAAACAACTTCGTGAACAAATAGTGTGCTTTTATGTTTCTCGCGACGGATTGTGGGTTATTCGCTCAAAGACATTATTCCCAAAACATATTGGCCGAATTACGGTATGATTGAGCACTACAACTTGCTAAAAAAATTAGACAGTTTGGGTGCATTTTATGCAAAAGAACTAAGCGATTTTTTAAAACATGGTTGCATAAAAATATACACCGTCCAACAAGATCCTAGAATACTCTATTTGACAGAATGTTCTGAAAATAACGCTCATTCATACGTTGAATTTATACGTTTTTATTTGGCCGAACAATATAAGATACACTTCCACAAAAATGAACATTTATTAAAAATATTTTAAAAATAATTCGTATTCTTAAAATGAAAAAAAAAAAAAAAAATTGATTATATTTTATACGTTTCAATTATTTAGAATATCTTGCTTTGAATTGTGTTTTTTTATTGTAATTATTGTTTTAAAATTGTAAAAATATTTTGTAATTTTTTATTTGTATTATGTTGCAAATAATCTATTGTAAAAATTAATGTTAAATAAATGATGAAAATGAATCAAGCAATGCATTTTTATTTAGTAAAAGAAAAGTAAAGAGATAAGACTACACCTGCAAAAATGAGATCACAATTTTTATACTATAAGTTTTTCAAAACTTTTTAAATTATTTCTCTTTTTTTTAAATATTTATGTTTAAAATGAAAATGCTAAAATGAAATACACATAACAAAATAAAGACAAACACATATTTGCACAATAAAAAAGGATTTATTGTATATTAATTACATAATATTTTGAAAAAATAGATAATTTTCACATACATTGTGAAAAAAAAATATTTATAACATATTAATTACATTCGAGAATGATGGAGTTTGGAGATCTTTTACTATTTTTGAAATATACAATTGTCACACACATATAACTCAGTTCAGTTCCATACATATGAATTACATCCAAGAACGGTGCAATTCGGAAATAATTTGGTCGTCTTTTAATATTTTGAAATATGCAATTTTCACATGCATGTTGCATTCAAGTTCTTCAGAAAATTTCTTTTCTTTGTTGTTATCAGTAATGCACTCCATTAAATCATCGAACAATGCATATGAATGCGACAATAAGGATATGGGGTCTCCAGGCTTGGCGGTCAGATATAGGTAGCCATATTGAGTGTCTTTCTTCGAAGCATGCAGTAATCGAACCATATCCGAACTTTTTAAAATCTTGAAATAGCTGCACGTTTCATTAGGTTGTTGTCCATAACTTATAGATAATTGCATGCAATCTTTCAAATTTTTGAAAAAAATGTTTTGAACGTGTAAAACCTGACCTTTTTCTTTATTCACATCGTCACAACTTTGTTCAGGCTTATACACGCGGAGAATTCCGAACCGTTCCATCCTCGTCGTTCGAAATCAAACTGATTAATGTGAACTATTCAAAGAGGAGTGCATCTTTATCCAGGCTTTACACTTTTGTTGCTTGGCGTGGGACAAATGACAACATCTCACGGGTTTAAAACGTTGTAACACAAATTGTTTAATAAACTGATCATTTCTTCTTTTTTTGTTTATAATAATATCTTTAAGTTTCAAATGTCTCGCGCGACAGTACAAGAAGTATAAGCAATAATGACCGCAGGTTGTGCTCAATTTGTTTTGAAAACATTCTGTGTTATACATTATTGTGTCGGCATTTCTCTTCAAAAAATTCAAAATATTTTGATTTGTAGGAGCAAGACCGTAACTGTCGAAATAATAAACACTCTTGTTATGAAAATGAATGGCCACCCAATGACTTCCGGGCAATGAGATTGGATCTAAATTTGCAATATACATTGAATAACGAGGATTTCTTTTTCGGGGTAAAATATTCGAAGGGTATATACCTCCGAACGTCGGTCGAATCTTACCATCGCCGCATGCGAGGCGACACAATGTGATAGTGTTCATGTTTTAAAAAGACAAATTTTCAGTGATACTTCTAAAAACTGCTTCACATATTTCATTTTTTTTTTTTCAGGATGTCGTTGAATTAATTTTTCTGCGAATACATAAAAGTCGGTACAGGTCAGTTCGACGCCAACGTTTCGACGCCAACGGTTCGACGCCAACGTTTCGACGCGGGGTCAGTTCGACACCAGGTCGTTTCGACGCGGGGTCAGTTCGACGCCATACTTTTTTTTCGTATTTTTATTTATTTTTAGAATAAGTTTGCATCATCATTCAAATAAATGCGATATGCCTGATATAATATATATATTTTATATGTTATATATATGAAGCGTGATTCAAATACCGATGCTGGTTTTGCTCACTATGCACGTATGATTCCTGCGTTAAGTTTTGTGCCTATCGAAGAATTTGAAAATGCTTTAGAAGTTTTGACTGAGAATTTACCTAATCAGTTAACCCCAATTTTTGATTACTTTGAAGATTATATTCAGAGAAATAATCGTCGCCGTCGTCCTACTTTTAAACCAGAAATGTGGTCATGTTATGCTAGAACCTTAAATAACGAAGGACGCACCAATAATTTCACGGAAGCAGCGCACAGGCGTCTGCAGGCCGAATTTGGTGTTTCACACCCCACATTATGGAAATTCATAGATGGTCTCAGACGTGTTCAAAAAACAATTAATCAATGTTATGAACAATTTGTAAGTGGAGATGAACTGCCGCACAAGCGGAATAAGTATCTGCGGGTTGATATGAGAAATAAAGTAATAGTTGAAGATTTTGAAAATCGAGAAATAATGGAATACCTGAAAGGTGTGGCGCATAATTTTGCAATGGATTAGTATAATAACAGTTCTGTGTTGTAATCTTATTTATATGTAATCTTATTTAACTGTAATCATATTTATGTGTAATCTTATTTATCTGTAATTATATTTGTCTGCAATATAACTTCTTTGTAACCATATGTTTATTTATCATTTCTGTATTTTGCCTTTTTGATGTTGTTTTGTGAAATAATAAATAAAAAAAAGAAACCTCTCTCATGTCCCGGGGCCTTGAAGTTGGTGTGGGGGCTTCTCATTAATCTGGGACACACACAAAAAAAAATATCTAGAAAACTTTTACACATATACACATATATTTATTGTATGCATGCAAACAATCGCTAATTCAATAAATAAAAATCGGTCAAATTACTTATTTATTTGAATCACACTTCATATATATAATATATAAAACATATATATATTATATGAGGCATATTGCATATTTATTCCAAAAATAAATAATAATACGAAAAAAAAAAGTGGCGTCAAACTGACCCCGCGTCGAAACGTACGGCGTCGAACTGCCCCCGCGCCGAAACGTTGGCGTCGAACCGTTGGCGTCGAACCGTCGGCGTCGAAACGACCTGCTTCGCATAAAAGTGAGCAATGCGAGAAAGTGTTATGCCGTCGGAAAATAATTCGCCACCAATTTCAGCTATAGCTTCGTCTTTCCATTGAAACTGTTCGACCAATTCTTCAATTTGTTTTCCAGAAAATTGTCGCACTTCATCCATTTTTAAACTTTGAAACTGTTCGATCAGGCTGACAATTTCCTCGTTCATTCTTAAAAATCAGTTGTAATTCCCCGAGATTTGTCTATCTCAACTATGTTTCTGTATTCAGCATACACTACAAGCGTTACCGTCTCTGGCAATGCTGCGTTGAATTTTATGTCAAAAGCGATATTTCCAGTTTTATTTATACTTCCGTGATTCTCACCGGCTGCAAGATCTGGCGTTAAATCAAAAGCGTACAAAGTATAACCGTCTTTATATTCCGCATAATTTATGTTAATGTTGGGAGAATTGTGATATCTGTTTAAATCGGTGAAAAGGCTTAAATAACTTCGCGCATAGGCATCATTTTCGAAGTTGGGCTGATATGGTTTTGAGGGTATCATCTGTCCGCCATTCAACACGCAAAGATAATTTAGACCATAATGATGAAATTTAAAAGGATTTTTACCGAAATTTCCGTTATATGCTTCGTTAGAAACAAACCCCAATATCAAACTCGTAGGTAGTTGATCTATGAAAGCATTTGCTATAGTAGATGATTGCAAACCGGTTGAAAGAGCAAAGGTTTTAACTTCTACTCTGCGAATGGGTAATTTTGCAACACCTTTCTCCAATGCTTTCTCGTGTGCTATCATCACAGAAGGCGCGACATTGATTTTTCGGATGTACAGACTTGCCGCTTCAATTTTAATCGAATGTGTATCTGTTGTCGACATCAGCGCGAATGCATCCTTGTTCCGCTCTAATTTTATGCGAACGTTAACACCGTTGATTAATAATTTTGGTTGACTAGACAAGTCAAAATGAAGCGGGCCTATGAGATCTATTGCTTTACTTAGTTTACAAGCTTTTTCTCGAGTGTTATAACCTGCATTTGTTAAACTTTTTGTTTTTACATCGTGATGGCCTGCAGTATCTTTGTAGAAGAGGGCGGCGGTCAGCAGACTTTCCTGGGCAGACTTAGAATAGAGAAGCAAGCTCTCCATAAACGCGCGATAAGAATAATTGGCTTGAGACGAAACCTGCTTTTCATTTAAAAATATCGAACATTCCACTCTCGGATATTCATTCACAATTAACTTTAGGGTTTCGCCTGCTTCGACATTCAATGAGGAATTAATTTTAAATGATTGTTTGTTTTTAATAAGTTGATCATCGTCTTTACCAAGAACATGCAAGAAAGTTTGAGCGACCTCTTTGGAGATTTGCATTTCTGCATAGTCAGATACTTTAATTTCTAACTCGTCTGAATCCGCATCATAATTAAAAGTTACATAATTTTGAAGATTTAGATGTTCGATGTTTTTGTTAATGTGTAGAAAAACTAGTCCTTCGTATGCGAAATAATCGACTTCGCTTTTTTTAATAGGATTGATGGGAATGATATGAGTTGTTGAATTTAATGGATTTTTATCGATAACAGTAAATTTTTGACTTTTTTTTTCGTTCGAGCGACGAAACTTTGTAGTAAAAGTTTTTGCTATGATGGTGTCCTCGTTAGGTAAATAAAGCATATATAATAGTTTCGATGTATCAGATTTTTTCAACTCTATTTCAAATCCTTCTTGAATATCGACTGTAACATTTACTCTATCGTGATCGGGTATAAATTTCACGCTCTCCCGATCGGACACGTGTGTTTCAATTTTTTTATTTAGTTCAATAAATAATTCATCGATGTTTTTTCCGGGGTCATATTCGAATCCTATATCGTAAACTCTCTTTTCCAATACACTTTCCGTTTCCTCTTCATATCGCAAAGAATAGTCGTTGTTATGATCGCTAATGTTAAACCAGTTTCGAGGTATTATAATTTCGGATAGACCGACTTCCCATGAATAATTTAATAACAACGGCGATGACAGTTTCGTACGATAGGATGATTGCGTGTTTTGAGGAAAATAGATTGCACTCGCATTGCTAGGAAGCGTAACATAAAAATCATTTATTGCCGCATCCATGACGCTTTTATCCACGAATTATGCGTTTGATCGAAACCCGCCCACTTGACAAAATATTCTTTGTTTCTGCCTTTACCTCTTGTCTTTAAAATCTTCTCTATCTTCCAAAAGTCGCGAGAAGTTTTTGTCACTTTCTGAAGTTCTGGTTCGTAAAATCTGCCTTTTATACTCGTTTCTTTAAGATCTTTCAAAAGATAGGTGGGTGGATTCGACGGATAGCGCTTATCTATTATAAAAACTTCGTTCGTCCAACTGGGCAAGTAACCTTTGTGAAACGCGCGTTTTGCTTTCGATATTCTAACGCGATCATTAACCTCGAATTTAAAACTAGTATTTGATCTGTAGCCGTAAAGTTTTTCGAAAATTTCAGATTCTAAATCCGGTGTCACATCAATCGGAGCATAACCGATGCTGCGATGTTTGCTCGCGTTGTAACTTTTCATAACATGTTTCAACACGTCTATATATCTGTAAGACACGGTGTGAGTAAATATACGATAAAGTTTTTCTTTAAGTGTTCTGATAAATCTCTCTGCGATTGCGCATTTGTTTTCGCTAAGCGTAGAATAGTGATTTATATTGTGATGTTTAAATAAAGATTGGACTTTTTTATTATAAAATTCTTTCCCTTCGTCTGTTTGTATGTTTGGAACGTGCTTTACCTGCTTCAGTAATTTTTTAAACGCGTCAGCCACGGAATCAGCGTCTTTTTTCTTAAGGGGTATTGCATATGCATATTTAGAGAAAACATCAATTGCCACGAGTATATATTTAAAACCCTTATTATATTTTGAAAGTTTTGAAATGTCAATTAAATCACATTGCATTAATTCTCCGATACCGAAAGCTAACACTCTGCGTCGTTTGAACTTATAACGCACTGGTTTGTGAAGGGTATAAGCGTCTTGTTTTGTTAGCCATTCGCGAACAGTTTTCAAAGGTAATTGAACAGACTTTGCCAATCGTGATACGCCTCCGTATGAACCGGGATTTTCTGCATCATAATAGATTTTTTCTAAAATTTTATCTTTTAAATTGATTGCCATTTTGCCATCTTTTGCGGAGTTTTCATCGAGGATCGAATGCGCTGTTGTGTTTTAAAACGATCTTCTCTTCTTTGCAGGTTGATGGCACGTTTTGTAGACTTACGAAACACGTTCTCTTCGGAATCTTCGCTATCTGACACTATTTGAGAGCGCGGAATTGCTTTCATGTGCGATACTAAATTTTGATTCGCTATCCAGGAAAGAGGAACGTTAATTTCTTTTATGGCTTTCAAGAAATGAAAAAAATGACGCGGTGGTGATGCAGTTTTGGAACTTGTCATGAGATAATGAAAATAATCTATCACACTTGATCCGACTATTGGTTGTTTTTTTTGCAGAAACTCTCCTTTTTCGTTCCAAGAGTATTCTCTAGTTTTCAATTTTTCTGCAATTAGAGATACATATTTCGCGGAACGCTTTGGAATTGTGGACATAATACCTTTCAATATCGGATCCTCAGCGATTTGTTCACTTGGCTTGGTGATATTCTCCGGTTCATCTGTTGTCATACTAACGCGAACCGGGTCTGGAGGTGCATGCACAACCTTGTGGTATCGCATGATAAGTTGGCTCAACAGTTTTACTTTCAAATCATCTGGAATATTTGCTCTCTCTAGTAATGAGTCAATGTCATCTTCCAGACGCAACTCCGGTTTTTGAAGTTGATATGAAGATACCATTTCTTCGGGAATGAGAGCAACTCTTTTGGCCATGATCACACGTCTTAATTACTTCATCAATTTTTTTGAAATAATCGGTCCTAATATACTACCCAATGCGGATATTATAGCCGGTGCTATAATTGGTAAGAATCCACCTGATTGGTTGATTAACATTTTCTTTTTCTTTTGCGTTGAACAAGTTTTGCTAGAGAGCATTCTAATCAAATTTTTATATTTTTTCATTTTTCTTACGCTGACGGGTATATTTCCATTCAATATGTTCAAACATATTTCGCAGACAGAATCAATTTGTGCCTTATTCTCCGTTTTTAGCAATGCACGTTTTTGCTGCGGATGAGAACGAGACAATATCCGCAAAAAATGTTATTGTCTTTGAATGTTCTTTTTCGTCATTTTGGTTGAAATATCCAACAAAATCCGTCCTGAGAGGGAAAAAGACTTTCTCGCATGCGCAACTCCTCTGTTGTTTTTGGATGCAAATCAATGACTAAATAACCAAAAGGTTTGTTAGTCGCTTTTATATATGCATCCATGAAAAATTGACAATTGTGCGGATATATCTGTCTTCCTAAACAATTCACTTGGGAGGCGTCTCTCGCATTTTTAAACAGTATGATATAGTGCGCATTCAGACTAATGTCTCTCATTACTTTCAATCTCGGAAACATGTTTTGTAAAATTAGTATAACACTGGTTCCGCAATGGTGGGATGCTGCAGTAAAAAGATCCGCTATTTTGTCGTTCAGATGATGCATTAAATCGTCAATAACAATCAAATCGCCTTCTTCATAAGTCGTTGGAAGCCCTTGTATAAATTCGATGCAGGGTTCGTTTACAAACCAAGGTGCAACATATGAATAACACCATTTTACTTTCTTAATTTTTGATCCGTAAATGTTATTATGAATCATTTTCCGAACCAAGGATGTTTTACCGGACTGGCTGGGACCGACTATGAGACATGAACTCGGGTGTCTTAAACGTAGCATATTTCCGTTACTATTTTTTTCTTTTTTTTTTTTTATACTTCAAATCCGAAAAATACACCGTCGCATGCGAAAAACAAAAACTTAATGTTATACCATTCTGTTTTACATGCTATTTTTATATATTTGCCGGGCAATATTTGCAGACTTTAAAAAATTCTTTTTCACTCATTTGAACGCCGGTTTTATTGGCTTTCAAAACATTATTATCATTCTTCCAAAAATAGCGTATGTCATATACATTGTTATTATTTTTTCTGCAAATATGGAAAAACATTCTTCGACCTATAAAAACCGAAAGGGAACAATTGGAATTTTTTAAGTCTACTTGATAATTATCCTTTATGCAATAGTTGCAATGACTCAACATATAATATATAGAAAAATAAAAACTGAAAATACTAATTGGACATAAAAGTAGGTAAAGCATGAGATGCTTTTTAACATTCATATTTTCTTTCTTCTTTCTTCGTAGAAAAATCGTGTCACGTACGATTAAAGACTTTCGTTGCTTCTGATTATCTCCTTTTCATACACGACTGATTCATATTAGCATCAAGAGACGTCATTCGACCTTGCGCCGAAAGTAGAAACTGAGATGGAGCACGTGGTTCCGCAGACCATGACAAATGCCCGCGATTATAAACGACAACAAAGCTCACTCATGCATAATCTCTTTTCGGTCAAAGGCTGAAAGTGAAAGTGAAAAGAAAACACGTGGTTCACTCAGCCGGCAAATGTAAATAAACAGATAAAACAACGCAAATTATGTATTTTTTTAAATTATAACACGCATACAGGCCCCCCAAGGTTGCTCTCTGGCTCGCAGAGGGGCTTGGTAAGGGGTGGAAAATAAAAAAAATAAATAAAAGAAATTAAATATAGAAAGCAGGCTATAAATTTAAATATTCAAGTTCAATGACCTTCCGGGGGGCAATGTACTTCCGGGTGATCCCAGGGTTTGGCATTTTAAAATGAACCCAGTCTTATGCAGTGGTATACTACTTTTCTCTATATTACATATAGAAGAAAGTAAAAATGCAACAATAAACGGCATTTAATTTTCATTGTAACCATTGAAATACATGACAACAGATTTACTTTTTTTAGCTCTTTTAATAAGGTACCTCTGTCTTCTAAAATCATTTCAACGTTTTATATATACTTAATATTAGATATGACGCATCATCTTTTGCGTTTATGGTAAATCTTAAAAACGTCACCAGTGATTTATTATTCTTGACGAAGGGGAAATAACCACGTAAAAAAAAAATATTAATAAAATATATAAAATGCATTAGACCGGCGTTATTATGCCAAAATTCTTAACAACATTTTTTCAGATAATTAGTTAATTGAAACAATCTTAAACCCGTAAAATTCTTTATTCATTTATGGTTTTCGCTATTGGGGAGTGGTTTATCAGCTACAAACCAGTATAATCGCAAAACACAAGCTATCAGATTAATTCGAATATTTTCAAACTGATTCGCCACACTAAGAATTTCTGCCCTAAAAGATGATCAATGCCTAGCTGCCAACCATTCTGATAGTTTAATACCGGTATTTCTCTATAATATTTTTATATGAATTAATAACAGATTTCAATGATTAAATAAGGTGAAAATTTCTATAAAAAAATACCGGTATCCAAAAATCGAAATAATTTTCCTCTGTACCAATGGGAGATGTCGTTCATAATCTCAGGTCTCGTTCGTCGGATTAGCCGATCACGACTTTCGTAGTTTACTCTAAAAGTTGTTAATGCTGTCTTGGTACCCATATATAGACCTCAGATAGAGCATTCCATGCACAATGTAAACCCTTGTTTAATAGGACGGGCTAAACATCGAATGAAGAGTGAATTATTATCAGTAAACACTATATTTTTTACCCTCGGCAATAAATTATTCTGTATAAAAAAGAAAATAAAAATCAATTTTTCCCCAAAAATTATCAAAGTCTTTTTCTTATTGTAATAAAGGTCTACCAATGGTAATAATGCTGACTGATTGAAATAAGTATCCAGTGCAAATTAAAGTGAAATTCACTTTTAATTTCTTATTTGTATGTCATTCTACTTTCAGATTTACCGTAAAATTTGATAGTAATACAAAAAAAAAAAAAAAAAAAATTCTATAGACTATATACTTGTTTTGCAGTTTCATTTGTATAATTCCTTAAACAAAAAAAAAAAAAAAAAAAAAAAAAAGAAAAAAGGAAAGAAAAAGAAACAAAAGAAAAACAAAATAAAGAAATAGAAACCATCATGAAATTAAGCGCAGAAAAACAAAAGATTTAATATAGCGTTTTATGTATATTATGAATACAGATTTATAGATTTTTCAGCTTAGATTTTCTGTTATTTAGAAAAATAGCAATAAAAAAATAAAGAAATGAATAAATAAAGAAATAAATAACTAAATTCATAAAACAAAGAGATAAAACAGATACTTATAAAGGCATCACATTTTTCTTTTCTTTAAAAATTATTTTTTTAACAGTGTGTACTTCACTTTTAAAGACACAAACAAGAAATTATTATAAGTAAATACTTCAAATACTATAATCCCAGAAGAAATATTTAATTAGGTATGGATTATTCTAGGATTTCCCCAATACGTTATTCATATCGCTTTTTGTTTACTCTTCGTTATCCCATAAATATATTTCTTTATTGAAAGAAGCTATTTCTTCCACTGTTTCTGACTTTCTTTTTCTGCCAATGTTTATATTCGTCGATGGATTAGCTGTGAATGAAGCATACATTAAATGTCTTTCAGTAGAAGAAAACCGTTTTTTCATTAATACTTCTTTTCCCATATATATATATATATATATATATATATACATGTGTGTAGTGCTTTTTTTTTCTGATTTATATATTAGAATCGGATATTTGGTTTATGAGATAACTAAAACAGAATGGAAACAAATATTAAGATCATGGTTAACAAAAGTATTTAAAAAAAAGCGGGGGGGGGGGGGGAGGGGAATGACATATTTCGGGTAGGTGAACGTGGGTGACATACACTTGCATGGGGAAGCAAACTGCAAAAAATTTTTTCATAGACGGTGAGGCAAGCCATTTCCGGTGTGAGAGACATAAACGTCAATGAAAGGAAGTGAACCATTATTTTCTATTTTTATCTAAACTTTATTGTCTGTAACATCCAATTCACATATGAATTATACGAATTTCTTTAAATTATATATGTTGAGAAAGTAGTCACAATGCTGAGGGGTCGGTTTATAGGGGTCTTTTTTTTTTTTTTTTTTTTTTTTTTTAACATTAGCATTCATTAAACATGAAAATAATAATTAAAGTGGTTTGAAACCACTGTGAATCATAATCATCCGAATCCACACTTGAACCGGGATTCACCATAACAAATCTAGAACCGGGTTGGCGAGAAAAATTGTGAAGGGCCGAGAACGATAAAGTTACGCACCTGTTCCACTGGATACAGCAACCCGTCTGGTTTACAGAGAGCAGGTAGGAAATTTTTTTCCCCTTCTTTTTCCTTTTCTTTTTCTGCTCTCACCGTCATCTTATTGCGGTCAGTGAAATAAATAATAGTTTATTTAAACAGCTTTAAAGAAACTCAATGTACATGCTTAAAAAAATTGTCCTAAGTTATAGTTTGAAGAGTAATTTGAAATGATATATTATTGTTTACGCAAACGATTTACATTAGAATATTAAATACATAAATGGTTTCTGTGTTATTAGAATGACTGAAAGTGTAACAGTTCTCAGTATGTGCTAATTATTTGTCATTAATGTTCATTAGAAGTTGCTTAGGCAATCAATCTTATTAAATAAATAAAACGTCATTTTTAAGTTTTATTAATATGTTAGATAAAGAATAACATTGATAATAAAAATTAATATAATATCCTATTAGTATCGAATGAGAAATTATTTTTTAAATATACTTTAATCTATTTATATTTACCTCCAATTTTAAATGCTGTTGAGCATGAGCTAAAATTGTTTCCTGTTTCGTGAATTATGTATACTAATCCATATTTATGCAATTATGCTGTATTAATTTTTTTTTTTTTTTTTTTTTTTTTTAATAATTTATTACATATAAAAATTAAAAAAAAAAAGTTTTAAAAAATGATTGTAGTTCGCAAAGATTTTAAATACTTACTAACTGTACATACCCATTGCATTGTCCTGTAAAATGCATTAGAGAGAAATAATGCATTTTAAATGCATTATTCCTTTCTGATGACTCTTAAAAAAATGTTTTATTTTTAGGAAGAAAGAAAACTCGTAAAAATTATACTTTTATTATTTTTATTTTTAAAACCATATAATAAATTCTTTCTGTTTTGCTTTAACGTAGTTATTGCTTTGTCTAATAACAACAATTCTATGAATGTATATTTTGTTTGTTAGCTATGACGTAAAGAGTCTAACAAATGCAACTTTATGCATTTATTTATAAAGAGAAAAATATATAAACATCTCTTTTATGTAACCCTGTATATCATCTAAACTTTGCATAAGCATTCATATAATGTACCAAAAAAATCCTCGTGACATTGAAAATTTACATTGAATTTTTCCTCCATGTATTTTATAACGTATCGCAACAACTTTGTGGAACTCTGTATATTAGTTACTTACGGTAACTCAACTTATTAAAAAAGATAATTGATTTTGTGTGTCTAAAAATATATTTATTAATTTCGTTACGTTTTATGTAGCATAAAAATATTGAAATATGCTTTAATAATATACCTCTCATATAGACTGTATGTCATTGGACATTTTTTAGAGTCTCTGTACACAAATCAAATCAGTCGTGCAATTTTTACTAATTTCAATAGAGAAAATGCTATGGGAACTTGAATAACTTCTATTAATTTCAAATCATTTAATAAATTTAACCCTTTAAAGTTTATTTCATATTATATTTAAAAAATTACTTCCGATATATTAGATCAATATATCTAAATTGATGGAAGCGCATTGCTTGTTGTGTCATGTCTTTTTCATACCGTGCTAAATTTAAGTACACTATGGGTTGTGCACAAGTTTTTAAGTGAGGGGAAATGTAGCGTCACCTGTGAACGCCTTGGTTGTGAGGCAAAGCGCCAGGCTACGAGTCCAAAGGTCATGAGTTCGATCCCACTCAAGGGCAAGTGGTTAAAAATGTTTTTTGTTTAATTTTAAATTGTTTATTGCTTATTTATTCATTATGTCAATACGTTTATTATGATTATGTTAATTATTTAGGTAATGTTATGTAATTTCTAGAGTTTTCAAATTCTAAAAGATTGATCAACTGTATGGAAGCTGATGTTAAGTTCATTTGAGTGAAAAAAATAGTCTCGAGTTGAGTTTTAAGTATGATGTATCATTTTGCTCTAGTGTTTTGTCATGAACAGTTATCTAAATCTAATCTATGAGGCAATATTTTTCGTAATTATTGCTTTATTTTGGAATTGTTACTTCAAAAATTCACATGTCTCCACTTTTAACAGATACACCGTACTTCGTTTCATTGTAGAATACGCGTCAGTGATTAAAAAGACAATTGTGTAGCGTTTCATTTTATCAACTAATGTATCAGCCCATAATGTTTGAAACAATAATATATATATATATATATATATATATATATATATATATATATATATGAAAATATAATATATGTTTTCAGTCAAGATAGTTGTAAATAAGTAACAAAAATAACTAAAGAAAAACTTACGAGAAAATTAATTAATGTGAAACAATTCATACGAAAAATTAACAGCAAAAACTTAAAATAAATGAACTAAACTATCAAAAATGCCCCATATGGCTTGAGACATATGTGTGGGGTTAAAGCATGCTTTTATTGATCAAACTCTCCCCCCAGGCAGACAGTTTAATAAAAAAGCACAAATATGGCTAAATAAAAGATGGATAAAATAAAATGAATAAATAAAATGGAAAAGACAAAAACTTATATGGGAAAGGCAGAAAATGATCAAACATTTACAAATACGTTAGCATGTATTTCATAATAACGCCAGCAAGACAGCTAACCAGAATACGAATCTTTGAAAAAACTTATTACATCGCCATCTATATTAAATTAAAGAATTTAAAACAATAAATAAAGTTATTATAGCCAAATATAATCGAAAAATAAGGATTATAGAAAAAATAAAAGGAAAATTAAAAATCATTTATATTTCAAATGTTTTAAATATTTTTCTATAACTATGTAAAAAATCTATAGGATAATCACTTTCAACAGCACTATTAAAGAAAACCTGAATATTTTTAATTTTGTCATGATAATTAGAAATTAATGTTTTAATGCGTTTAAGATAGTTTAAAATTATATTTCTGTAGATAAGTTTACTAATGTTAGAGCTCCAATTAATCAATTTAATCACATTAAAATTAAAATTATTTCTTTTATCAAAAATAGTTGTAATTATTTCATTATCCACAATATCTATATCCAAGTCCAAGAAATTTTTCTTTTAAAGGATTAAAATTAGTACTAATGAGTTTTAAATAAGAAGGATAAAAATTAGTTTTTACTTTAGTGTCATAATTTGTACTGGTAAATGCAATCAGATCATCAATATATCTGTAAATTATAATACCCTCATTAGATTTAAAATTATTTTCATAAGTATGTAAGTACATATTTGCTAAACTGTTACTTGATACTGAGCCCTGAGGAATGCCTTGTTTTTGAACATAAAATTTGCCATGATAATTAATATAATTTTCTTTTAGAACCAAACTGTATAATATTTTATATTTATTAAAATCTATATTATCTTTTACAGGGCCCGAAATTTCAACTGAGATTGCACTCGCCGAAAAAAAGTTTTACTCGCCACAAAATAGGGTCGTCTTTTTTTTTCTTTTTTTCTTTTTTACGCATTTTGGGTTTTTATTTTCCCCAGCTATTTGAAAGGCTTTTACAAATATGTCTTAAATTATATACAATATTAAACGTGTGTCGAATATCATCATTTTTCATAATCATTTATAATTAAAAATCATTATAATGTATTTGAGATTTAAAAAAGATTAAAATATCTAATAACATAAGTGCAAAGAGTCATTAAAGAAAAAAAGAAAAAAAAAATTCTTTGTCAAACAATATCCTGTGAAAATGTTTTTAGTATGAAAGATTGTTTCTTTATTTACCTATTTGTTTACTTAACTTTTTGTATTAGAATTGTCTTCTTCGTCCATTTTATTTTTGTAATCAGACGGAATGTCGATG
This sequence comes from Salticus scenicus, assembly GCA_963930645.1. Classification (NCBI taxonomy): domain Eukaryota; kingdom Metazoa; phylum Arthropoda; class Arachnida; order Araneae; family Salticidae; genus Salticus; species Salticus scenicus. Next base: position 240,189,550 of record OZ005653.1, on the reverse strand, counting down.
TATATAACTTGTTATTGTTGTCATTTGAAATAGCCATTTCGGAATAACTTTTTCGATAAAACTGTTGCTTACAAATCATTACAAGTGCAAACCATTGGCATTTTAGTAAAAAATTGAAAAATATGAACTGTTTTTTTTTTTTTTTATCATTATTCAACAAAATAAACATAGGCAGTATCTTTAAAAGGGCTCGGGCTCATTTTCATGTGACAATATCGTAAAGGCAAACTTTCGCATATCTCTTCTCTCGCATATTGGGCGACGGGCGCACACAAAGAGGCTCTCTGCTCGTTTATTCTCAGTCTGCTTGGAGAAATATAAAAGTTAGAGAAGTGAAACTGCAGAAGAGATCAAAACTTTTATGTATGCACAAAACATTTTTCCTTTCCCAGGCTGGGACGATCTCGGGCAGCGTACACACAGACTCGGCTCTCCGAGAATCTAAAAAGCAGAGGTTAAATATGAGGTTATAAGAGGGCAAGAGTTTGCCACATTTAAATCGATAAAAATAATGTTTTTGCCACCGTATTGTGTATGAATTCTATCTATTACTAGACCAAATTTTTACTCGCCAGAGTAAAAATTCCACTCGCCAATGGCGAGCTGGCGAGTGGAAATTTCGCGCCCTGTCTTTTATATTACTTTCATAATAGAAAATATTCAAAGAATTAATCAAATCATCTATTTTAATATTATTAAATAAATCTTCAAAATCCCAAGTGAAAACATTATTAACCTTCTTACTTTTCATAAAAACAATCAAGTCATAACTATTTTTAAGAATGATAGAATTTTTAGTATGATCTAGAGCATTTTGAATAAGTAGTTGTAGTTTTTTATTTGCTTTAACGTTATATGTTTTATAAGCAGAAGTTACTGTTCTAAATTTTACTGGATTTTTATGAAATTTAGGGATAAGAAAAATAAAAGGAAAATGCACATTAGTAAGTTTAATTCCAATTTGTAGATTTTTAGCTTTAATTCTATTTACAAGTTCCCTTTCTTCAATTTTAGACTCTTCATATAATATATTGTTTGTCATAATTTTATCCACCATTTCCAAATAATATTTTTTACATATAATAGCAAAATTATTCACAGCTTTATCTACATATGTTATGATAAAGTTTTCTTGAAGTTTTTTAATATCATCTTTAATATCTCTGTTAATATAACCCTTCATAACATCAAATTTTAATTTATCAATATCTTTTTTTACATAGAAAATCCATTCATTAATCCATTCATCCATTCATTCTTTTTTTACATAGAAAATCCATATATATATATATATATATATTTAACTTAAAATTTAAAATTTTTAATTTCAAAGATATTATAATATTTTAACTGTTAATTTTTAGTACAAAAACGTTATTATTAAACAAAAAGTCTTCAACATTAAATTTCATAGTTCTTTTTTTTTTTTTTCTTCAATTGCTAATTCCCTTTAGAATTCAATATGAAATACACGCACTATTTAAATGCATTTTACTGATGCGTGTTCCCTCGAAATCTCATCTGTTTAACAGTTTTATTTGCAGTTCTTAATATGTTCTACAAAAAAATTCTTAATATTTTCTACAAAACTATTTACATTTTGCAAAACATTGCTGCTATTAAAAAACTTCTTAATGTTTTGTAAAATATCCTTACCTGCGCCTTATATATGTATATTACTGATATTTAATATCGTAAAACTAAAAAATATATCGTGCAACCATTTAAATTTTACACATTTAAACCTTAATATCTCATACGTATTTAGTATTTGCTTCGGAATATTTAATTGTTTAAACTTCAGTTAAATAAATAAAACTACTACTTAACATTTATTCTAAAAGTAAATAACCAAAGTTCAAAATCAATGCCATTTAAATTAATTTCTTTATTTTGTATTTGTTGTGAAAGCTTTTCATCTTTAAAAACAATTTCGATAATTTCATTCAATTTACATAATGGCACAATAGTAACAAAAGCAGATAAATATTGTTTAATTAAAGAAAAAAACTATTGAATAATACTTGCGTAAATGTGTCAGTAACTGAATAAACTTGTCAATTAATTCACGAAACAGGTTTTAATTCTTAATGCTTAAAGTTTTCTTACGGGGAAAGATTACGGGGAAAGCCCGGCAGTAGATATATTCCAGACAAAGCCCGTAAAAAGAAACGCTTAGACAATAAATTAAGTATATAATAACGTTAAATTACGTTACATGTCTGTAAAAAAGCATTTTGCCCGTAAAACCAATGTTTTTTTTTTTCAAGCCCGGCAGCAGATATTCCAGACAAAGCCCGTAAAAAAAAAAAAAAAAACATTGGTTTTACGGGCAAAATGCTTTTTTACAGACATGTAACGTAATTTAACGTTATTATATACTTAAATTACTGTCTAAGCGTTTTTTTTTACGGGCTTTGTCTGGAATATCTGCTGCCGGGCTTTCCCCGTAATCTTACGGGATTTTTTTTTCTTTCTACAGCGTACTACATAATGACACTCTCGTTGCATTATACAAACATCCCAAATAAATGTAATTATCCTGAAAACTAGAAATGAACTATTTTTAATTTTAGATATTAATGAAATGTTTCAAAAAATTTTTAGAGATATTCTGTAGTGTATAAAAATTTCTTTAATTAATTATTGTTCAATGTTATTAGAATTAATATTTTTGTTTGAAAAAAAAAATGCTTGTTTTTATTTAAATAAATAAAGATGAAAGAAAAAAAAATCTAGATTCTGTATTGTAACGCATACTCCAGTAATGTAAAAAATAAAAAAATAAATTACCATATATATTTTTTGTTCGTTCTGATTCTTTTTATTGCATTTATAATTAATGAATTAGTAACGTTAAAAAGACCTCATAATGCCACAGATGCCAACATTTTAATTTACTAATGGGTATTTTCAGCTTCACCGTTACTTCGCACCACTTCATTTATAGAAAAAGTTCCTCTAATATAGTATAATTTCGACAAAACAAGGAAAAAACACTTTTAAAAAATAAGTGGTATGGAATAAAGACGGCGGTAAACATACTGCGAAATAAATTAAAATGTTGACATCTATGTAATGCTTTTAAATTTACAGTATCCGCACTTTTTATTTATTGATATTTAGATGTATTTCAAAGGATATCTTGCCAAAATTTTCAGTTTTGCTAATTTTATAACTTACTATGCGGCATGTATTTTGTTTTTATGAATTCTTAATTGTTTAAACAGAAGTTAGAATTAAAAAATTATAATTTATTTTTATTATAAAAGTAAATATCCAAAAATTTAATGATAATGAAAATTAAATCGATTTTCTTACTTTGTATTGTCGGTGACTGATTTTAACTGTTTCAAAGCTGCTTCAATAACTCAATTAAATTTTCGTAACAGTTCATTGATAATAAATAGAAATAAATGTTATTAAATTGTGAATTATCCAGATACAATAAATAAATATAATTATTTTTAGGAGTGGCAATGAGCCTTTTATAATGTCAAATATAATTGAAATTGTGCAATAATTCTGTTATAAGAGATTTTTTAATTTGCATAATATAATGTATTTAATTATTATTCTTATTATTGCAAATATATAAAAAAAAAACCTTTTAATCCATTAATCTTTAAGGAATAAAAAAACTGGTACATTAGTTATTGTGTCATATATATATAATAATGAGAAAAGTAATAAATGACAATTTTTGTATGCAAACAGCGTAAATTAAAAAATAAATTGTAATAGGTGCTTGGTTGAAATTATAATACTAAGTTGCTTCATTAAGTGGGAAACGCATGTAAAAGTGCAGCACCAAATCTGCAACGCGAAATCGAAATAATAAAATCAAATAATAATAATAATAATAATTACTGCTTATACTAGAATTAAACAAAAAAAAAACTACAGCATGAATTGAAAAATAAATTTTAATATTTTTGATGTGAAAATAATAGAAAAACATTTTACCAAAAAAAAAAATAAATAAATAAATAAAAATATTGGCACAACGTGCAGAACCAAATTTATAACGCATGAATGAGAAAGAAAAAAGAAATTTAAATAAGAAAAAATATGTGCAATAATTACTGGAGGAAGTAGAATTACAACAGCAACAACAACAACAATAATAATGATGAATAATATTGTTAGTATTCCTTTTCTTTTTGCAATTTTGATCCCACTTTTAATTATTGTGCACTTCTGTTTTATTTATGCAATCTCATCTGATATTGTGTGCTGCCACCTTGATGCCTACATACACCCGTGCCTAATTGCTTTGTTTGATAAAGTGTCTTTTATTTTCTAAAATAGTAGAAATAAGCAGTGATACAAGTGTTTTTTTTAGGCAATCGATTCTTTAAAACTTGCATACATATAAATGTACTTGTGTTGTTTCAGTATCCTAAGATGAAAAAACATTCTTTTTTTTATATGTTTGAATGAATATTTAATTCTGAAAGAATTTATATATATATATATATATATATATACTCCTTTTCAATGTCCTCTCATGTTAAATTTATATCCATTTTGAATTTCTACGTGATAAAACGATACTTTCCTTAGATGTATAAACGTTTGAACATATATTTAACTATTTCCATTAAAATTCATTGCAATTTAAGAATTCTTGTGCTCTTAGTTTTATATTTCAAAATCAAAGTGTTTGCAAAGTAATTCCTGTGTTAACTTATAATAGTTTAAATGTAATTTACATCCGCTTAAAGTATCATACATGCTTAACAAATTCACCTCATCTTTTCTTTAGAATCAAGGAAAGAAGAAACCTCTAAAGCATCCTCAGCTCATTGATATTCATTACATGATGCCACTCTGTCCCCTTCATTTAATATTCAGTTCTTTCTTCTTGAATCTTTAAGAGTTTAGGAATATATTTCTATTTTTAAGGGGGGGGGGGAAGTGCTAAGAGTTATTTTAGTTACAATACTTCTAATAGCGTTAGTTATTTTTTGTATAAATGTTGTCGTTTTATATAGTTATATTAAAAATGCAGGTAATAAAATTAAAAGAAGATAAATATTGCTGTGAATCTAACTTCTGGAATTCTGAAGACTTTTTCATAAAAAATATGCAGTTCTAAGTTAAGTAAAAAATAAGTCTGCACTAAAAAGGATTGTGAGAATTATGGTCAATTGAGAGCACTAGGGTCGAAGGCCTGCTGCATACACTAAAAAGGAAATAAAACATTTACATGCAAATAAATGGGTGATTACTTTTACAAGCAAATGCAAATCTGAGTTAAGTTAAGGTTAAGTCTATCTTAGTCAGTTTATAAAATACGGATTAAATTATATGCATTTCTTAGGAATATTTGCATATAAAAAAAATCTAATAAAAGTAATAAATTAAAACATGTATGATAACACATCTAACATTAATAATGTTTTCTAATACGTATTTTTTATAGATTTGTGTATTCTTAAATATTGTGCGTTTATTTATTATTTTTCTCATTATTTATTAATAACATGAAGAAATAATCATAATTATAATCTCTGTTTTTACTCTTATTATCTATGTTTAATATGAGGTAAACATTTCTACTTGTTATACAACATCTATAGTACTGAATTCCCGGTTACAACTATTTGATGAACAAATTATCGGGCAATCATGTTTGTAATTCGATACATTCTCTTTATTAATGAACATGATATACTATTTAGATGTAATAATCTGTATCTTCGGAAATGTTATAGTGTCGCACATTTAGAATGGAACTCTCATATATAAATTACAAGCAAATTTACTGAGTATTTGCAGTAAAGCTTCACATTATTAAATTAATAAACCTCTTTCTTAAAGAAACAAAAAATACTCATATTTGCTTTGTTGATGTTGGGGTGAAACTAACAAATGAAATTTTAATATATATTAGAATTTACTTTAATTTTAACAACCTCCCTTTTTAGTGGCCTTGATTGAGATCGTAAAAGGTACACTTTGGATATTATACTAATAACAAGAGGCGTGTTGTTAGACGCCTATGATTGAATATCCTTAACATTAAAGTTAAACTCTTAACAATTAATTTAAAAATTAGTTGCTGCAAATGCAAAAATAATTTAAGATATTTATTAGTTTTCTTCAATTATAACACTTAAATTTAAGCGTAACAGAACGAAAGGTTTATTTACAATAAAATACAAAAGCATTTTAAATCATCAAAGGTACATAGAATTGATATTAACCTTGCAGGCAGAAAAAAAATTAACTCAAAATTTAATGTAAGTTGCCTCTTTATCTATTAAAAATTTGTTAATAATTAGACATTCTAATGTACTTTTAATATGGTTTAGAACGCAATATATTCCTGAATAAGCTAAATATAATGATAATACTTATATTGATGCAAACGGACGTATAATGAGAAAAAATAAGTCTATTGAGCACAAAGTTAGCATGCAAAAAACGAGCACCCTTTTCTTAGTGTTAAATCTGAATATGTAAAACTGACCCAAAAATAGAGCATGGTAAAATTCTTAAAAACGCTCACCACCAAAATATTAAGGTAAAATCTGAAAAAAAAAAAAAAATTGCGGAGAAATTAAAATTTGGTAGAAAAAAAATATTTTTGGGTATTATACGATATAATGATGTGATTAAGTGTAAACATAATAAAAAACAAAGATAAAATTTCGTAATTGAAAAACAGAATAATTTAATTTTCTTTTATTAAAGAAAACCTAAATTGATATATGTGTTTATGACATGGATAATAATTAAATAACACAAAATATACAAATGAACTTCTAAATATTACGTCACAAGAAGAAAAATTACAAAATAACAAATGAACTTTTCTTCTTCTTCTTCTCATTATTATTAAGAAATCAAAAAATATTTTATGAAAATGTGGATTGTAGACATTCTGAAGAGATATTTTCTTAAAAATAAAAATTAATGAATAAAAATAAAATAGTAACAATAATAATAATAAGGGTGAAAATATACTTTATCTTAGAATGTTGTTACTGTTAAAATATTTGTCATATATGTAAAATATATTTCAAAAATATTTTTATGAGATTTCAAGTTATAAGATTCAAATCACGGAATTTGTTCATAAATAAAAATAAAAATATTTCCGCTTAATAAAATTAAATTTGATGTAATATTAAAAAAATAAAATAAAATAAAATAAAATAAAATTACATACGCTTTTGATACTTTGAAATTAGAAATATGAAGATATAACTTCCATCTCAATTCGGATTACTCATAAAAATTTATCGCAGAAATTTCAATTTCAAAAAGGATACATTTTTCAAATATAACTTTGTAAAAAAATATTAAATTACTAACATTCTCATAAGAATGAAAAGAATTTGTTTTTATTACTTCACTTTCGCAGAGTGATTTGTCTCTATGACGATTGTTGCACTTATACCACATGTATCTCCGCTTCTGCAATTCTTCTAGTAATAAAATAGGAGGAAAAAAAAAAACTAAAAAGCATTTCTGTATATGGAACGTTTATTTGAAGGAAAAAGTATGGTTTGTAAGGAAAAATCGAGTTTTTAGCATAAAAATTTGTGAGTTTGTTTTTCGTCTTTCATATCCTGTAGTATATAAGAGTTTGCCTTTTTATCTGAAAAACCATTAATCTGACGACAAATTTCTCGGATGAAATGTTTCTGAAAAAATATATAGTTTAAGAGCTTCCCGATTTTTTCATTATAGAAAGCTTTTCTGAAGTGAAATTAAACATGCAAATTTATCAAATGTTTTTTGGCTAATAAATCGCATTTATTGAAAAAAGAAAAAATAAATAAAAATAAATAAAAAATAAATATAGAATAGCATTTTAAGTGTTATTGTCGAAAACAATGAATGTTTTTATTAAATAGTAAAATATATAGTTATACATAATTTTTCTGGGTATCCGTTCAATTCTTCATCTTATTTTTTAATTTAAAGTTTAATATTTCATCTTTCTGCATTACAAAATTAAATATTAGTATTTAACATAGCAATTTAATTTTAGCAATTTAATTTATTAATTAAATACTAGTATCGCCCAGTGGTCGAAACTCGACCATTTTTTTTTTGCAAAGCGAGGCAAAGCAAAGTTATTGTCTTGTCCTAAACGGAATGCAATTGCAACGCAGCTGCGGCAATTGTTTGCCAATATTCACTCTAACTGAATCAGCAGAGTTTTACTTAATATAACTATTTCTCTCTGTAGATGTTAGCCTTTCCTGAAATGAGAGAAAATTGCAACGTGAAAACGCCCCTTGTCGTGTGATACAGCCCAGAAGCTAATAGGTACCATGTCAGACCAAGGTCCAACCAAGTATCAAACTCTGTTAAATTAATTCGATTGGTTCATAAAGTACAGTGTTTGAACAAAAAAAAAAAAAAAAAAAAAAAAAAAAAGATATTTTTCAAAAATGGTTATTAGTATTTAACATAGCAATTTAATTTTAGCAATTTAATTTATTAATTAAATGCTAGTATCACCCAGTGGTCGAAACTCGACCATTTTTTTTGCAAAGAGAGGCAAAGCAAAGTTATTGCCTTGTCCTAAACGGAATGCAATTGCAACGCAGCTGCGGCAATTGTTTGCCAATATTCACTCTAACTGAATCAGCAGAGTTTTACTTAATATAACTATTTCTCTCTGTAGATGTTAGCCTTTCCTGAAATGAGAGAAAATCGCAACGTGAAAACGCCCCTTGTCGTGTGATACAGCCCAGAAGCTAATAGGTACCATGTCAGACCAAGGTCCAACCAAGTATCAAACTCTGTTAAATTAATTCGATTGGTTCATAAAGTACAGTGATTGAACAAAAAAAAGAGAAAAAAAAGATATTTTTCAAAAATGGTTGAATTGAGTTCGGGAAATTTCAAAACGTGTAACTTTATCGGAAACCGAAAATCTAAAACATTTCTGAATCTTATATTTTCTACTTATATATGCAGAGGAAAGAATAATAAATCCACTTTTTAAAAAATAAAAATAAGTAGTCAATTTCACTAATTTCACTTAATTAAAATGCAAGGAAATCTCAAAACGTGTAAATTCATCGAAAACCGGAAATCAAAAGCTCTTATGTATCTTCTACTTGCTTCTTCTACCCACAAAAGCTAGCAATAAAGACACTTTTTTAAAAAATAAGTCGCCAATTTCAGTTAATTTGAACGTAAAGAAAGCTCAAAACATGTAAATTCAGCAAAAAACGGAAATCGGAATTTTTTCCGTATCGTCTACTTATACATGCAGCAGTTAGTAACAAATCCATTTTCCTTTTATTTAGTATATTAGTTCAATATTTATTGTTTAAATATCACCCTTTGAAATGAATTGTTTATGTTTACATTCGAAACTGGAAGTTTGCCATTTTTTTTCTGGAGTTTTGTGATTTTAAATTAAAATTTTATGAATTTTACAGAAAAAATAACTCAATCAAACACATGTAGACAGTTACTTATATATAACTATACCCAAATATCGGAATTAAAATCAGCAGATAATTTCCTTTATTTTTTAATAATTTTTTACAAAAAACTCAATGGACAATTAACATAGAAAATCATTTACATGGCTCCATGGACAGACAGTGCCGTCATCACTTCGCTTGCGTATAGTGATGCTACATTATACAAATTAATGTGTCTATGGTTTTATTTGAGCTTTATGAAATTGCCAGATTTGACAACTTTCTACTTTTAGGTATTTTTTAATGTGAAGGAATACGTGTATAAAATTGAAAAATGGGGGAAAATGCATAAAAAATAAATGTATTTTTAAATACCTTCTTGACATCGTAAGAAAATAATATTTGTATTCGCACCTTCCGGCTAACCATACCTTTCGAATGATACCATTTTCAACCCTCTACTCCCATAATTAATATGTTAAAAAGGGACTACAAATTTTATGCTTGCCTATCAATATATAGATTTTAAATTTAATATATACTTCAACATTTTAACATGACACCTGCGTCTCAGAAGTGCTAATATTATATTACCAATTACATGAAATTAAGTGTTTTAAAAATGCGCGTACATTAAAATATGGCAATATCCAAAGTTCTCGCATCTAGTGAATAGATTAACTTTAGTTTGATTGTTATTTTTGCTACTTATTATTGTTCTTCCCCCCCCCCCCCTATTTGTTATAAATATTTAGATTTGTTTTTCTTTTTTTAATTTAATTTATATTTATTGAATCAAACAAATTTATGTGTTAAACATATTTTTCTTTTATATTCGGACACATTTTGCGTAAAGAAATTTCCCAGATGCTTTACTTGGTAAATTTTAAATAATCATTATTGGGAAAATTTAACAAATTTCTAGGTATGGTAATAATTCTTTTATGTTGAAATTTAAATAAAAGCTTTTATTGATTTGTGTGAAATGGTTTAGATAAAAAAAGTTTCTTTATAGTTCAATTTGATATCGTTTTTCTGAGTTACAGCCAGGGCTTGTGAAATACAGTCGCCTGGTCGCCATTGGCGATGAACATATTTTAACTGGCAATAATGTCTTCAACTTTAAGGAAACCCACTATTATTTTTAATTTTATTATTATTATTATTTTTTATGAAAAAGTATTAGAATCAGGCTCCGATTCCTCTCCAGATGTAAGATAATTTTCGCCGTTTAGATTCCTTCTCTCACTACGTTTTCAGACACTGTGTTAAATCAATGAACTATTAAGGGATTTAAACCATTTTTCACCATGCATGTTTCACAACTCGGTGTTAAATGAGTGCACTCTCTTAGAGAATTCGTTTACACTGCTCCCGTCTGCGTGTGCTTTGCGACCTAGTGCTGAATCGCTGCGCAGGTGTAATGATGTATCGATCGTGATGGTGTATTGGTTTAATAAAAATAATGAAACCAATTTCATGATGTTAATTTTAAAATCGTGTTTCATAATACATATTTTTTTCCTTGTAATATTTGTTTCTTATGCATAGAATTTTAAATTCTATAGTCAGGTAAATTTCAAAATTGGGAAGTTAAAAAATAAATAAATAAGTAAGTAAAAAGCAGGAGGATATTTTTTACTGGCTACCAGAAATTTTGTTGTCGACCTTTTTTTTTTTTTTTTTTTTTTTATCAAATACCGGGAGCTTTGTTTATAATTATACTTACACTACTGGAGATTTTTAATCAAAAACTACAACAATTTGACTTTTAAAATATATGAGATTGTTTTAATTCATACATACTTAAATACATAAAATACATGCCACTTAAAAAGAAAAAAAATCATAAAAAATTCATACACACTACATTAAATTAAGTGATATGTAATATAAAGTTCCAGATAGTGAAAACCTTTACGAATCAGGGACTTTTTATATTTTTAAAATACCTGAAATACTTACAGAGTTACGCATTTTTTTGTACGTCTACAACTAGTACTACAAATCTCAAAGTTTTTAATATTTTAGCAACAACACCCCCCCCCCCCACCAAAAAAAAAAAAAAAAAAAGATCAAAATAGTGGATTTTATTGACAATTAAAGAACAGAACTGAAAAAGCAAAGTTTAAAATTATAGGATGTTTGTTTCAAGAATTCCGTAGTATTAGGTTACCGTACAATTTTCTTTTTTTTTTTTTTTTTTTTTATGGTGTTTGTAAATTAACATTTACAAACGCCATGTTATTTCGGTTTTAGATGTCAGTGGTTATTTAGTAATCCATATTTACACAATAGACGTTTTTTAAAATAAATTATCTCCTAAAGATATAGATAATATACAATAGATAATACATCGTTATGTTTATACTCTTTTTTTTATGATAATTAGTTTTTAAAAAAATCGCAAAATGTATTAATTTATATTTATGTATATAATTAGTATTTATAATACTTATATTTATATATACAATTACTAAGTGTATTATTTATATTTTTATGTATAATTATTAATTATAACATTTAAATTTATATGACATCAATAAAATACATATATATGTAGTTAAAACTTTTCCCCACAAGCTAAAACAATTTTTAATAGTACAATGATTAAAAAAAGTAGAATTTTAAATGTAACTATAATAAACTATAAAATAAAATAGTTAGTTTCTGTTTCATAAATTAATTTAAAAATTAAAATAATAAAATGAACGCAATATATATGTATATGCAGTACGGGCTAAAATTGTCAAAACAATGTTTAAAGTTTTTTTTTTTTTTTTTTTTTTTTTTACGAGATTGTTTATGAAATTATTTATGTTTAATGTACTGTACTAAAACTATATATTATCGGATACAAAATTTAATAAAACATTTTACACTTTTTTCAGATATCGTTTACTTTATCAAAAGTTATAGTAAAATAACCGGATAACAAAATTTTCGAAAGTTGTAATGACATAAATTTGCTTCACTTCAATATAGGTAACAAGCTTCTGTGATTGAAAAGACAATTTCGTAAAATTTTATTTTAGCGACTAATGAATCAGCGCAGTTTATAATTTTAAATTCAAAACTTTTAAATTTCACGGAATTCATTTTTTCTTTTCCATTATCCTTTAGTACTAAAGCATTATTGTTACCCAAAAGTCTTTCAGTATTATATTTTATAGATTTCTTACAATTCAATGTGATAAATACTTAACATGTAAATGCATTATATTTCAGTACGTTCAACCTCCTCTGAAAATCTCATATGTTTGTAGCTTTATTTGCATTTATAACGGTGATAACATATAGTAATTGCGAAACACAAACAATATTTTAAAAAATTCAAGCACTCGATATTTGTCTATAGAAATATTTTTCTCTGTTTACTAAATACTGCACTCATTAAAAAGCCTTCTTATTAATTGGTTAAATATCAGTACATGTGTTTGTTATGTATGATTGTAATTTGCAATTATAAAGCTAGAAAATAAATCGTGAAAATATTGAAATTTATATACTTAAATCCTACTATCTCATATATATTTTGTGTTTGCTTCAGAATTCTTAATTGTATAAATTGCAGTTAAATAAATATAAATAATTGTTAACTTTTATTCTAAAAGGAAATAACCAATTTTAAAATCAATGCTTATTTAAGTTAATTTACTTGCTTTGAATTGTTTGTGAAAGCTTTTTCCTCTTTAAAAACAATTTCGAATTTTGTATTCAATTTACATAATGGCACAATAGTAACAAAAGCAGATAAATGTTGTTTAATTAAAGACAAAACTATTGAATAATTCTTGCGCGAATGTGTCAGTAAATGAAAAAAACTTCTCAATTAATTCACGAAACAGTTTTCATTTCTTTGTGCTAAAATGTTTCTAGTTTGAAATTAATATATTGATACTTTCTTTCGTTGTATTATACAAATATTCCGAATAAATGTAATTGTCTTGGAAATTAGAAATCAACTATTTATAATTTTAAAAAATATTGAAAGTTTTTAACTAAAATTCAAGAGTTATTTTATTGTATATCTATATATTTATTTAAATTGGAAATTGGTCAGTATTATTAGATTTAATTTTTATTTCTTGAAAAAAAAAATCTCTAAAATATCTTTTATAATTAAAGAGGAAAAAATTAAATACTCCATTGTAATGCATACTCAAGTTTTAAGGGAAAGTAAAACTTCCTTACATGTTTCTACACTTTTTTTTATTGATTCTTTTTATTACATTTATAATTAATGATATCATTAAAAAATTCTGATAATAGTTTAAAATTATCAGTACCGGATTTTCCTGTTTCTAAATATTTAGAATTAAGAAATATGTTGTCAAAATATTCAGTTTTTCTAAGTTTAAACTTTACTATGCGAAATGTATTTTGTTTTTATGAATTCTTATTTTTTAAACAGAAGTTAGAATTAAAAAACAATTATTTACTTTTACTATAAAAATAAATATCTAAATTTCAAAGACAATAGAAATTAAATTGATTTACATACTATGTATGGTGTGTCACTGATTTTTCGTGTTCCAACTTCACTTCACACACCACACCATTTGAACACCCCACAGTAGCTGCGTTCAAATTTCGTAACAGATCAAGGATAACAAATACAAATAAATGTTTTGAATTAAGAAAAAGAAACTTCTGAATAGTCCATGCGTAAATATGCCAGTAAATTAATAACCTTCTCAGTTAATTCATAAAGAAACTTTTATTTATTTTATCTATAAAAGTGATTTTATTTTATGTTATCTATAAAAGTGAATGCCCAAGGTTCAAAGATAATACAATTAAATTGATTTACCTGTTTCGTATGGTGTGTCACTGATGTTTACCGTTCCAAAACCATTTCACACACTACACCATTTGAACGCACCGCAGTAGCTTCGTTCAAATTTCATAGCAACTCAATGACAACAAATACGAATGAATGTTTTAAAATTAAGAAAGAGAAACTTTTGAATAGTCCTTGCGTAAATGTGTCAGTAAATGAAAAGCCTTCTTGGTTAATTCATAAAGTAGTTTTTATTTAATTTATCTATAAAAGTGATTTTATTTTATGTTATCTATGAAAGTGAATGTCCAAGGTTCAAAGATAATACAATTAAATTGATTTACCTATTTCGCATGGTGTGTCTCTGATTTTTCCCGTTCCAACACCACTTCACACACCACACCATTTCAACGCACCACATTAGCTGCATTCAAATTTCGTAACAGCTGAATGATATCAAATACAAATAAATGTTTTAAAAATAAGAAAAAGAAACTTTTGAATAGTCCTTGCGTAAATGTGTCAGTAAATGAATAACCTTCTCGGTTAATTCATAAAGTAACTTTTATTTATTTGTGCTTAAAAGTGTTTTGGTTTGAAGAAAAAAAATACTATATTAATACGCCCAGTACACCCCCCAGATATAGTAAATGAAAATAATTATTTGGAGAGTAGCAATAAACTTTTTTATAATTGATAATATATTTGAAATTTTGCAAGTATTCTGTCATAAGATATTTACTCATCTGCTTAATATATTATTTAGTTTTACTATATATTTAATTCTTTTTTTTTTTTTTTTTTATTAAATAAAAATTCTTGAAGTCCGTTAATCATTAATGGATAGAATAAAAACTGATATATGAATTATTTTACCTTTGGTATATATTTATACACAGTGTTTAAAAAAAAAAAAAAAAAAACTCTTAATTTTCAAAACAATTTTTTTACAGTTTATTCATTTTTTCTTTTTTTGTACGTTTGGAGTTAATGGATGATTTAATTAGTCTCCTTTGACAGTAGAAAGTGCACAGAAGGAAGGATAAGAAGAGTAATAAATAGGAATTCTTCTATTCAAACAGCATAAATTGAGAAATAAAAGTTTAGGTAAAAAAACATTTTTTTAAAAATAGAAGCTTTTTTGAAGAGATTTTGTGAAGCTCTAAAAAGCATAAAATAAAAATTTATTCTGGCAAAGACATGCGCTATAAATAAAGGAAAATTTCAACACTAAGAAAATTCTAGAGAAAAGTATAGATATTTCATTTTTGCAAGAGTTGAAAATTTTTAAATTTTAAAAATATTTTAAAAAGCTTTCGAGACATTATGAATTTATGGCTTATCAAATACTTATATAAAAACTAATGACTTAGAATTTTGGTCTCGAAAGCTTTTTAAAATATTTTTAAAATTTAAAAATTTTCAACTGTTGCAAAAATGAAATATCTATACTTTTCTCTAGAATTTTCTTAGTGTTGAAATTTTCCTTTATTTATAGCGCATGTCTTTGCCAGAATAAATTTTTATTTTATGCTTTTTAGAGCTTCACAAAAGCTCTTCAAAAAAGCTTCTATTTTTAAAAAATATTTTTTTAATTAAACTTTTATTTTTTGCTCTTTAGTTACAAATAAAACACGTTTATTTATTTATTTTTTTTTTTATGATTTTTTGTAATAATTAAACATTTTTATTAATCTTATTTACTGCTTAAATCATTATATGAGATCATGTTATTGCTTAACACTAATTTAATTAAGGCACATTTGATTATATGTTGTTATTACTGTTATTATTATATTAATATTATAATACTAATAAAACTACAAACTGATATTTAATCTAATTTATTCGAAAATAAGATTACATGATGTGTACGAAGCACAAATGAGACTACAAACTACTATTTAATCTAACTTGTACGAAAATGAGGTCACATGATGTGCGTTAGTCACAAATGTGTCACATAAGTTACAAAATCAGTTTTAAAAAGCCAGAAATCAGTTTAAATTCAAGAAAAATCAGTTCCATCCGTCATAAGGTGGTAAGTTACGAAGACGGATCATTTCTTCTAAAGCATCTTCCTTGCAAATCTCTCCCTCGATCAAGCCGTTTGGTGTAATTTCATCAATCTCGATACCAGCGAATGACTTACAACGACTCAATGTAACAAATTTCTGTCCAGGAGTAAAGTATTTGCTTCCCAAATTCACTGCTGCTTTACTGATGGTACTTCCCTGCAATTTATGAACAGTGACAGCATAACATGAAACCATTGGCAGCATTCTTCACTCAACAGTTGTATCCAAAATTCATATCAAAATTGACAGTAATTGGTTCAATTTCTTCCACCTGCTGGGAATTTTATACTTTTATGACCACTTTAGGAATGTCATGTTCATTGAGCTGTTGTCGTCGCCATCCTGGGAATTTAATATCAACAATGGATCCCATTGTACCATTTACTAAGCTTTTGGTTATATCAACATTGCATCGTAACATCACCCTTAAACCTCGATACAGAGCCAATGTGCGAGGAACACCAGAAGTTTTATTAATATTAGCTGGAATGACCCTTCCCAATAGGACATTGATTGCACGCACGTATTGTTCTACAAGACGATCTTGTGCAACAATTTCGAATATTTCAATTGTAGGGCTCATATTTCTCATGACTAGCTGATTATGGTCTTCTACCATATTGACAGTTGACACAATTCGAATGGCTTCTCCATAAGCAAATTCCTCTTCTTGCTTACTATTTTCAGCTTTACTTACGAGGAGCTCATATTGCTCAGTGGTGAGGTTTCCTTCACGTAGGTTATTAAGTAAATTAACGAAAGTATTATCACCTCTTTGTCGGACTATTTCTTTCAGCTCACAAAAACTGAATTGATGGAACAAATGTAACAACCCTTCGATTTCCTCGGGTTGCATGAATACTGGAGAGCCTAAAACAGGAGGACTTGCATACGATCGCCGAAAAGTAAAACGTTGGTACCCCCAAAGAGATCGTTATAATTACATTTGAGCTCTTGCAAGCGACAGTGTAAATGGTATAGCGTTCTATATGGAACCATCGATATCTGGTCAATGATAACGAACCGTGTATGTCTCCTATATTTTCGCATCATTTTTAACCAAATGTTGTCAGTTGATTGTTTGCTGGTATAACTCTGCCTCTTTGAACAGCAAATTTGAAGACATAATGAAGTGTTCGACCTCCAGTCAACAACACTGCCACACCTGTATAGGCAAAAACTTTCACATACATTGACTTACATTTGGATGCAATATAAACTTGAAACTTGGCAACAGTTCAAGCGGTAGACAGCACCACCTGGTACAGATTGCGCGATTTTTTTATTTAACAGTCACCAAGAATTTGTAAAAGTGGAATATGATATGAATAAAAGGCGATTAGAATAAAAGAAACGTTGATTATATATATCATATATCACTTCTTAAAATTATTGGTGATGGTGACAGTTGAATAAAAAAGTCACGCAATCTGTACCAGGTGGCGCTGTCTACCGCTTCAACTGTTGCCAAGTTTCCGAGCAACGTGACAGGCATCTAGTTTAGGAGGCTATGCTCTAACCAACGGAGCTAACGAGAAATGCAATGCGTTGCTTATATTTACTTTAAAGGGGTTGACACCTAGTTATTTGGCGTGTCACGAAGACACGATGAGAAATTCCAATTTCAATAAAAAGCTTCTAAAAATTTTTTTATTTATTTATTTTTACTTACAATTGTAATTTGTGCTTTTTGTAACTAGATAAAAAGCCGTTTAAAACACTCTTGAAAAATTATTAGGATATTGTTACACAATGATTTTTTTTTTTTTTTTTACCAATTGACACTTTTTCTATTAATTAATTGCAGAAAATAACACCTCGGCCCGGCTAGGATCGAACACGCGACTCTTGCATTATCAACATGACGCTGTAACCAGCTGATTCATTAAGAGATACAATGAGCTGCTTACATTTTTTTTTCTTAAATATATATATATAATGGAAGCGTCTTGGTTTTTTAACGAGACAAAAAGCCGATGACAAATCCAATTTCATATAACAGTAAAATAATATATATATACATATATATAAAGCTTCTAAAAATATTTTTTTATGTATTTTTTACTTAAAACATTTTATTTCGTGCTTTTTTAATATCAAAAATGTTTTGTGTTTTCCAATATCTAAAAAAAAAAAAAAAAAAAAAAAAAAAATGTTTAAAAAAAAAAACTCCTCAAAAATTCCTTAGTGTAAGCAACGAAAAATTTTCTTGTATCAGTTGACACCTTTTCCACTAATTATCTGCAAAAATTTACACGCTGGACCATCCGGGGGCCGAACTCGCGACCACCGCGCTGCTAAGGTGACGCCCTTACCAACTGAGCCAAAGAGCGACAAGCGAGAGAGCTTATATTTACTTTAAAATGAAGGCGTCTTGTTCACTAGCGTGACACGAAGACACGATGACCAAGTCAACTTCAATTAAAAACCTTCTAATTCTAATAATATTCAATATTTTTCAGGTGAAAATGATAGCAAAACGTTTCATCAAACGGAAAAAAAAAAAAAGAAGAAGCAAAAATGCAGCACTAAATTTACAACGCATTAAAGGAAAAGAAATAAAAAAAAAAATATTTTTAGTAATTTCTGGAAGGAGTAGAGTTACAACAACAACAACAGCAACACCAATAATAATAATGAATAATTTTATTCGTATTTATAGAATAAAAAACTAGACTTGAAACAGAGCAGAAATGTCAATGTTTACACAACGTGAAAAACGCCAATGTAAAAAAATGTTAAGTGCAGACTGCAGTTTCGGTAGCGTAGAGCGTACCGTCATCAACGCAGAATGACGAAGTGGATTATTGCTTATATATATATAGGTAGGAAAGCGGATTATCCGCTCAAATGATATTATTCGTATTTCTTTCTTTACATTTTGAAATTTTGATCCCGCGTGTTATTATTATGCATTTCTATTTTATTTATGTACTTTCATCACGTCTTGTATTTTTGCGTGTTTGCATTTTAACTCCTATCTGCACTCATAGGATGCTTATTATTTTTTCTTGAAAAAGTATTTTTTTCAGTTATTTTCCAAAATGGGAGAAATGTATAATGAAACAAGTGCCTTTTTAGGCGAGAGATTTTTTAAACTTTGCCCACACAGAAATGAAGTTACTTTGAAATTCAAGTTTCAATATCAACATCCTTCCTTATACAAGCAAAATTTGTTGATTATTTGCATATTTGAATAATTACTTATTTATGAGAGAATTAAACAATAATAATAATTCTTTTAAAAAGTTATCTCATATTAAATTCATATTCACTTCGAATTTCTGTATGATAACACGATACTTTCCTATGACGTAAAAACTTTTGAGCATACATTTAACAATTTTTATTAAAATGTACTGCATTTTAAGGATTCTTGTGCACTTAAATTTGTATTTAAAAAACAAATAGTTTGTAAAGTAATTCTTGCTTTAACTTATAACAGTTGAAATGTAATTTACATTCGCTTAAAGTATCATACATTCTAAATAAATTCACCTCATCATTTCTTGAGGAACAAGGAAAAAAAAAGCCCTTAAAGCATCCTCAGCTCATTGATATTCATTACATGATGCCACTTTGTACTTTTCCCTTTATGCGAAGTTTTTTTTTCTTGAAACTTTTAGAGCTTAGGAATATATTTTGAATATTTGAAGAAAAAAAGCATTATGCATTATTTTAGCTATAATTATTTTTAATAAACATAGTTGCTTTTTTCTATATTTTGTAAAGACGTTGTGTGTAATAATTATATTAAACATGCGTGTAATAAAATTAACGAGGAAAAAAATTGCTACAAATCCATAGACATTTTGATGAATGTTCCACAAAATAAATGCAATTATAATTCAAGTTAAGTATATATTAAAAGCAAACAATGTACATGCAATTAAAATGACAATTTGCTAGAAAACGGATTACTTTACAGACAGATACAAATCTGAGTTAAGTTCAGGTTAAACATATCTTAGTAAGTTTATCAAATAAAGATTAAATTATATGTATTTGATATGTTTATTTGTATAAATGAATAACACTGCTCTGAAAAAAAAAAATCGAGATCTGATACCATTTTTGCTGATTCTTATGTAAAATGATCTCCTGAATCCGAATATGACTCCCAGTTTGTACAGTCACCCACCGTTTTCTAGTAACACAACCCCTCCCTCAATTTTTTTCCCTGTTCGATAATTTTATGACCATGAATTTGATTTGAAGAATGAAAAATAATTAATTTAACACCTAAAAACAAAAAACAAAATATATAAAGTTTTAAGAATTGCATTAATAACAGAATAAAAAAAAATGTAAGATATGTAATGCATAATTTCAGCGGCAAATCCCACACCAAAATGTTTCCCTTGTCGCAAATGTCTATGTTTTAGAATTTTCCGACTCTGTAGCCCCTCAGAAGATATTTAACTGTTAAAATTCTCCTACTCCCCTTCCTAAAAATAAAATTTATAGCCATAAAATAACCAAAAAATGATAAAAATATCGGCAATTCCTAAAAAAACAGTGGGTGATAGCTCAAAATTGGCGTCATATTCGGATTCAGGAGGTCATTTTACATAAGAATATGCTGAAATGCTGCAATTTTCATGCTGAGCAGTCTAATGTCTTGTAAAATGAATAATAAATTATGCCATGTATTAAAACACACCTAACACTAGCAATGTGTTCTAATACATATTTTTCATAGAATTATGTATTCTTAAATAATACGATTTTATTTTATGTTTTTCTAATTATTCATGTACTAATTATTCTTTCTAAATATTAATAACGTTCATTAATATTCTTGAACATAAATTGTGCATTTATGCTTATTATATTTACTTCACATGAAGCAAACATTGTTATACTGCATCTATAATACTAAAATTCTCTGTTAGATATACTTGATGAACAATGCCTCGGAAAATCATGTTTGTAATGCGATACATTCTCCTTATTAATGGGCATGATATACTATTTAGATGTAATAATCTGTATCATTGGAAATATTATATTGCATCAAATTTAGGATGGAACTATTATGGTATAATATACGTTCAGAGTTACTTAATATTTTGCATTAAAATTATATATATATAAATTAATATTAGTCTTTTTTAAAGGAAAAATACTCATACTGACTATGTCGAATTTTATAAAATGCAATATATATCAATACAAATATTTCACTAACGTGGAGCAGTTACGATTAAATTTTGTAGAAACGATACGATAATGACCTCATTGGAGAACAAATTTCTGAAATTCATTGCGTAGTCTAAATAATAATAATAATAATAATAATAATAATAATAATAATAATAATAATAATAATAAAAACACTTTTGGATAATAATCTATCTGTATAAATATTTCTCTAACGTTGACCAGTCACGATTAAATTTTGTAAGAAGGATACGATAGTGACGTCTTGGGAGAACAAATTTCTTAGATTCATAATAACAAAAATTTAATCTAATGCACGTAATTTCAATTTTTGAGTTTTAAAAACGTTCTTGAAAGTGTACTAGGTTTTCGATTCATTTAAAATAACTCAAATCTCTTCCTTTTATTCAAAAAGTAATTTATGCAAAAATTCTTACTAAACCTGTTTTAGCTTATTTTAAAAGTAGATTGAATTTTATTATATTACCTTTATTGGTCTTGTGTCTTAATTTGCAATCCTCCTTTATTGTATTAAAATGCTGGGTAAGAGAAAGTCGTGTGAGTGACCCATTAGATTTATATATGTATATGGATAGATAGATATAGCGATGCTTTGGTTTAGAGACAATTAAAGGCAGAGGCTCTCTTTTTTGTTGTTTGATATTTTCAGACATTTATTCGCCTCTCCAATCGTTAATGTTTGGATGGTTTCTCAGCCTATCTTTAAACTACAAGTATATATATATTTATATATTATATATAACATTCAAGAATTTAACTAATTAAACTTTTTTAAAATGCAGTTTATTTGTTTAATTTATTCAGTATATTATTTGCATGTTTGTTTTACAACTTTTATTAACGAAAAACAAATTTTAATTGCATTAGAGATACAAAAGAAAAAAAAACTAATGTTTATTTTTTTTTTATTTATTTATTTTTTAATATTATTTCATTAAAACCAAATTTTCATCTATTGTTAGAAAAAAAAAATTGTTCTTTTGAAATCGGGATATTTTATATATATTCTTTATTCTTTATTTTCAAGCCTTGTTCTAAAAAGGAAATTATTAGACAACACCCAAAAATTCAATCTTGTAGAACAGAAAGGAGATAGAAAAAAAAGGCCTATAAAGAGACATAAAAATTCCCGTTAGACATCATAAATTTCTGTCCATTATGCGATTTTGTGGCCAAGTGACTCATAAATATGTTATTATGGTGATCGTAAGTAGGTAATTCAGCGTAGAACTTTTAATTTGCCAAGAATAATAAATATGGTACATTGAATACTCAAATAGCTTTGGATAAAATATTTATATATATTCTCATAAATATGATATACAAATATGAATATAAAACTGATATAAATAAAAGAAATAAGTTTATTAATTTGTTGTAAAGTTATATGCAAGGCTGTATAAATATTTCAAATAAAACTATAAATATTACCAGTAAAACATTTGAAATAGCGTTTTAAGCACATTTTTGTTAATATTATTCTAAATATTTTCCACAAAAAAAATAAGAAAGTGGAGAAAATACGAGTTATTTCTATTGTGCATTCGGACAAAATATTTGTTTTGTTCATCGAATATGACACAGAAAACACAATAATGAAGATTGCACATATAAATCTATTGATAATAAACTGATTGTAATAAAGGTCATCGGATTGCTACAAAATTTTATATATAGATGATTCATGAAAGACGTTCAAGTAAACAGAAAATATGTATTGCAGATGGCGCTTAGCTCAGCTTAGAGAAACGGCAAATTTCACAAAAGGTATGAAAAACATGCGATGAAAAAGCAAATAACAAATTTTCGATTTGTTATTTATGCCAAATTAGTCATTTCATTATAATATATTCCATGTTTCATGAAAAGTGCCAACTAATGGACATTTTTAAAATAGACGTTTTATTGCTTCAGGAAAGCTTATGTATCTTCTACATTAGAAATTTGGTCATTTTAACTGCAAGATATCATTCCTGCACACGATGTATACGAAAATTACTTTTAAATTACGGCTTTAGTTATGTTTTACTTATTAATATTATCGATTTAACTTTCTAACAAAGTTGAAAAATATTTATGACTTTGGTTTATTTGTTTATCTGTCCAAGCTCTACCAACTGTAAATGTCCATGAGATTCTTTAAAAATAATATATGTTATCCAATTTCCAATACGTTATCCAAATGGTATATATTATGGTGTTCCCTACTGAAAATTTCATACATACTTCCACTACTTTGCTTACAGAGATTATCTAAAAAATTCTAAAGCATTGCATCATATGAAGAGGTATTCTAAAAACCATATATTAATACCTTATTGTGTGCAATCCACAATGAAGTTAAATTTTACTACCCATACGCACAAATTTTGTTCATAGAGCATAGCTGATTAGCATTAAGATTTACAAGGCTACACAAAAATATTCAGGTACATTATGCGCTACACATGAAAATTATTGAAATTACATTTTCGTATTTACCAAGCGTTTTTAACGCTTTTTAATAATTCTTAAGAGTTATTATGATTTGACCTGTTCCTCTGTCTGTCTATTCTTCTGTTGTCTGATCTCTAACTCCCCTAAATATTCATAGAATTACTTGAAACTCACATACGTTATTTACATTTGCTATGGTATGTCCCCAAATATCTCAATTAAAAGCGATTTCGCTGAACTTAATGATTATAAAAGTTTCGTATTTTTAAATGATCTATCAGATGGGGTAACATAGGTGGGGCCTCGCGGTTCCCAAGAGGCCCCACGGGCTACAAACTCATTTTTTTTTTTTTATTGAAACCATATTTTTTCTTTACAGAATCGTGTTAAGCGGAAAAAGCAGTCTTAGATCATGTATTGCTTTATATATATATATATATATATATATATATATATATATATATATATATATATATTGAAGTAGGAGGACCCAGGGTCCCAATTCTTACACTAAAAAAAAAAAATAATAATAATAATAATAATAATAATAATAATAATAATAATAAAATTCCAAAATGTCTGAATGAAAAAGCGATTTCGCTTAACACAATGATTACAGAAGTGCCGTACATTCAAATGATCTATCAGGTGATGTATTATAGATTGATTACTCAGGGGCCCAATGTGAAACAAACGCATTTTTTTTTTTTTTTTTTTTTTTATGGAAACCATATTTTTTCTGTACGATATACTACAACATTTCTGGAAAGCGTATTTTTTTGTAAAACGAGACTGAGGAAAAGCATCTTTTAATAATAAGAATAAGAATAATAAGAAAAAAACAATGGAGTTTGTGACACGTGCGATCTTACGACCTATGAGGGCTCACATATGTTACATCATTTAATAGATCATTTTAATGCACGGCACATTTATGATGATTGTATTCCTTGAAATTGCTTTCTTATTAAGATATTTTCAAATTTCCAGAGTTTGCATTACAACATATGTTTCTGTGCCCCGTGGCACCTTTCTCTGAAAAAGTAAAAAAAAAAAAGTGATATAATAGATTTTTTACACAAAACACGATACAGTGAAGAAAAATCTTAGATTTCTATTTGGAAAAATTAAGTTTAGGGCCATGCGGGACCCTAAGGTCCGCGAGGTTCCTCCTATAATGCCTCATATGACAGACAATTTGAATGCACGAAACTTTTGTAATCATTGTTCTAAGCGACATTTCTTTTTCGTTGAATATTTTGCGATTTCCATATTTTTTATAACAACATAAGAATCGGGGTGTCTGCCCCCCCCCCCCAATAATAATAATAATAATAATAATATACATCATTTAATACACATTTTTCCAGTTTAACATGATGTGAAGAAAAATATGGTTTCTATTGGCAGAAAGGGAGTTTCTGTCACGTGATGTCCCTATGGACTCCGGGGATGGGTTATCTGTCATACCCCATCTCATATATAATTTGAAAACATGGCGCCTTTGTGGTCATTGTGTTCAGCGAATTCTTTTTTTTTTTTTTTTTTTTTTTTAGATATTTTGGGATTTTTAGACTGTTTATTACAGTATCAAAATCAGGCCCCTGTGCCCCCCTACGCTTAAGAAAAAGCAACACATGCTTTAATACAGATTTTTTCCGTTTAACATGATTCTCTGAAGAAAGGGTATGGTTCCTATTTGAAAAAATTGAACTTGTGTCACATGGGGTCCCTGAACACCACCTATGATATCTCATCTGATAGATCGTTTGAATGTTTGAACAAACGATTTTTTTTTAAAAAAACAATATGTTTATCGAAATTGTTTTACTTTCGAGACGCTTTTGGTATATCCAAACTTATGAAACACCTTATATATATATGTGTGTGTGTGTGTGTGTGTGTGTGTATGTATAAGGTAAAGCTACGAGAGATTGCGCGGTAGGAGAGATTGAACACATGGCAGATCAGCGGGAAAGAGTAGATTGAGGAATTTGTGACTTCATGTGTTTTACAACATCAAAAGTGGAGTGCCGACTTGCATGCGCATGTTGATTCCTTCAAGATTCTAAAATAAAACATGACTAATTTGTCTCATTTTAAAAAATAAATGCTCAAACTTTCATATCCCTTCCTAGAAATTTCTATAGAAAGATAGTTGTATAAAATATTTTTAAATTAAAAAATGTCTCATAAGCAACTATCCTAGGCTAAAAACAAAGATTCTCTCCAGAAGCGAATATATATATACTTATATGTATATATATGTATATGTATAATATTAGATGTAACTGACATATGTATAACATATAATATTTTTTAGGTAAAACTGTTTATTTTTTAATTGTTATTGTACTCAGAATACTTTTGCAAATTTTATAATGCGGAATGATAGATGAGAAAATAATAAGAAAGTTTTGTAATGCAGATATTTTGGCACGTAAATGGTAAAGAAAACAAATCATTTAATTTAAATGTTGCAAAAAAAAGTAAAATAAAAATGGTAAAGGGGTGGCACAATTTTTTTTTCCAAGCCGATTTCGAATGCTCGAAGAGATATTAGAGATATTATATAATGGTCAAACAACCCAAAACAATGTTAAAATTCATAAAGATAGATAATTTAAAAAAAAAAAAAACAAAAAAAAAAAAAAAAAAAAGAGGCAATTGTAAAATTTTAATAAAGAAAAATAATTTCGAATTTTAAGACGCAATAGCATGTCTAGTAAAAAAAAAAAAAAAAAAAAAAAAAAAAATCATCAGCTTTTTTCAGAGAGAATTTAAAATTAATTCCTCTTGCTAAGCAACTTATCATATTAAAGAAACTAATTCCTTTGTCAGCAATTTAAAATTCTTTCTTTCATTTTCTGATTTCTTTTTTTTTTTTTTTTTTTGAGTCTAAAATATTGTAAAAAAGATTATATTTAACATCGAACAAGCATAAATTAAAGAATAAACTAAAAAATCAATATGTATAATTGCTTTTATTTAAGGTATTTTGAGGAATAAATCCATAAGAATTGTTGATAAATTAACAACTAGGCTGAATGAGATAAATAATATATATATATATATAAATATATGTACAGTATTCTTTTTTTTTTTTTCAGTAATGAAAAACATGAATAGTGTTTTAGCTTTTGCATATTTCTATTAATTACCGAGCTGCTTGAAATAAAATTTGTAATTGAAACAGTTACAATACATGTGATAAATGGTTATTAGAATTCAATCGCTCATCATTGTTGTAATAAAAACAAGAATAAAAAATCATGTAGTACGCATTGAATATTAAAACTTTCTAACTTTCCTACGTTCTTTGCCTACGTTACCACACAACGGACAGAAGGACTGAAAGGCATAGAGATAGACTAATTGAATACATAATCACTCTTAAACATTGTTGGAAAATCTTAAAAATGCTTAACTTAAAAGAAAATGGAACCCTTAAATTCTAATTGCAGTGAGTAATGTATCTGAATATTTTAGTGTATCCCTGTAAATCTGAATGTTAACCATATGATATTCTATACAAAGCATTATTTTAGCATATTAACAATAAATATTTTCTTTATGATTTTTACAGTAAAAAGTTATTTAAATATGATTTATAAAAGTGTTCGTCCTAAAACTGAATGCACTGGCATTTTTTGGGTTGTCTCTGTAAGCACATCAGTTTTTTTTAGGCATTTTAAATGGGAACACTCCATAATGAACCTAAATATTACATACAATTTTTATAAAATTCTGAAAATATTTACGGATGATGGAAGCAAACAAACGGACAGACAGACAGATGAACTGTCGGACAGACCGATACACAAATTAAAATAATATTTACACTTAAACATTGTTAGAAAATGTAATAAAATGTAATTTCTAGAAAGCGCTTAATGTAAATGAAAATGCAATTCCAGCAAATTTCTTATAACAACCGTTAATGTAACTGGATATTTTCGTGTGACCCACTAAATCTTATTGCTTATCGTACTGTATTCTGTATAAACCATTCTTTTCTACATATGAATAACGTAGTTCAATTTCATTAAGATTTTACAAAATAAAGTTATTAAAATTTGTTTTATGAACAAATACCTTTTACAGAATGCTATGCTTCAGAATAATTTTAGCTGTCCCTGTATACAAATCAGTGGTGTAATTTACCCCTTTTATATTACAAGACATCTGATAGTGCACTTTGAATAACATATTTTAATTTCATTAAAATTTGTCTGAATTAAAGGCATTAAAACATGGTTTATAGAAATAACTCTCATAGAACACAATGCTTTCGAATACTTTCGAGTGTTTCTTTATACAAACCAGTATAGGTATTTACTCCGTTTTCAATAGGGAGCATCCGATAATAAACTTAAAAAACACATATGTGTTTCAATAAATTCCAGAAATATTTACTTGGGTTAGAGCGCAGACAGACAGACAAACAAACCGAAGTCATTAACACTTTTCAACCTCGTCGAAAATTGTTGAAAAAGCTTTTTTAACCCTCGCTTTTCCAAGATCACGGCGTTACTGCAGAAAAATTGCTTTCAGGTGCCGCTTGGCACGTTTGGCGAATATCACCAGCACCGCACCTTTTTGTATCGTTTAGAAGTTGCAACATTCCACTGGTTACGTTTGCTATCTCGGGCGAATTATTGCACTTTTTGAATAAGGCGTGCTTAACTAAATTTCAACTACAAAATGGGGTCAAAATGACCCCATCTTGGGAAAGCGATGGTTAAGCATACAAAATTAACGTCAGTGGAAATTGAAATTATAATTTATTATGCATTTAACGTTTCTTGTATATAATATTCAAATATCATTTTGAATGTTGTGAAATAATGTAGTGAAAACAAATCTAGTGTATAACATACTTGATATCATCTGATATCAATCTATATTATTAAACAATTTGTACAAAGAACCATTTGATTTAATTTTATCAATAAATTTGCACCAACGTTTGTGACAAAACTATTATAATCATAATATGCAGTAAGACCTGTGTTATATGTTCATAGTAAGAAATGAGAAATCTTTAAACAACCACCAAAAATTTAAAAAAACTCATAACTTTTTTTTTTTTTTTTTTTTCAAATTTACAAGGGTTTTTTTCTTCTTCTTTTTTTTTTTTGTGTGTGTGTTTATTTGAAATTTCTAAATATTATTTTTCAACACGAGATCTCTGGTACATTTTTATTAATGTATAGCGTTACAAAATTTCTTATTGTCTACTTCTTAACGAGCTTTTGATGTCTTCAATTTTCTTTTTTAATTATTTGTGTAATCTATTTTTTTTCCGTTATAATTCCATCACTTTTGAAAAGTACTGATTTATCTTGCGTGACGTTACGAAAAAATACTTTATTATGTGTTAACTTGATGTTTAAATTCACGTGACAACAAAATAACTTCGTGAGAACTTTATTGCTATGTAGCGAATCACACAATTTACTGACAGGTAACAAAGTTTAAGCGTGTTAAAGGGAACTTTTCAGAAACATGACAGTGAACATAAGTAATATAAAAATATTTCTCACACCATATTATTTATTACTGCATATTTTCATAAGTATTTCTACTTGTCCATCTAGTTACCAAAAGACAAAATGAAATAAAAATGAAATAAAATTAAGCAGAGCTAGCAATCCTCTGGATTATTAGATACCTCTATATCTGTAATTATATATATATATATATATATATATATATATAACATAGTTATGGAAAATTAATAATGCGAAAACAAAAACATTCTAGAGATATTTGTATGGAATATTTCAAAAAATCGGCAGATCCGTAAAAAAAAAAAAAAAAAAAAAAAAAAAAGTGATAAAAACAATTTATTATTTTCAAGTCACTTCCTCGGACATGTCACGATTTTAGTTTATTGTGGAGCACAATTAATAATTGTCCTTATTTTACACCATTTTTTATCTAGAGAAACTTTCTCCAATACATAATTACGATTAAATTAGAAAAGTAATATCTTTCAAGAAAAGTGGTGTGAATAAAAAACATGTGCTAATAATTCTCCTGAATAAAATATATGTTGGAAAGTCTACATTATTTAATCTAGTTACAAATAAACAAGAAATTTTAAAATCGAAATATCAGTACCTGTTTCTATAATTTCCGCTTACACTAACCATAAACTATGCCATAAATAGATATTTTAACCCTCGCTTTCCCAAGATCATGGCGTTACTGAAAAAATATTTCTTTAAAGTGCCGCTTGGCACATTTAGCGAAAATCACCAGCACCACGCCTTTTTGTATCGTTTAGAAGTTGCAAAATTCCACTGGTTACGTTTGCTATCTCTGACGAATTAACGCACTTTTTGAATGAGGCGAACTTAACTATATTTCAACTTCAAAATGGGGTCAATGTGGTCTTGGAAAAGCGAAGGTTAATTAAGAATTTTATACTACTTGTTTTATTTAGTATGAAAGTCAATTGAAGTGAGAGAAAAATGCAGAGCTAGTGCAAAATACTCAAATTGTTACCTATTATTATTATTTAATTCGCAATAATTAAAAAGAGAATTTATAAGATATGCTTTTTATTTAATTATTTATTTATTTTATTTTATCTATCGTTGGTATTAAGACTAATTGAATCACCTTTCACATTTCAAATAAAATTTATTTATTTTTTTATAATTTCGTTGTTATTCCGTAGATATAAAACAAAATGAAGAAAAAACATGTAAAAAGACATTTAAACATGTAAAAGACATGTAAAAGACATTTAATTTAACATTATAGATTAACAAATAATTTGGTTCGCATGGATTGGAAAAAAATTTTCAACTGTATGATTAAATCATTTACTATTTGTGTATTTTTCTATATAAAGACACTATAAAATTCCTTTTGTTTTTAATTGGAAAAGAAAAAGGAAAAAAAAGAGAAAAGATAATTAATAGAATGTTGCTCTTCTGATTCTCTCACTTAGTGATTACAATATTTTGTTAAAAAAAAAAAAAAAAAAAAAAAAAAGGAAATCTACAAAGATATGCTTTGTTTTAGCTATGCCGTGAAAAGTCTTTGAAGTAAAAAGCATTATAAATAATGCTTTCATGTAGCACTGCGCATTGTCTTACTTGTGCATATGGAACATATGTTGCACTATGAATTCATTAGTGTAATAGAAAATTAACTTGTACAATTTCCCTTTATATCTCATGATGAACGAAAACAACTGTTTGGGACCTTGTAAACTAAATGGTTACTCTAATAATACATTATTATTTTAATGAAAAATGTATTTTTATACCTTAATATATCTATATCTATATATCTATATCTATATCTATATCTATATCTATATATATATATATATCAGATTTCTTATGTTGTATGTAGAGTAAAAATATTAAATTATGCTTTAAAGTTATACCTCTCATAGACCATAATGCATCGCAAGTGTTTGCAACCTCTGAACTCCAACCAGTTGCGATATTTTTACCATTTTTACTAGCGAACATATCATAGTGAACGCCAGTATCATAAATAAATTTCAAGATATTCTATTACAAATATTAACTGAAATTAGAGAGCAGATAAATAGACGCATACCAAGACAGTCAGATATACAAATAGAAGTCAAAATCACTTTTAAATGTTGTTTGAAAACTGTTAAAACTTTTACAACAAACGAAATTATAATTGAAATAATTCCAATTATAACCCTTGAGTATCTCAATATTTTTGTGTGACCTATAAATTTTAATGTTAATCATACCAAGGTATACAGAAATTGTTTTTTGTGCAGCTAAAAATTAAATAACTATTTTATCATAATTTGTTCAATCTAAAGGTATCCAAATGTGATTTATAAAAATGCCTTAAATAGAGCGCAATGTATTAGAATATCTTTATGTGCCTATCTTTGAATTTCTCGTGGTATTTGTAACTTTTTCAACAGAGGACATGTCATAGTGAACTTGAATAACATACATTAGTTTTTGGAAATCCTGAAAATATTTACGGACGTTTGAGCTTGGACAAACATACAAACTAGTATTAAACACTTTCTAACTTTGTTAGAAAGTGTTAAAGTTTGTTAGAAAGACTGAACCGATTTTCGCGCGGCTTGTTTTACAAAATGACCCATGTTATCGACTCTTGTAATGCGGATTCTTTCAATCCACCACTTTGTTTCTTACATTTTCTGTGTTTGCCTTCTGTCTCGTTGGCGGTATCGCTTTTAATTTTTCTAAAACAGTTCCTTTTCCATTTTTATCATAGTAATGGCTTCATTTAAACCGGAATTTTGTTTATTTCATCAACTGTGTATATTTTCATTTTACCACTGCTTTGACATTTTGTCCAAAATTTATTCTGCCCATTTACCATAATAACATCTTCTTTTAGTAAAGAATTTGTTTCCCTATAACATAACCAAAATAGCACAATCGAGAATGATAATGGGAAAAACAGTGGGGACACTGACCGAGGTTTAACTAAGAATTCGGGCTTTTTTTTCGTGTGCGTATAGCGCGCCAGGGTAAAATCGCTGCTGCAGGCATTGGGGATTCAAACCCGGCATATTGTGGGCAAGAAAGACTCTGTCGAAGACTGGGGTGGACTTCACCGAAAATTCAATGGAATTTCATTTCAAAAGTATATATATATATATATATATATATATATATATGTTTAGTATATGTATGTATAGTTTTATGTATATATAATATTTATATAACTGATTCATTTGTAGACATAGCGAAGAGGGCGAATTCCGAATTATTCTTGAATTTTAACTTGTTTTTCATTTTCCCAGTTTATTACAAACCATTTTAAAAAACTATTAACTTCAAAGTTATCCATTTTCTTAAAAGCTATTGGACATTACATATAAATAAATCTAAGTGATAATGGCATTTTCTCACAAAAATTCATTAAAAATGTCTTATAGAAAAGGAGGAAATTGCTTTTTCTTGAAGCTTACTGTCCTGTAATCTTAATTAAATGAGTTATTGTCAAAAGAAAGGAAAAGAACTAGATAATATCGCGTATGATCTTTTTGGATTTACGGAGAAAGGACTGAAATAAAATTTCATTTAACCTATTAAAAGTGTTTTTTTTTAATTAAAAAGTCACATAATGAAGTTTTTTTAAATTAAAATGTCGTGAATAAAAAAATAATTAATATTCCATTGTTTTCTAAGAATGTTACATTAGTATGACATTCGTGTTAACGTTTCATTATTATTATTATTATTATTATTATTATTAAATGCCTAATTTTTCACGGAATTGAAAGGGAATGGGTAAAGTACTTTTTTTCATTCTGAATGTATCAGTCAGAACCTGATATTATTCAAACATTCAAGGGATCTTATTGTTATGTTTAGATTATTTTAGAAACTCTGCCTCTAACTATATAATATTGTATGAGAAGCGAACCCTTGATCAGACAGCACACTTGAATGCGTTAATCTTTTCGCATCATACTCCGCTCAACATGGCACTATCAACAGTTTATTCTGACTTGTTAAATACATTAATTGTTGAACAGATGCTGAATATAAGACTTTCAAACACATAAATTTTCTTTCAATGGGTGTGCGTCGCAGCGACAGAATTTCGCACGAATTTTCTGCAGCTCCAATACCCCTGAAACCAATTTAACAAACAGAAATATATATATATATAAACTTAAATTGTTTCTGTATTTAGCGCATTTTTTTCTGTATTTCTCTTAGAATTATTACTATTGAAAACGCAAAAAAATAATAATCACACCTCCTATTTAAAACTGGTGTATTTTAGTTCATATGTTCATTTGTACAAAACATCTATAAAATGTATATACACCATATCTCTATAAATAAATCCGTTTTTTCTTAATGAATTACGAATTCTTTATTATCCAACTATTCCGCACAGTAAGAAGGGTTTTCTACAAAATTAATACCCTCTGCAAGGGAAGGAGAAAAATAAATGATTTTTGTGTCTCTGTCTAAAAAAAATTCTTAAGTTTCTTGTTTTAAAATATAACAAAAACCAATAATTAAATTTAAGTTTAAACCAATTTTATAAATTTCCATAAACGGGATAGTAAGGCATTAACGCCTCTTAACATATTCTTTCATATCCTAAAGAAAGGAAAATGCATATCTAATAATGCATTAACATGTAATAAATGCAAATAACTATAAAATATTTTAGGAGATTCCCCACCAAGAAGCTGAGATAGAGAAAACGTGTTTTCAACACATTCCCTCGTTTTTCAAGGAAAAAATAGATATCTATATCTATCTATATATATATATATATTTTTTTTTTTCATAGTATAAGAAAAAAATCCTAAAAAACAATTTCAGCAATTTTAGGAATTTGTTCCAAATGACAGAGAATGTGTTTAAAAATAAAGTTTTTCATATATCCCTTCATAGCGCAAGAAAAAGAAGAAAAAATCAAATATCCGTAATATCCTTGAAATAGTTTCGAGACCTACAAATAAATTTCAAAATATCAGAATTTTGCTACCAAAGAATGCAGGGAAAATCATGTATTACAAATTTCTTCATATCTGAAAGAACAAATTACTGATATATATATACAGGGGGATTAAAAAAAAATACGTGGACAAAATGATATGGTAGATCAGTCATACAACAAGGATCAAAAATCCCTAGAGGGCGCTAGAGCCACAAGAGGGTGTTGCGATACAAACACGAGCTGGGCAAGCGGAGATTGTCTTCGAGCCGTGGATGCGTTGGGCGTAACATGGCGAGTTACACACACCGCGAAATGGTTGACATGCATTTAATTTATGGCATAGCCAACTGCAATGGACGAGAAGCCTTGCGAATGTATCGTAAGAAATATCCTGGTAGAAAGGTACCCAGCCACTCATTCTTTGCCACTCTGAATCGACGATGGTGAGAAACCGTCTCGTTCGACGTGCACAAGCTGGATGCTGGTCTCCAACAAATAACTTGAACAGTTGATGCTGAAGAAAGAGTTGTCCAAGAACTCCAGCGTAATCCTTCAACGTGTACACGAGTTGTATCCCGAAAGACCCATATCCCCCAAGCTACCGTCTGGCGCACTGTACATGACGAAGGACTACATCCTTATCTTTTACAACGCGTCCAGGAACTGGAACCGGGAGACTACAACAATGGTATCGATTTTGGCGGTGGTTTTTGCAAGAAAGCGCTGCAGACCAAAACTTCGCAGCAAGTGTTCTCTTCACGGATGAGGCTGCATTCTCATTAGAGGGTGTGATGAACTTTCACAACCTGCATACGTGGGCGGATGAAAACCCGCATGCTACACGTCCGCACGGCGCACAACGAAAATTTTCCGTTAACGTGTGGACTGGCATTGTAGGAGACTGTTTACTTTGTCCGTACATTCTGCCATAAAGACTTAACGGTCCCATATATCTAACATTCTTGCAAGAGGTTCTGCGAGAAATGCTGAATGATGTTACGATGTCAATTCGTCAACGCATTCGATTTCAACACGACGGAGCTCCTGCCCATTTCAGCACAGACGTCAGAGCACATCTGCAGGCTCCTTTTCCTGGCGGGTGGAATGGTCGTGGTGGACCAATCGCATGGCCACCACGATCACCAGACCTGTCTCCCTTAGATTTGTCCTTATGGGGATTTTTAAAAGGACTTGTGTATGAAACAGCTGTTGCAACGCCGGAAGTCTTGGTAGGAAGAATCGTTGTGGAATTGTTCGATAAACGTGAAGAATTGTTCGATATACACCTGGTATCTTTGAGAAGGTCGGCGATCTATGCAACGTAGATGCCAGGCGTGTCTGGCGAAAACTTTGAGCATCTCCTGTAGACTCAAAATTTGGCTTACATTAGTCGCGTGTGAGTGAGTAATTCTCAATAAAATGACCTGTAATGGTTTTGTTTCTTCTCTTTGTGTTATGTATTATTTTAGACTCCCTGTAACGGCTCTGGTTTGCGGTTACGATCCTCTGTTCCTATGAGATATTTGATCCTTGTTGTATGACTGATCTACCATGTCATTTTTTCCACTTTTTTTAATCACCCTGTATATATATAATCTGTACCCCAGAGGTAAAAGACATCATGTCTATTTTGTAAGAAAAAGTTACCACCATGTCTTTGACGTGCTACAATGAAATATTTAATCATGGATAACGAATATGAACATGTTTTTATTTTCCACTGTTATATATCTGTTGTAATAACTATAAATTAGTGCTTAATGCCTCTGTATAAAGCGAAAAAGTTACATAAAATACATAGTGATAACTCTTTTCATAAAATGGACATGATGTCGTTTGCCCATAGATGCAAACATTTTATTTTATCTTTGAGCAATTTTAGCCAGGCCTTTATTCCATAGATATAGTAATAAGACATAGATTGATCATTGAGGGGGGAGAAGGCTGATTTCTCTTTACTCGGAAAAAAACGGCCATTTTACTCTCTTATTGATGTTTTTCCTCGAGTGAATATACACGGGAATATACACGGGAATACACACAGATAATTTAGCAAATAAAATTTATGTACTAAAAGAGAATGAAAAACTCCAGATACCCATTTTGCTTTGCTTCTTTCTTTTCGTTTTCCTTTTCTTTCTTTCTTTTTTTTTCGATACTCTAGTATACTCATGTCTGCACAAAACTGACTTTCTTTCTTTCGGCATTTATTATTATACATCTTTGAGAGAATAATTGTCTGCATTCATCATGAAATATAATTTTAATAAATTATAATTTAATAAATTATTTGTATTGCGTTAATTTATATAGGATTGTATATAGAAAAAAATCTTGTGGTAGCCACAACATATTAGTTATATATAAAAACTTCCATGCCTTCGAACTGCATTTGAAAGAATTTTGAGAATTCCGTATTACTTACTAATGTAAAATATTAAAAAGTATTAAAATTAAAAAAAGTATTGCATTAAATATGAATACAGTGATTATTTCATAATAATAACAAAGCAACTGATTATAAAAACCATATTTTTCATAAAATACTTCAATATAACTTATCCCAGTTCTTTTCATAAATTTATCAGAACACTTAAAAGCTGCGGAATATTTCGTCATTTTTAAAATTCATTAACATTCTATTCTATTACTATTTTCGAGTTTTATACTCTCTAATGGCTGTTGCCAAAAAACTTGTTCGGCATCAAAAATCTTTGCTCGTTAACATGGGGATGATAGATCTATATAAATTACTATATCTATGCTTTATTCAATACCCCCCCCCCCCTTTTTTTTTTTAAGTAGTTTTTTTCTTATTTTATCTCAGTCATATATTGAATAAATATATTCTAAGTATAAAGCTGTGCAAAATAAAGGCGGGGCTAAAAATACTCTGGAATAAATTAAAATGTTGGCAACTATGCATTAAATGTTGCATTAAATGTTGGCAACTATGCAAATAAATTTCTGAGAGTTCAGAAATTTGTCCCCAAAGAGTGAAATGGTTGTCGAAGACATGTTTCACACATGCCTGTGTTTGATAATCAACACCCAGCCATAGTTTTTTCCCAAGTATTTATTTCTTCATATCTCAAAGAAAACAATTGATATATAATATCCTTGCGTTAACCCTTTCATGAACAACTTATTTTCACTCATTTAATATCGAAAATTCCACAAGAATTTAAAAACAAAATTAGAGGAAAACTACTATTTTTTTTTTTTTTTTTTCAATAATTTTTAAAAGTCAAGTTCTATTGAAAATTCCCATGTTGAGTTTTTGCACTTGGAAAAAAAAAATCAGGTTTGAATAATATACCCTAACAGCACAAAATATTCCAGAAACGTAACAATCATATATCATTGAAACATTATGAAACCTTCCGAAACGTTTAAAACCGTTCAGATTACTTTCCGATTAGTTTCAAAAACGTAGAAATGTCCGCGATCGTAACAAAAAATCAGATACGTAACAGAAACGTTACAATCACTTAACAGATAGAAAATCAAAAAGGGCGAATGTTTCAGAAAGGTATCAGAGAGCATACTAAAACGTGTTACGTTTTTGAAAGATTGTAAGCCTTTTGCAACATAACTGAAACATTCTGTGCTGTATGGGTATCTATTACCCTTGTGAGGAATAAAATGTAACAAACCTGGATAAATAGAAGAATGAACTAAATTTGCATAAAAACAAATAAAATTTATAATCACAATTTTCTTCTAAGGAGTGGAAAATAAATCTAATTTATCCCACTGACTACAAAGGTTTATTAATAATATGCAAATTGTCTTTTACAAATTAAGTCTATTACCGATAGAATGTTTTTGTTCATAAAAGGTTTTCAAAATATATAATACTAGATAGATAAAAGCTGAGATAAAATTGAACTTGCAGAAATGCATACATTGAAAGTATCGTAGAGTTATAAAAAACCGAATTTCGAAATATAAATTTGTTTAATTTAGAATGTACACCGATATACTCATTCGACTTGCAGGCTTCTAAAATCTAACTGTACCAATTTTCAACTATCTAATTGTACTTCTATTTCTTTTGCTCCATAGCCCACCCCCTTCTCGACCTGCCTGGGACGAATTTCTAAAATTCCAGAAATTCGTTTTTATGCATCTGTGTGAGCTATATTTAGATTAAAAGTCTGATATATATATATATATATATATATATATATATATATATATATATATATATATATTATTTATTTTGCGATATAAAGGATTATTTGAAATCACGTTTTGCTCCGTCCCCCCCCCCTTCAGAAATTGGTTGTTAGGTATTCATAGTAGCTATATTTTAAAGCAAAAGTTTCACGTATATCTGTTATTTATTTAAGATATATATTGTTATGTGAAATCACGTTTTGCGCATGTGAAATCACGTTTTGCCCCCTTCCAACCCTTTGGGACAGAATTTCTAAAATTCCAGAAATTTGTTTTTAGATATTTGTGTTACCTATATTTTAAAGCAAAATCTGTTTTTTTTATCTGTTATCTGTTATCTGTTTTTTTTTTTTTTTTTTTTTTTTTTAGATATGAAGGATTTTGTGAAGTACGTTTTGCCCTCCCTCCTCCCTTTGAAAAGGGGGCGGGGAATTTTGTAAAATCGCTTCTTAGTGGATGTCTACGTAACAGAAGAAACATTGTCTCAAGATTTCATGCATATAGATCCAAGGGTTTGGGCTGGACGATGATGAATCTTTCACTCACTGACTCACTGACTCACGAACTCAGGACAAACGATTTTAGTTATATAGATTGTGAAAACTTTACTGTACATAATGAAGTAGGTATAAAAAAAATTATAATGTCACACAAAACGTAATTTAAACCAAATGTTTTAATGAGAAAATGTTTCATAGACAAAAACTTTATCATCAGTTTACTTATGAGATAAATAGCATTACACTTTCTCAAAATAGCTAGTGTTTTACATATGAGGAAAATTATTGTATTTTCTCTACATGATAAATAATTCTGTGGAAATATCTTAAGACATATATGAAAAGACTTCCAATATCGAGACAGAATATAAATGTTATTGAATTATAATTAGACGAACATGGCGCTTAATCTACTTTAGAGAAATTCCCTTTGGATACATCTCTCAAACATGTTGATAAATTTCATTAATGGAATCAGAATGTAAAGTCATTTCATATTTATCAATCGTAGACTAAAATAAGTACAAATTTATTTCATAATAGAACTTGAAAAATTAGCTTTACTTTAGGGGATAAAATAGTACTTATACTTAGGGGTAAATGCATATCCCTTTAAACTATTTACAAGAAATAAGCACGTTTACAAATATTCCATTATGTTTTTTTTGCTAAATGATCTTATTAAAAAAAGATGATTAGTTCATTTTCACTATAACTTTTAATTATAATAAAAGTTATTAGTATTGTTTCTAAAAATGAAACAAGTGTTATTATGTACAAATATATATATATATATATATATATTTATATATATTAGACATTTAAATTTTTTTCTAATAATGCTATTTCCATAATTTATTGTTCATTCACTTTATTCTTTTAACATAAAACTGTAAACTGGATACAACAAAACATTCTGGTATTAAATTTAAATGAACATTTAAAATGACTTTATGCATTTTCAAAAATATGTACACATTTTTTTTTATTATTGTTTCAAAAGACAAATGTCCTTATTTATATGAAAAAGTATTATTAATAATTTTATATGGGTCATATATTATAATAATCTTAATAATTAATTTATTAAAAATAATGATTGTTTTAAAAAATTTCTTTATAAAATAAGAATTTTTCCTATTATTTATCATTTAAATGACAAATGTTTGTTATGATTCTGAGTTCGTATTCTTGACTTAAAAATGGCTGTGGTATCAAGTGTTACACTACCCTTTTTACATAGTTGCGAAACTTTATAAAAATAAAATTATTGTGATCACCACTATTTTTAAAAAGATATTTGCCATATACATTTTCGAAGATCAAGTAATCCAAGAATCATCATAAGAAATTCTGGTAAGACGTCTTTTTAAAAAATCTGGAGTGACTCCATTTGACTTTCCCAACATTGAGTAATTAAAAGTTTTGTAGATAAAATAAAGAAAGAGGAGTTGTTAAACAAACAAAAGAGAGAAAACAATAATAGAGTGTTTGAGTATTTTTCTCCATATATTACACGATGTTTTATTTAACGCTACTGAATTTTGAGTCCATCGATCATATGATAAAGAATTTTTCGTTGTGTCCCTGTAAAAACCTATAAATGCTAGATTCACCAAAATTCTTATAGTCAGTGCAATTGTGATTTATAATATTCATATAAATTTTCAGCTCAATTGAATAAGGCGTTTAGATGCTATCGCACTTTTAAAAATTTGGTCCCATAGGCCATAATGATAAAGAATTTTTCTTTGTGTCACTGTAAAAAACTATAAGTGCTAAATTTACCGAAATCTATACAATTGGCGGGACTAACAGTAATCCGGAATAAAATTAAAAAACTTGGTAGCTATGGATCTAAAGACAAAAATCGAGCCTTATCTAAATCAGTCTTCGCAATTTTCCCTCTGTGCACGGGTTACAAAACTTTAAATTATTTAATTACGGTAAAATAGGTGGCTTTGAAGCATACATTCATTGAGCAACTAAACTTTCAGTCAAGCTTCTAAAGTCATCATTATAAGCCACCAGCGGTGAGCGTATTTACTCATAAAAGCTTTAATTTACTTATTTGATATATTGTGAGTTTCTTTTATACCGTCCCCTTCCCCCTACTCTTATTCGAAGTCTGAATAAACACGATTGGTTTTCAAACTTGAAAGTTTGTGATTATTTTGTAATTTGAGTAGTTATTAAGATGAAGTCTGTAGAAGCCGAGATATCTATATGTATAAAAGAGTACATTCACCCCTGATTCAACACTGCTGTGGTGGTTTTGTGTGGGCCTGGTACACGAATTTTGTTGTGAAGCTTGGTACTAGAAACCTGATACGCACTAAGACGAATTTTTGTAAAATCCCCCCCCCTTCTCCCAGGGAGAGCGGATGACAAAAACACGTTTGTCTATTATATTTATTGAAAATGAAATGGTAATGCAATAGAAAAAATTAAGTATTTTAAATTTTAAATTGAAAAACATATTTATAACAGTTATGTTTATGTGTATTTTTTATAGTATAACAACATTTTTTTTTTTTTTTTTTTTAAATAATTCTTTTGAAAGAACCCCCCCACCCCTTTTTTTTTTTTTTTTTTTTTTTTTTTTTTTATATTTATCGGGGGGAGGGGAAATGATAGTGTATAGTAGAAAATATGAAAATAATTAAAAGTTGAGTTAGATTAAAATTTATGTGTTCTTTATTTATTTAATTCATTTTAAAAGAAAATCTACTTTTTACCTTATTTATTATATTAATCGGAATGAAATCGTAATATAGTGTAAAAAGCGGGGGCTCTAAAATACATGGTTCAATAACTTAAATATTTAATAGATGCTGAAATACAGTCATCTTTAAAATCGTAGCTCTTAAACAATGGCAGATCTACCTTTCGTCGATAAATACCTAAATTGAAGTTCCGGGAAAGACATTTCTGTAGGAAGTGGGAACATGGACCCGATGCAGTGCGGGTAGAAAAAGAGCTGCCGTAGACAACGGTTACCTGAAGTAAGGTTTAGAGTGTTTTAAATATAGACAATTATCTTTTTAGTTTTTATTTATAATCTGATATAAAAAATAAATAGTGATTCAATTAAAAAAAGAAAAAAGAACATTTAAGTAAGTGATTAGCGAAGCGGGCGTAGCCTGCTAGTTTCTAATAAAGTATTTAGACATTCCACTTTATAAACATTATTTGCTCTTCCCTATATCATTATGAATGATTTAATAAGTCTTTTCGTCAATACTTTATTTGTATTAAATTAAAATTATTCAAAGTTATTTCAACTTCACAAACTTCCATGGTAACATTAAGTATACTTAAATTTCGAAGCATGATCTAATTTGCATTTCAAAAGATTCGATGCCCCATTTTCCTAATTTTCTTGTGTCAGTGCACTGATTATGATTCAAAATGAAGAGTTCAAAAGCACTTTGTGGAAAATAAAGAGAAGACTTTACGCAAAGGAAATAGTTTTAAAGAGGATTCTGTATAAGCATAAAGTACGTCAAAAGAAAGAAACTAATTGAATATCTCATATAATACTTTATTGAAAGAATAAGCTGTTGCCAATATCAGCACAAAAGGAATTTATAGTACTTTTAGACATCACCTTCTTATGTAATTTACTAAAAGGCTTCCATATTCCTATATACAAAAATATAAAATCTCATTTTCTTTTAATTATAGATGTGTATTTCTTGTAGTTATTAATGTTATTATATTATTACTAATGTTATTACACGAATGACTATATACTGTTTTGATGATAATAATGATAATTTATTATGCAGCTTTTTTTTTAC
The DNA here is from genome assembly GCA_963930645.1 of Salticus scenicus. Lineage (NCBI taxonomy): Eukaryota > Metazoa > Arthropoda > Arachnida > Araneae > Salticidae > Salticus > Salticus scenicus. The sequence goes on along the minus strand of OZ005653.1, from coordinate 240,146,722 downwards.
ATATTTAACAAAATAATCATTCATAGTAAAATTATGATTGCTTAAATTCAGAAAAACGGTAAACTTGGTATTTGAAAACGTTTTCATTAAAACCTTTATTAATTAATTGTTTCTTTACACGAACATTTAGAATTAAAAATAATTGTGAAGGAAAGTTATTATGAGGTCAGTGTTTTGATACCTATTTAATGGAAAGAGATTATAAAGGTATCTCATGTGAAATTTTAACAAAATAAAAAGCTGTTTAAATAAATGCATCATAATATTTTATATTTTCATTCTATGCTACATTCAAAAATATATATAAAAGAAACATAATATTAAAAAAAAAAGTCTGATATTATTATTATTATTTTATTTTATTTTATTGTTGTTGTTGTTGTTGTTTATTCCACAATAACTATTTCTTTGTTGATATGGGAAAGTATTTCGTAAGTAATGGGTGATAAATTATTTTACTATGGTCGTGTGTGTGCAAATATAACTATCATAATTTTCGTTGTACAATCCGCATGCAAGTTATGTCATTCCTCCACCAGAAATTTTATTTAATAGAAAAATCTATGTATGTTTCAAGAAACAAGTATAACTTTATTTGTAAATTAAAATTTCCAGAGTAAAACTGACTCATCTCACCTGCGGATTATACACAGAAAATCTCGGTATATACACGAATAAACGTTAGGGTGACTGTGGAAGATTAACGTCGCTATAGCATTTCTAAATAATGTATTGTCATACCTGCAAACATTCTAATTAGTATACTGTTAAACTGTTAAAACCGTCTTTTTTTTTCTCTCAAACTAGTCTTGTTTTAGAGTATTTTCTTTTTGTTAATCAGAATTACATTCCCAGGAAATTGCTCTAAATATAAATTGGTGTGGAGAAAGGGGCACGTACTAATAATTTTATGGAATACTAATTAGAATGTTGGCAGCTATCTACTGCTGATAGTCAAATATTCATCCCTAGGGTAAAGGTCTGAAAACATACCATTATAATTTTGACTCTTCGCCAATGGAATGAATGACTAATTTTACAAAACACAGAAAATATCGTAGCCATGGCTGATTTTACATGCACTATCCACTAATTATCTATACGACAGTATTTAGTCGCTACAGTAATCGAACTCGCAATCTTACGGTTATGAGTTTGATGCGGTGTTAGCACTATAAAAATACATTTCAACTTTCTTTATTTTAATGCTTTAGTTATAATATTTTATTGTAGAGTGAAAGGTGTAGTTTCCGCGACGTCGTAAAGATATTATAAAAATTATCTTGTTACTTCATTACAATACAGTTTAAAAACAATAATAATGTGAACAAAATTCATTTAACATTAAAGTTATTAGGAATTATGCAGTAAAAAAAAAAAAAAAAAAAACAATTTTACTCAATTGAGGAGGCTTAAAAAGTCTTATCTGATATTACGTATTTATAAATATTGTTTCTGCCTAAAAAAAAAAAAAAAAAAAATGGATATATATTTCGTCATTGTATACCTGATTCAATCTATTGGACCTTTGGTAAGTGACGTCACGTCCAATCAATGATCTGTTCATTTCTTTTTACGTTTATCTCTGCTAGAACAGATCGCAGTCTTAAAAAAGGAGTCGTTCATGTTACTTGTATTTTTTATCTGTAATTGTCATAGTCATCTATTAAATTTTATGTGTTTAAAATGAAACGCCTCGTCATATCCTAGTTATGGCTTATAAATCTTCTCCTGCTCATAAAATACTATATTGGCGACGAGGATGGGATCAATATAGTATTTTATGAGCAGGAGAAGATTTATAAGCCATAACTAGGATATGACGAGGCGTTTCATTTTAAACACATAAAATTTAATAGATGACTATGACAATTACAGATGAAAAATACAAGTAACATGAACGACTACATTTTTAAGACTGCGATCTGTTCTAGCAGAGATAAACGTAAAAAGAAATGAACAGATCATTGATTGGACGTGACGTCACTTACCAAAGGTCCAATAGATTGAATCAGGTGACTATGACAATTACAGATGAAAAATACAAGTAACATGAACTACTACATTTTTAAGACTGAGATCTGTTCTAGCAGAGATAAACGTAAAAAGAAATGAACAGATCATTGATTGGACGTGACGTCACTTACCAAAGGTCCAATAGATTGAATCAGGTATACAATGACGAAATACACCACATTTCTCCTCCCCTTAATTCTGTATACCATACCTGATGGGAGGTTTTCTTACTCTAGATGATCTTCTTACAACCTCTTCAGAAAAAGACAAATTAGTGTTTTTAAGTTTTGAATGTTCAGATTTTAGTTTATTTTTATTTAGAGTACTGTTGATATTTTTATCACAGTCAATTTCTCCAGGCTTTGTAGACACAGATCTACTGTCGGTTGGCCCTGGATCTGGTGTAGTGGGAGGATCGGTTGGCACTGGATCTGGTGTACTGGCAGGATCGGTTGGCACTGGATCTGGTATAATGGCAGGCCTCCTACCAGACTTAGATTCTCCATTGCTTTGCAGGTGTGGACTCTTGCTATCGGAAACCATGGGAATATTTCCATCAAGAGTGTTCTTTTCAATTTCACCAGGATTTGTAGTTTCCTCCAGTTGTACTCTGGAACCTACACTTTTTAGTTGATCAACGTGTCTTTTCCATACACATGAACCTACTTGAATTTTATAATGTAGTTTACCTAGTCTGGCAATTACTTTACCTATTTTCCATTTATCTCCTGATGTGTAATTGCGTACTGCAACTTTTTCATTTATTTCGAAGTCTCTTATCTTTTTCTTGTTAAAAACATTTTTATGTTGTTTGTTTTCAACATAATTTTTAACATTTGGTACAAGCAAATCTAATTTTGATCTGATATTTCTTTTCAGAAATAATGATGCGGGACTCTCCCCTGTTGTAATATGAGGCATTATTCGGTATTGGAATAAAAATTCGTTTAACTTAAATTGGAGATTTCCGGGTTCTGAACTTAAGGATTTCAATCCTTTTTTAATAATTTGGACATATCTTTCGGCTTGACCATTTGTAGAGGGATGATATGGTGCAGTTAAACTATGTTTTATGCCTTTACTTTGTAGAAAATGTTCGAATTTTTCTGAAATGAATTGTGGCCCATTATCAGACACAAGGGACACAGGATAGCCATATCTGGCAAAAAGCGAAGAAAGACAGTTTATAGTGTTCTCAGCCGTAGTATTAGGAACAATGAACACTTCTGTCCATTTACTGTGGGCATCTACTACGATTAAAAACATTTTCCCCATCATTGGACCAAAAAAGTCTACATGTATTCTGTTCCAAGGTGTTGTAGGCCATTCCCAGTGATGATTTTCCATTTTAGGAGGATTATGTTTTAATTTAATACAAACAGAACAGTTATTTGCTAAATTCTCAATGTCTTTATCAATACCTGGCCACCATACAAAACTACGTGCCAGTGCTTTCATTTTTACTATGCCAAAATGCAAATCTTCCAACACTTTTTGTCTATGAACAGTAGGAATTACAACACGATTCCCTTGTAGTATGCAATTATTTAGTATAGAAAAATCTTGTTGTTTATGTCCAAAAAGTAAGTAATTTGGCATCTGTGTGCCTGATATTAAATGTCGGTACATTTCTTTCAATGTTGGATCTTGCTTAGAACTTGCACATAATGTCTTTGTATTTAACGGTAACGATGTGATTTGATGAATAAATAAACAATCGGATTCATCAAGGTTGCCAAATAAATTTGGTGACAAAGTTGGTGACACTTTTTCTGGTTGTAGCGAATCGGACGACGGCAGCAGTAAGTCTTCACTACGTAATGGAAGACGTGATAGAGCATCGGCATTTCCGTGCTCTGCAGATTTTTTATATTTAATATCATAATTAAATGTCTGTAAGTATAATGCGTATCTTTGCATTCTAGCTGCCGAAAGTACCGGAATACTTTTTACGGGTGAAAATATGGAAACTAGGGGTTTACTATCTGTATACAGTGTAAATCTCCTAACATATAAAAATTGAAAAAATTTCTTTACACCAAAAATTATTGATAACGCTTCTTTATCTACCTGACTATACCGCTTTTCTGCAGAAGATAAAGTTCTAGAAGCAAAAGCTATGGGTTTTTCGGAGTTATCTGGCATTGTATGCGAAAGTACTGCCGAAATTCCATAAGGAGAAGCATCAGTGGCTAAAATTAAGGGTAATTTAGGATTAAAGTGGGTGAGAATCCTTTCGGAAGTAATTTCCTGTTTAATTGCATTAAATGAATTTTCACATTTTTTAGTCCACTGAAAATTTACATTTTTACGTAATAATTCATTTAGAGGATAAGCAATCGTAGATAATTTAGGAACAAATCTAGAATAGTAAGATACTAAACCTAAGAATGCTTTTACCTGAGTTACGTTTTTAGGTATTGGAGCATTTAAAATAGCAGAAATTTTTTCTTGCGTTTTGTGTATGCCATTTTTATCAATTTTGTAACCGCAGTATGTAATTTCATCATTCATGAAAAAAGATTTTTCTTTATTTATTTTAAGATTATATTCACGTAACCTTTCTAGCACTTGTTTTAATCGCTCTAAATGTATTTCATCAGTTTCCCCTGAGATACATATATCGTCAATAAAAACTGAAATACCCTCTATACCTTTTAAAATTTGTTCTATAGTTCTCTGCCATATTGCTGGCGAACTGGCAATTCCGTATGGTAATCGCGTAAATTTAAATAAGCCTTTAGGAGTGTTAATAGTAAGTAATTCTTGTGAATTTTCCTCTACCGGTAAATGCAAGTATGCTTGGTTTAAATCAATTTTTGTAAAATGTAATCCACCCCCTAAAGTTGCTAATATATCCTCAATTTTTGGTAGCGGGTATTTGTCAACCTTTAAAAATTTATTTACCGTGACTTTAAAATCGCCGCATAAACGAATTTTCCCATTAGGTTTTACCACCGGAACAATAGGTGTTGCCCATTTACTAGTACTAACAGCTTTTATTATCCCTTCATTTTCTAATCTTTCCAATTCTTCATTTACCGCATTCCTTAATGCATACGTAACTGTTCGCGATTTACAAAATATTGGTGATGAGTCTTTCTCTAAATGTAATTCAGCTTTAACATTTTTAATTTCACCTACGTTATTTGAGAATAAATCCGGAAATTCATTTACTAAATTATTTAAATTTTCCGAGATTTGTACTACTTTGTTTACCGGAACAGTTTGTAAATATATATGTATGTATATATTATTAGTTTTTATTTAAGGGTTATATAAATCTGTATTGTTGCGTACTCGGGGTTGTTGCATTGTCTCTGAGTGAAAGGCGAGTCTTGCAGATGCTTAAAAGTTTACTTACACAAAATTTTAGAAGCTTATAGGTCTATAAACCAATAATCAACTTCAATTTCACCAGAAAACACAACTGAAATAACAGCTAACAACATCATATTCACAGCATAAATTATAGCACAGCATTAACGCAACGCAAAAGGTTGTATTCAACGAGGTTCAGTTAGCAACACTATCCAGTAAGATGGTTGGCGAAAAACTGACCAATTGACCCACTTGGATCCTTATATACCCTTGTAGAAAATTAGAATGTTCCAGTAACTTCTCAACCAAACAATATAGAGCTTAGATATTTAGTATATTGATAATAAGGATTTTTTCTCCAACGTCGCCAAAAAGTCGCCAGGGAGCGGAAAAGTCTCCAAATTTGGCGCCAAAGCGTGTTTGAAGTAAAATGAGCTATTTTAACATGAAAACAAGCTATGAATTCAGAAATTAACGTTTCGTGAACTGATGAAGCCTCTTTGAAAGAAATTACATAAAAATAACAACTATTATTTACAAATTCGTAACCATATATATGTGTGTGTGTGTGACTTTTAACTTAGAAAAATTATAATAGAAAATTATAGTCATTATAAATAAAAATTCTCAGATGCATGGAATGGGAAATTTTTTTTTCTATGAAATTTATCACTTAAAAATATGCTATTTTATTCAATTTTAATTTTTTACCGATAATATATATATGAAAAAGTTTTTCCGTACCTCAAACTACAGTTGCCTTTTTATTTTATAAGTTATTTGCAGTGGTTAACTAAATTATTAGAAATGTATTATTAAGTAAATTTTATGATCTGATAATATTTTATTCAAAAGGCACTTCAGTGAAATATTTAATGGAATAGACAATGAATGGAGCACGCAATATTCAAATGCAAAAATTCAGTCGAAATGTAAGTAGTTAAGTGCATTCTTTGATGAATCTCTGTTTAAATCAAATGAAATGTAAAACTAACTATGCATTTTTTTTTTGTTAAATATATCATTATAATTTATGTCATGTTATTTTATATACTAAATTAATATTTTGTATAACATATAATTAATAGTATTCGAAAGATTAAACAGATTTTAAATAATATTTTGCCCCACGAATGTTATTTATGACAGTATATTTAAAGGAAATAACAGTAAAACATACGACAACATATATTAAAAAGAATAATTATAATATTATTTTTAGCATATTTCCATACATAAATAATTGCTGAACCCAAAGTTCTCCTCACTCACGGTTTTGAATCGATATGTTATAAGGTAAAGCTAGGAGAGATTGCGAATATTGGGGGTCGGCGGGAAACAGTAGAATGGCCAAGTTGCGATTTCAGATTGTTGTATAACATCGATAGGGAAGTGCCGATTTGAATTATTATTTTGATTGTTTCAAGAGTCTAAAATAGAATGTGGTTATTTTGTCTCGTTTCCGAAAATAAATGCTTGAATATTCATAAACCTTCCTAGGAATTTCAATGCAATAGTAGTAGTATAAAATATTTTTATTTTAAGCAACTTATCATAAGCTACTAACCTAGAATAGCAGTACAAGCACCACGATTTTCTCTAAAAGAGAATAATTATTTAATAAAAAAACTGCGCAATCTCTCCTACTAAAATGGGAGAGTTAGCGCTTTTGCTATTTAGGAGAGATTGCACATTGATTTTTATAAAATTCTATACTAATAGAGATTTCGCAGCTTATTGGTAATGACAAGACAACGAGGATGAGTTTGTTGAATGTCTGGAACTGTACCAAGAATTAATTTCGACAAGTGACTGAACTAGATCAAATTAATCGAGACGGTGCGTCTCTTTGGAGACTGTCTCCAGAATCTGAAATTGAGCATTATTCGGGAGTGCCACGATCAACAAAAGCCACACCTTTGGTGGGATTTACCTTCTTGAAATCTAATGTTAGCCTACGAGAAATTTATCGTAAAGTATTTAAATGTTACTGTATATGGATTTAGTTTTGCAATATTTTCAAGTATGATGCTCAAGTTTGTGCAGCTGTTAACTTTTTAAATAGAAATGATAAAACTAAATGCACACAAAAAGTTATCGGTCAAATCAAACTTCTTCTTAAGGACTGTAATAGTCTAAATTTCAGTAAAATAAAATTATTTAAATAAACGTAAAGAATTTTAAAATTGAAATGACAAGATGTAAAACTAAGTGAAATTTAGGTTTTGTGTTTTGAAAATTTTTGTGTGGAACATTAAAAAGAAAAACTTTAATAAATAATAAACGGTGGGCCGATTCTAGGCTTAAAAGTGGTCGGGACTAAACATATACTTTTACATCATTATTATTATTAATATTATTGTTGTTGTTGCTGTGCATTGCACAAACGGTGTGCAATCCGTCTCAAACAGGTTTACTTGCGTCAGGTGGTTGCACATTAACTTAACATGTACACCAATAAGCGCGATGATTGTGTGTGATGAGAGATTCAGTCAGCAAACAAGAAACCATTCAAGCTGAATAGGAAATTTACTAATTTTAAGTTAAATGTGCTACCTAGTAACTTAATGTTACTTTGTAATCTTTATCTGGTCTTGGTTCTTGGTCCTTTTTCTGTTTCTTTAATATTATATCGCTAAATAATTTTTTACGATAATTTTTAAATTTCTTTTATTTTTCTGACTTTTTAATTATTGAATTAAAATATTTATTTCCAATACAAAAATATTTGCTTAGAAATACCTTACAACGATGTCATTTAAGGGCGAATATTATAATTAAGAATGTAATTGCAATAATAATTAAGCGCAATTTCTCCTACCCATGTGCGCAATCACTCCTACCCTATAAGGAGAGATTGCGCATAATAGTTCTCTTAGTTTTGTTACAGCTGTTGTTTTTAATTATAACATAACAGCAAAATATTAAGGGAAATGCGTAGAAGAAGGATCATTTCAAAATTATACACCGATAGTTTTGCAAAAAATTAATATTTGGATTTTTTATATCGTTCTGTTGAATCGTGCGTAAATTCTTTTAGCTTTACCTTTTAAAGCAATCTTTGTATTATTCTTTAAAAGTTATGTACTACGAACTAATCATGAAAATTACAATAAAGATGTGGTATTGAAAATATTGACTGCGGAGGATCCTTATGTATTTTTTTTTTTTTTTTTTTTTTTTTTTTATTAATACTTTTTACACAAGACATTATTTGTATTATTTCTTTGAGGATATGTACTACAAACGATTGATAAAAGTGCAATAAAAATAGGGTATTCAAAATATTGACTACTCTGAACCCTGCTGTACTTTTATAAAATTAAATCTTTAAACATTATTTTAGTGACATTGTATTTTTAAATTTTTCTGAAAACGGGTTTCATGTTTCAAAAATTCTCATTTTCAAAACAATTTTTAACACTTTACTATGGTTCCTTTAATTAAAATTTGGTCGTATAATCCCTATGTAAATACATATTATTTATTTGTTGAACATGCTAAAAGATGCAGCCATTTGTTATATATAATATGGATATAGATTATTTTTTGTTGTTCAATTATGAAAGTTATAAATCAACAGGTAAGTATGACCACTTTGATCATTTTGCTAATTTGCAAATTTTTAACTCTTGTTTAAAAAAGAAATAATCTGTTATGTCACTCACACGACTTTCTCTTACCCTGAAATTTAACACTGAAATACAGGTTGGTGATAAAAGGGTAAGATAATGAGTTCTGTTATGTAAACCTATGTTAAAACAATTCAAATTAGGCTTCGGAAGAGTTTTATATGATAATTAGTTCTGTGTGAGGGGATCTACAGCCCCCCATTTCATTATTGCACCGACATTTAAGTAGAATTTAAATCTGTTATTAAAATTAAAAGTTAACTTAAAATTATTCAGACAACTTTCGCACGCAACATTCCTTGGAACTTATTTTTCTTGATCAAACTTTTCCAGCAACAAACTTATATTAATTTGAAAATGCAACTTTTGGATCTATTGAAATTAATCGTTTTTAAGTTAATCAAGACACACAGACAAAGATCAAATGTTAAAATATTGGCAGCCCTGTATATATTTTGAAAATTATGTACAGTCAGCCAAAAAAAAACGCCACCCCCCCTCCCACACCTAATTTCGCCATAAATTATCGTAGAAGAATGCGGCTGGTACCTATCGATCTGCATCAACGTCTAGTTTTTAATGGTGTAGTTCGATGTTACTTAAGGGGTCATCTACATATTAAATCAGGAATAAACTTCATTTTTTCTCTATGACGACCCCTATTTTTGACCTCATATTCCGATTTTTCAGATCAAGGCAGCTCGGAAAAATTACCTATTTATATACTTTAAATCAATTCTAAACAGAGTTACACGTGAAAATGTGTTAGGGGACCGTCTATACATTTAGAAAAAATAAATTTTTACCTACCACGCAATATACATTATTTATTAAATTTCACACCGGAAACAAAGTTCAGAAATGTTTATTATAAAATAAAAAACGATTCGAATTCGCAAAACTTTCTGTGTTAGTTTATGAATTAAAAGATTTTTATTGGTTTCTATTTATTAAACATTGAATAGTAAAATACATCACTTCATACGAAGAAAATTAAATAGCTTGAATCATATGAACCCTAATATACAATGTTGGATTACAAAAATCTAGGTACCAAGGCAAAAGAATAATAGTAATAATGATAATAATATTAATAGCGGTTAAAAGAAAAAAAAAGTGTTTAATATTTAAGAAAAAGAATTATCTACTTCTCGTTGGGTATATTTTTATTTTATACAGTAAGCCCCGCATGAAAGTGTTACTATAAAGTTTTACATTTAATTTTAGGCGTACAAACTAACAATAGATGATATTCAAAAATATAGATAACAAGATTTAAACTAAAATCTGAGAAAGGATATTTAATATTTTCGCGACTGCTGATGTAGTTTCACGTCATTTGGAAATCTGTAACTCCTCCAGTGGGCGCTTCTTTCACAATTTGTGTGTTACGATATTTCTTAAGAATATTCCTTATATTCATATTTATATAAACAAAATCGTATGAAACAAATACTTTCACTAGAAAGAGTATAATTTTTGTGTATATTCATATGAAAATAAATATGGATATAGAAAAAACAGTTTCCTATTACCTAGAACGAATATTCCCCGTTCTACAGTCGTCTACTGTACTTGAATTCTTAATTTTAAATGCGTAAAATCTCGACATATTACTTAGTTTTAAATTCTTTTTCCGTGACAAATGTGTCGTCAGTTTTACGCCGTAATTAAAGCGAAAATAAATAATATTGCGCTTTGTTTCAATAATAGATTTTAAAAACTTAAAAAAAAAAAAAAATCCACTATATTATTCGGTATATAAAAAAAAACATTTAATAAAGAGTTTATATTTTATTATGTTACATCATGCGATAAAATTTAAATAGCATAAACGGTAGAGTAAACGAATGCGAAAATGTTACAACAAGATTAAAACAGAAAATATGTTTTAAAAAATCTTATAACAAATAATTATATAAATTTAAAAGAAAGCAAAAACGAAAGTATTTTTCACTGCATATTGCTCTTTCAAATAATAATCCTCGTCCTACCGCATTTTCTAAATCATGATATATAACTTGAGATGCACGAATCCTAGAATATTCAAGTTAAAAACAAAAAACAAAAGGGGTAAAATAGAATTTTAGCAGTAAGAAACTAGAAAAAGTTATGTAATATTTAAAAACAAAGACTGAACATTTCAGAATCGAGTAAACTCCTTTTTGCAACGAAAGCCACGCCTTTACAGACTTTTTCTAAAACTTTACATTATAAAACAAAATTATTTTACATTCTTCCAATTAAATTATTTAAATTTTGTCTTCATCATTCAATGTTGTAAATGCCATTGACATGTATGCATACCAGCGTCACATATAGAGTCATATACGAGTATGCAAACTAGTTTTTTTAATACTGTTTCCGCAATAAAGAGGCGGGGCTACATTTTTTTTGGAATTCATTCACAATCTCTTGCCTGCATTGCGATAATTTTATAAAAAAATAAGCCAATTTGTATTCTCAACATCGAAATGTTCCTTAGAAAACAATTATAATAACATAAAGGTAAATTAAAATAGTTTTTCGTCAAAATGTATAGAAATATTGACTCACAGAGGATACAATTTATAACAAGTGACGCCCCCCTAACAGCAGTAGAAAAGGAATATCACTGTTACTCAAAAAATAATGTTAGGAACGAGCTGTAAATTTGAAAACCCATGTTTTTTATGCATACCAGCGAAACCCGTTTTATGATGCCCGTTCTATTCGTGCAAAAATTAACATAGGTCATAATTCATAATTTTTTCAAATATGAATTTATTAATAATTTTCATAATTCAAAAAATGTTTTTTTTAGCAAAAATTTGCATGGAATATGTTTGGGTCACTTCATTCTAACGAATAAAAAAAACAGAATTTAAATATTATAATTATTTCGGAAGATATGATTTAATGTTTGTCACATTCATTTAATATTAGCATCCCGAAACTTTGACAGCTTATAACTCTATGAAAAATTGAGCGAAATATATAAACTATACCATTTTCCGTGATGATTTGATCCAAAGAATTCAAATAAATTATGAAAAAGGGGGGTTACCCTTGAAAAAAATGAAGTTGATGTCAGTTTTAATATGTAGACAACCCCCTAAGTAAAATCTAACTATAACATTATAAACTAGACGTTATTGCAAACTGATCGGTACCAGTCGCATGTTTCTACGATAATTTACGGCGAAACTAGGTGTGTGTGTGTGGGGGGGGGGGGGGTTGGCTGATTGTACAAACACCATAGTGCCCCTAAACATAATCCTATAGTGATAATACACGGCACAACCTGAAAAACACTTACACCAATTTTCAACTATTGTTGCACTGTAATCTAGTTCTTTTGTGTAGCTCTGTAAACGAACAGTGAATGATATCCCTACCCTATTCTGCATGAGACATGTTTTTACGCATATAAAATATATATATTAATTTCATTTGATTTAGTGCAGTCTATAGACATTAAACTCTACTTATCTGCAATTTCCCCAATAGGCGTAATGTATATGAATTCTCTTGGGTGTTCCTGTACGCGAAGCATTTGCTTGATATCAACGAAATGCTTAGTATAGCATCCCTATATGATACGCATTTAGAATACCATGTTTGGACTTTCTGCTACTAATTGTTTTTGAGATATTCTCAAAATAGTGACACACACAGACACACACACAGACCAACTGCTAAAAACATGATTTTTGAATTCATATAACTTCAAAATGTGTAGATATAACAAAAACTCACTTTCGAATATTTTACCCAAAAACAATACTTTATGAAATTTATGTGTAAGAGAAAGTAAAAATTGTTGATATAAGAGATTAGAAGGTAATTACGACCTTATTAGAGTAGCTGTTCACAGACCTTTTAATGGTTACTTAATTAAATACCATTTTTATTGGAATTTTTATACTATTTAATTGAAGAAAAGTACTTTAAAGCCGTTGTTGAAATTTACTATTGAAACATATATATATATATATATATATATAGTTCCTTTTAGTTTTCACTAAAAGGAACGCTGAAATCCATGTTATTTAATACCCTGCTTTGACTCTGCTAGAGAATGGGACTCTGGGACGAATGTAGCCAGAGATCTAGCAGATAATTCTATATGTAGTCAAATGTAGCTAGCGATCCATGTCTAAACGGTTGTTGGTGGTAATAAATGTAAAGGTGAGATGAGACGTCTAATCCGACCCATTATGTGGAGTGGGAATACCGATGTAGGTACACAAACTTTTAACAAACGAACGAAATATTGGCTGGTGAGAGCAAAGAGCATACAGCCTTACACTAAAAGTCCACGAGGTGAACTGAGTGTTGATAGAATAATGAAAAGTCGTCTGTTATCGACTAACACCGCGTGTCATCAATGGGGCTCAACACATTTTCATGGCGGGAACGGCATATGACATTTACATTTTTTATTATTTTCTCATATCGTTATAAATTATAAGGTCTAAAAAAATAATTTTGGCAATATTTTATTTGATAATTTTAGCTGATACACTCATTTTTAGTGTTCTGGAACGGAAAGTAAAACCAGTATTTCTTCTATGATGCAGAGAGTTTTGTCAAGACAGGGTGTCTACTGTCACAGCATTTTCAATTTCGGTACTTTCTAGTATGTTTCCATGATTAATTATAATTAATCATCGAAAAATACTATAAAAATTACCATATAATTTTATTGGTAGAAATGTCACGGAAGAATTTGCGTATGTAGACACCCAATATTGGAAAAAAATAATTAATCGTAACAGAGAAAATATAGTTTCCATTTCAATTTTAGCACACCAGAAAGCATAAAGATCAGATAAAATTATCAAATCAAAATTTTATATATTCACCTGTATTATTTAAAAAGCTTTTTCAATTAAAACTTTATTTGTGTTACATTAAAATAATTTAGGATTATTTCACCTTTACACACTTTTATGGTAACGTTAAGTACACTTAAATTTTGAGGCAAGATCTAATTTGCATTTCAAAAGATTCGAAGACCCGCTTTCATATATTTCTTGTTCAGCCCACTGATTGTGAGCGCCAAAAGGAAGAGTTTAAAATTTAAAAGCATTTTGTGGAAAATAAGGAGGAAAATTTATGCAAAGGAAATAATTTTGAAAGAGATTCTGTATAATCATAAAGTACTTCAAAAGAAAGAAATTAATTGAAGTATATGATATAATACTTTATTTAAAGAATAAACTGTTGCCGATAATAACACAAAAGGAATTTATAACTGCTTTGCAAATCCCATTCTGCATAATTCAAGTCTAAGAAAGTAATACTACATTTGTAGTTAAATAGAGCTTAAATCTTTTTTTTTTTTTTTAATTCCATTGTGGATTCTCGCTGATATATTTTAATTATTATTATAATTATTCTTAGTGTGATGCTAATAGCTATATTTTTCAATGATGATAATGATAATATAATATTTCTTATGTGATATATATATATATATAAGTGTGTGTGTGTGCAATAAAATTATGAACGATTAAAAGGCAAAATCTATTTTTTTCAAAAGACTCTCAGGAACAAGTTTATTAACTTTCATTTTCCTTTACACAAATTCTCAGTAAAAGACTCAAAAGCATTTTAAAGAAAATTAATATTAAATGTTATCGCGAGTTTTGGTTAATTGGTTGTAGTGATTGACAACGCTAGGGTCGTAGGCCTATAGGTGGAATCCCCTGTGATCAGAAGTTATGTTAGCACATTTTCCATCACCCGCGGAAGGAATGGATATTTGATCTTACAAATTACCATACAGTATGTATGTGTATGTGTAACAAAATAATCCTTCATGATAAAATTTTGAAAGATTAAATTAAGAGGCAAAATCTATTTTGCTTTTCAAAACATTTTCAGAAAGTCGTTTAATAACTTTCTTGTCCTTTATACGAATTCTCAGTAAAATCCTCAAAAGCACTCTAAAGAAAATTAATATTAAATGTTATCGTGAGGATTTGTTAATTGGTTCTAAGATTCTAAGACGGAAAGAAGCCGCTCACCACTATGCAGTGGTTTTGAGCGTTTTTAACCTTTGGAGAGGAGCTCCAAAGCCACTGTGGAGAATCAGAAGAGCCCGTCTCCAAAGGTTAAGCCTCCCCCGTTGTTTATTGCATAGCAAATAACAAAAAAAAAATGTCAAGGGTCGCCAGAGCAGAGCTCTCCCGCGACAAAAGGCGACAAAGTTGCATGAAAGTGAAGAGGACCGGAGCCAAGTGGAAGTCTTCTTACAAAGTTCATTCAGGTAATGTACAAATTTCACAGTCTTTATATCAAGCCCACACACCCTAAGAACAATGTTGGTTAGCAACATCATGCGCAGGATGATTGCTTTCCGAGAGCACTTCAGTGGAATTCTGTAGCAGCAGACATGACCAGTATTCGCCATGTAGGAGAGGAGGAAAAATTAAGGAAAGATAGAGAAGGAATTTAGTTTGTTGAATTTGATAAATCTTGAAGGAAGGCCTAGATGCGCTTTAATTTGAGCCGTAGGGGCTTTCTAGTTATTATATTGTTCAGCCAGGTTGCTGGCCTAGAGTTAGGGTTCCTTAAATGGTAAGGTATTGTAAGTTGACAGTGAAAGTAGTAATGTTGTGCAGTCCCCTCCTCACCGCATGAGCATAAGGGTGATCGTCGGCAATGAAATCTGTGGAGGTATTTGGGGAAGGGGCCATGACATGACAGAATTGTTAATTGGTTTCTTAGATTCTAAGACGGAAAGAAGCCGATCACCACTATGCAGTGGTTTTGAGCGTTTTTAACCTTTAGAGAGGGGCTCCAAAGCCACTGTGGAGATTCAGAAGAGCCCGTCTCCAAAGGTTAAGCCTCTCCCGTATTGTTAATTGGTTTGAACAGGGGAGCAGCCCCGGCTCACCGCTCGAAGAGGGGTGTTGAGCTATGCTAGGACCGAAGTCCACGTGGGCTGTCCCGAGACGTTTATTGAAAAACGAAAGAGAAAAAAAAAAAAAAATTACAGAATTCATCGCCAGGAGACCCTTGCACACGCTAGAGGGCGATATTGAGTGCCAGGCTTGAGCCTCACGCGACACATGGCGAAAGTGAAACATAAAGGTGGCTGATTTTGCTGCATTTCAGGCAACCAAACACTTTTCACTTAGTCAGTTAAGTTTGAGATGTTAGCTAGGAAAGAGTATATGTTATTAAGTTTACATACTAGGTAATTGCGGGAGATTATATCTACTAGCCAATTTGGAGGGCGTGGGAAGGGATTACGGAGGTGAAAATTACTAGTTAGAGAGCAATTGTAATAATAGTGGTTTGGAGTTCCCTCTTCGCCGCAGGGGCACAAGGGAGAACGCCGGCAATGAAACTTGTGCAGATAAGAGGGGAAAGGTCCGTGACCTGTCAGAAATGCTGTTATGGGGTGTTAGGGACCAATTATTTGCACTCACCCGTGGGATGAGGTCATAGGTATGTCTACCTTTCTCTGAATCGTCCCACAGGTTTTGCCATTTTATGCTTAGAATCTGTTTTATTCTTGATTTTACATAGGAGGGAGGGGCAGGAAGGGTAAATTTTTGTTTGGGAGGTTGGTTGCCTCTTTTGCTAGTGAGTCTGCAAGTTCATTACCGGTTATTCCCTTGTGGGCAGAAACGTGTGCCAGGGAGATTTTTAATTTTAAGGTCGTTAAGAGTTGTTTAATTTCCAGGATTTGAGGATGTCTGCTCCTGTGGTGTGCAATGGCGAGCAGACCCGAGAGGCTGTCGCTGTAGATTTGGAGCTCTTGATATTTATGTTGGTTATTTGCCCATTCCAGGGCTTGTTTAATGGCCAGTAACTCAGCCTGGAAGACGGTGTTATGGTCTTCGAGTCTGCCCGTCCACCGATGGACGACTTCGTCGAATTCAATGACACAGAATGCTGCTCCGACACCCTGTTCCGTCTTTGAGCCATCGGTGAAAATAGCCACTGGAGCAGAGGGAGAAAAGCTGTTTTTAGTACTATTGATAAGTAGAGAGGCTATGTCCTTCCCTGGATGAATGTTCCAACTGCAGGTGAGGGATAGAATGGGGGTGTTGGGGAATACTATTGAAGAGAGTTCTGAGTCTTTTAATTGTAGGATTCTGGTTTTAATGTATGTTTGGGACACCTGCAGATGGGCATGAGGAATCCCAGTGATGACGGTGAGGGCATCAGTGGAAATTGTTTTGTATCCTCTTGCTATTTGCAAGAGGAAAGGTCGTTGAGCAGAGTTTAGTAGCTTGATCGAATCTTTTCTGAGATGACCACCCCATATGCCAGCCCCGTAGGTAAGAATTTTTTCGATAATTGTGAAGTACCAGCGTTTTAGGTGGGAGGTGGATATTCCCCACCTCTTACCTACCATTTTCATTGAGTTGTGGTACATTGCCAGTGTTTTCAATTTTAGATATTTAATATGGGCTAGCCAGTTGAGATGGTCATCAAAGAAAATGCCAAGGGGTTTTAGCTGTTTAACATGTTTCACACTGGTGCCGTCGATCCTCATCTTGGGGTTCCTCTGGAGAGCTTTGGGAAAGGCGAGAGTTAGGGCTTTTGATTTTGAGGGGGATAGCTGTAAATCTAGTTCTTTAAGAATTTGACTGAAAAGGGAGAAGGCTTCCTGGGCTTGGTCCTCCAGATCTCTTCTTCTAGGCCCCGAGAAGATGACTGAGAAGTCATCCGCGTAGGCGTATGTAGTAAAGCCCGCAGAGTCCATGCGTCGCAGGATTGTGTTTGCGATGAGGTTCCGGAGAACTGGTCCTAGGCATGAGCCCTGGGGGCAACCTTTCGTTTGTGGAAGTACTGACGTGCCCCCGCCCCAATTGACGAGGATTACCCTTCCCGAAAGGTACGTGCGGATGACTCCCGCGAGGTTGCTCGGGCAGTTGAGTTCTTGTAGCGCTTTGAAGATGTGAGGCCACTCTACGTTGTCAAATGCTCCTTTTATATCGAGAGAGATGATTGTGGAGTACTTCTTGGCATTTATGCTAAGGGCGCAGGAACTTTTGATAGCTTGCAGTGCCTGTTCGCAGGATCTGCCCTCTCTGAACCCGAATTGATTTTGATGGAGAAGTTGGTTAGTTTCAAGGTGGTGATTGAGTCTTGTTACTACAAGTTTTTCTAATAATTTTCCTAGTGTCGGTAGTAGACAAATCGGTCTATAGGATGTGGGTTCAGAGGGAAGTTTCCCTTGCTTAAGAAAGTACACTACTTCACCTCTTCGAAGGCAAATTGGGAAGTACTGCAGGTCCAGGCATTTATTGGTCCAGTCTAGTAGTATGTGAGGCATTGTGTGTAAGGTGCTGCGTAAAATTTTGAAGTCTATGTTGTCTGGACCTGGTGCCTTGTTAGTATTGAAGCTATGCAGAGTGGCTTTAACCTCGGCCGCCGTGAAGGGAACATCCGAGGGAGCCGAGAAGGAAGGTTCTGGGTAAAGTGGGTATATAGTGTTGGGAAAAAGGATTTCTGTGAGGTATTCGAGGTTGTTTTTCTTAGAAGAGAGAGCCGGAGGACGCTCAAGTTTCAGCTCTGTTGGTGTGAAGAACTTGTTTGTGAAGAACTTCTGCGCGGTGCCGAAGGTGTTTGTCTGAGATGAGCAGAATTTTTTCCATGCGTTGCGCTTTGCGGTGTTCACTTGTTTTTTAAATAGGGCTGATTGTCGTTTAATTTTAACTTTGTGTTGTTCTATTTGTGTGGGGTTGAGGTATTGCTGTTGCCTCTTCAAGGCAGTGATGTGGTTACGCATGGAGCGGAGCTGGGGTGACCAGAAGGAATAGGTGAACTGCCTTCCCGACTTCTTGAGTCTGAAAGCTGATGACGCGGCTGTTTGGATTGATTTGACTAATTCTTGGGTGAAGTTTTCTAGTTGAGTTGAGTTGGTGACAGATTTAATTTTATGGGAGAGGGAAGGGGTATATTTAGAGAGGAGTTTATTGAATTTCTTGAAATTTCCACGTTTAGTGGCGTATCTTTTGGAATAAGTGAGGGTGGGGATTGTATTAATGGTAAAGGTAATATAGTTATGATCCGTGTTGTTGGCAACGTCGAGGACTGACCAGTCGTTAATTTTGGCGAAGGTTTTTGGATTGCAGAGGGTGAAATCTGGCCAGCCCTTAGCGTTGCCTTTGAGGAAAGTGGGTTCTGAATTTTCTATGTTTGCTAGGCATAGGTTATTGGCTGTTATAAATTCGATTAAGTTGCGACCCCTGGCATCCTCCCGCGGCGAGCACCACAGTGGAGAGTTTGCATTTAAGTCGCAACAGCATATAAAAAGGGAACGTTGTGAGATTTTTTGCTGCCATTCAAGCAGACAGTCATCGAAGTCTGCAGAAGGGGGGGCATATGCGCTACCCAAGATCAATTCACCCTCCTTCGTGGTCAGTGTGACAAAGACACAATTATCCCCAGTAAAGAGGTGTGTGTAGTTGAGTTTTGTGTTTTGGATAACTAGATGTGCAGTGTTATTTTTGGAGCTGAACTTTGACCAGGAAGAGGGAAAACCGTACAATTCACCCCCAGTGGTGCAGTAGGCGTCCTGCAACAGCCCAAAGTCTATGGAGTTTTCCTCCATGTATTCCTGAGCCGTTGAATTGGCCGCCATGCATCCATTGAGGTTGATTTGCAGGTATTTAAGGTTATTGAAATTTTGAAGTTGGGGAGAGGACGTAGCCTTTTGGGAGTGGGAAGAGAGAACTTCTGGGTTTGAGTTTAGCGGGGAGAATTTTGATCACTTTTTGGGTTTGTACCTATGATAGAAGTGCTTGATTACCTGCGAGAGGCCTTAGAGGTGCCTCTTGAGAATGCTGCTTCATGTTGATACCCATAGTGGTCCACTGGATAGGAGTAATAACCATATTCCACAGGGTAAGGGTGGTAGTCGTCATAGTCTGTTGAGTAGGGGTAGTAGTCGCCGTAGTATGGATATGGTGGTGTTGATAGGTGATGGTTTTGGTAGGTGTCTTGATAGTCATTGTAGTATGGTTCCTGGTGTTTCCTTCGAGAACTTCGGCTTCGGCCTCTATGTGTTGTTTCTCTGGGGCGGCTCGGGGATCGGCGGTGCTTTCCAGTGGTTGATTGATTCCTTTTGTGGAAGCTTAAGGTGCGAGGCCTTGAAATGCTGTCTTGTTTACTTTTTGTGGGTTTATCTGTTTTGTGAGGAATTGAGTCTTTGCTGGTTTTATTTGTAGGGCCTTTGGCTGGATTTGAGGACTGCTCTTTATTCTGGTATTGCCTTGTACTTGTGGGAGGTTCTTGAGGAGGTAGGTTATTTAGTCGATATTTAATGTCGAGTTTCTCTCTTTGCCGATTATATCTTTCTGCGTATAATGGGCATTCCTGGGAGTATGCGGGATGGTTTGATGGGATTGAGTCCTCTTTGTTTTTCCTCCTTATCGAATTGGCCCTTTGGCAATTGATGCAATTTGGGCGTTCAGTGCAGCCCTCGTTCCTGTGGTGTGCTGAGCAGTGCGAGCAGATTACTTCCGTTGAGGAGCACTGCGCAGTGAGGTGATCGAGAGACTGGCAGGTTGCACATCTGGCTACTCTCGTAAAGGGCCTAAAGTGGCAGGTGTAAATTCCTAGTGACAGGTGATCCAGGGCGATGATTGCGTCCACTATGGGAAGTGGAGCCTGCAATACTATGCTCTTCAAATAGTATGATTTAGAGTTGAGGTGCTTGATAACCTTGAGGTCCTGATATTGGTTCGGGAGGCCACAGGTTGAGATAATCTTGCTGATGATCTGGTCATTGTCTAGTTCCGCTGGGACTCCTGTCATGAGAAACCAGACGCTCGGACAGGGTTTCTGCTGAATTATCAGCTTTTCTTTAATTTCCTCTTTGGATAGCAAATCTGAGAGGACGATCTCTGCATCTTTTGGAGAGTTGCATCTCAAGTCTACTGAGGCTCTATAAATCTGTTTCCCTTCAATTTTTGCAAGGGTCGAAATGTTTTGTTTTTTGTGTAGGTTCATTATGTCGTAACCTTTGTCGTTTTTGGATGTTGACTTAATGAAGAGGGTGCTCTTGAGTCTATTTAGGTCAATGAAGGCTTGTATGATTTTGTTATGGTGAGGGTTAGGGACGGCTGTGGATTGTCTTCTGATAATTGGTGTGATGGTGGTCGGCTTGGGCTGTTGGGAGCTTTCTTCTTCTTGAGGGATAAGTGCTTGAGCTTGCGGCGGGACTTCCTGTTGCGATTGATGTGGGGCGGGCTTCCGAGACGAGTCTGTGAGATGCTCCTTGAGAAGAGTCTCTTGATTCTTGAATGAGTTGTTGAGGTTGTTTTGGAAACCTTTGATTTCTTGTATGTGAGTGTTCAATTCGTTGATTTTGTTAATTATGCTCTTTTGATACTCTCTTAGTGGTGAGTAGAGAGCTGGGGAATGGGAAGTATCTGTGGCTGTACGGTCTTGTAAAGCTTGCTGCAGTGCTGTTACTGGATGAGTCTTGGAGGAGAAAGTCTTTTCCTGGTCCTTTGAAGTTTGAATGGCAATTATTCTGTTGAATGCATTTTCGAAGATTCCAAGGGGGGCCTTAAGGCCTTTCTTTCTGACTATAGACAAGATATTATTTGCAGCTCTTGCTATGTCTGTGACCTGGACAAATTGTAGGAAGTCTTCCTTCTTGTTAAAAGCATCCTGGGGAATGGTTACTGGGGTGTCTTCTAGAAGGGTGGAGACTGATTGCTTTGACTTCACGTTCTTAGGAGTCGTCTTGGTCTCGTTGTCCAAGTCCACTTCCTCTCTGGAGGGGTTGAGGTCGTTTGTGGCCATTACACTAAGTGTCTTGAGCAGTTGGGCCGTTGGAGGGTGGCTGCGTCTGGTGGTTGTTTGGTTATAATTAGCTTTGATAAAAGCTGTTTTTTACTATAAAGAATTTTTATTTAATTAGCGGTTGTTTTGAGATTACTATTTAGATATACAGGTAGGGGCTTGCCAGAGCGGTCTGCATCATACCAGGGAGAGAGAGAAGAGAGAGAAAAAAAAAAGCAAAAACCAGGAGCCTAGACTCCTGTAAATAGCTAAGATAAAGGCTAATAAAAGAAAGTTATTAAGATTGATACCATTCAACGTAAAAAAAAAAAAAAAAAAAAAAGAAAAGAAAAAGGGGTTCAAGTGGTTGCAGAAAATTTAACTTGAGAGTTGAAGCAGGTTGGTTTTGTCTTGAAAACATTCATTGAGTAAAATGAATCTATAATAAATAAAAAAAACTGCCCGGGGGGGGAGGGGGGGGCGAGGTTGCCGGTGGCTACCTCGACCCAGAGGCGGCTGGGACGAGGCGTGTGAACCAAAACAAGGAAGAAGGAAGGAAGGGAAGGTAATCCCAGGGGGTGGGGCAAGGCTAGGGGGAGGCCTAAGAACAAACTTGAGGACTATTTTGTTGAGATTAGAGCTTAAATGCCCTTCAAAAGGCTTAAAAGAGGGTTTAAAACCAGCAGGGGGGAGGGGGCAGGGGGGGAAGGGGCCAAGGGGACCTGAGTCCACCATGACCCAGAGTCGACGAGGGAAAGTCTTGCGAGCCAAAACTGAGGAGTTGAAAGTAAGGGAAGGCTAGCCCAAGGGGTGGGGCAAGACAGGGGGGAGGCTAAAAAGAGGAATTAAAAACATTAGGGAAGTAATTAATGCTTAAAAAGCCCTTCAAAAGGCTTAGAAAGGGTTAAAAACGGCGGGGGGGAAGGGGGGAGGGGGGAGAGGGGGGGAGGCAGAGGGGCTGACGGACCCTGACCCACGATGACAGGGGGGCAGTGCAGTTAAAACGCGCCAGACTGCATTGCTAAGGGCAAAACTGGGGGGACTTAGCCATAAAACGTAAGTGAAGTTCAGTGCTAGCAATAAGGATTAAAGACTTTCACCTTATATAGGGAGAGCACTGTGGAGTGATGTCAGATTGAGTGTTCTATAAAAAAGACTAAGTCCCCTCGAACGAAGGGACTTAGACGAAATTTGAGGAATTAGTATTGAAGAATAACTAAGTCCCTTCGAATGAAGGGACTTAGACGAAATTTATGAGTTTTACAATTGAAAATAACTAAGTCCCCTCGAACAAAGGAACTTAGACGATTTTTGAGAATTTAACAAAGAAAAATGACTGAGTCCCCTCGAATGAAGGGACTTAGACGAAATTTTGAGATTGGTTGTGTAAAAAGACTAAGTCCCCTCGAACGAAGGGACTTAGACGGAATTTAAGAGTGTAGCAATAGAAAACAACCAAGTCCCCTCGAACGAAGGGACTTAGACGAAATTTGGGCGAAGTCAAAGAAAAATAACTAAGTCCCCTCGGACGAAGGGACTTTGACAAAAATGGGAATTTGGAGTGAAAAATTAACTAAAAATTTACTAAGTCCCCCCAAATGAAGGGACTTGGACGAAATTTAGGAATTTAACAAACGAAAATGACTAAGTCCCCTCGAAAGAAGGGACTTAGACGAAATTTGGGAAATAGACAAAGAGAAACGACTAAGTCCCCTCGAACGAAGGGACTTGGACAAGAAATGGGGAATTGGAGTGAAAATTAATAAAAAATTAACCAAGTCCCCCCGAATGAAGGGACTTAGATGAAATGTGGGCGAAATCAAAGGAAAATAACTAAGTCCCCTCGGACGAAGGGACTTTGACAAAAAATGGGAATTTGGAGTGAAAAATTAACTAAAAATTTACTAAGTCCCCCCAAATGAAGGGACTTGGACGAGATTTAGGAATCCAACAAACGAAAATGACTAAGTCCCCTCGAAAGAAATAAAATAAAATTTTGAGGAGGGCGTCAAAACACAGGAACCAAAGGAGGGCGGGGAGGGGGGCCCCCACCGGCGGGCCCTGAAACAGTTTACGGTATTCTAAGATGGCACCACGGTGCCTGGGACCCGGCCGGTGGCACAAGCCGAGAAGGCAAGAGGGGGGAAAAAGGCAAAGGAAAGGATTGTTAATTGACAATGCTAGGGTCGTAGGCCTATAGGTGGAATCCCCTATGATCAGAAGTTATGTTAGTACATTTTCCATCACCCGCGGAGGGAATGACTCTATCCAGAGGTAATATTTTTATGACACTTGAAGAATATTTGATCTTACATATTACCACACAGTTAGAACACTGATGCTAAAACGCGAATTGGAGTGATAGTAACACCACTTGAGTCAACAGATGGGAACTAAGGACTTAAGAGCATATTGTATTAGTGTGTTCTATGTCAATAGCATCTTTCATCAAAAACCAGTTTTTGAAAATAGCGATTTTAGTACAGAAAGTTATAATTTTCTTCACTTTCTAAAATTTTTGTATTCATAAATACATAACCTAATAATTCAGGGATTATGTGTCTTTTAAAAATTAAAATTTATTTTCCAAAAGCTTAAAATTGCGCTTTATCAAGTTCCGTGTACTTGTGCAAACACAAACAAGAATTAAAAACTGTGTTCTGATATGACACTTTAAAGTCATTAAAAAAATAACATTTTTTGGTTTAAATTATAATACTAAAAGGGTGAATATATATATATATATATATATAGTCGATAGATATATTTATAACGTATTTGCTTAGTATTTAGAATTCGCTTTTTAAAATAAATTGCGATTCACTCTCAAGGTGTAAATAATAACAAAACTCAACTGATACTTAAAAATTAAATAAATAAATAAATAAATAAATAATAATAATGAAATAGACAAGCTATTGTAAACACTGGAGGGCACTAGAGGCATAAACCATTGCCCATAGAGTCACTGTAGTCATATTTTGGTTACCAAGGTAATATATAATTTAGGCCACGGTACATTTTACCTGCATCAGCTAACGCATCATATAAGATGCAGTCTTCCGATGCGTCCGCATACATGCGCAATCCTTCGATTACGAGCTTGATTGCTTTGCCAATAACATAGTATTGAACATCCTCTTTATTTAGGGTATTTAGGGTAGAATGGGGGTAAATCGGTGAAAAAAATTGGTTAAAATCATGCTCATAATCTTAACATATTTTTCATTGTAAAAATAGCTAGAGCAGGAGAGTTTATTAATGTATCACGCTGAGATGGTTTCATAAATAATAAAAAAAAAATTACTCTAATGAAAAAAATTAAAATTAAAGTTTCCTTCAATTTACACCACGTGGGGTAATTCGGAGGTATGGTTATAATGCTAGTTGAGATTCATATTAAAAATGTGGGGTAAACTAGAGTTGAATTAACAATTAAAACTTTTACAGAAAACATATTTTCATTAAAAAAAATAATAAATAAAATAAGGTTTAAAATATATCGTTAAAAATAAAATTTGCCAAATCGGACCACTTGTGCATCGTGCAGGCCTACTCATCAAATTGTAAAGTAAATAAATGGTATTGCTATAAATTACTAACTGGTAGAATTCGATTAATATGTATATATATATATATATATATATTAGGTTTTAAAGAATTTTTATTAGAAATGTATAAAATTTGACAAAAATGGATGTTTTTGAACCTGAACAAATTCGATTTATTGCTTTAAGAATAGAAAAAGTACTTATAAGATAATATACATCACCTTTTTTTTTTTTTTTTTTTTTTTTTTTTTTTTTAACCAGGTGGTCTACAACCTGTTTTGTTTGATAAAAATGAACAGAATTTCAAATTCGCCATAATAGTAATAATAATGATCACAATAATAATAATAATAAGGGATATAAACTTTATATTTTTTCTATTTTTGTATGTAACAGGTATTCGAACATAAATATTTTTATTCCTATTATTATTATTAGGAAATATATAAGCAAGATTTTGGCATTAATAAAATTTATTTAATAAATTATATAAAGGATTATATATTTTTTTTAAACCTTCAATTCACCTCCATTCTACCCCGTATCACATTTACGGTTTACAACGTTTGTAAAGCGGCTTAATAGGAATAGATTTTGTGTCCTAATAGAATTTACGTGTTAGTCAAATTATCTATTTAACTTTTTCATATTAAAATATCAAAAATGTTAAAGAACAGAAAAATGATGATTTTTGCATTTAGCATTATATTTAATACGAAATATTCAATTAAAATAAGATTAATTTTTATTCAAACAACACAGCTCAACAAATTGAATAAAACAATACTTTTTTTTTTTCATTAACTATTTTTTTGCTCAAAGAAATGGATACCTGTTTTCATATTAGATTTAATGTAAAATGAATTCTAAAAGCTTTGGAATTTATTTTTCTACATTTTGGGTGAATTTAGAACATTCTTGTACATATATTTTTCTTCTTAATTTTAAATTGTTTATTCTGTTTTTATTTCTTATGAGATGATTTTATTTAGTATATGTATTGTTGTTTAACTTCATTATTATTATTATTATTATCATTATTATTATTCCCTTTCTGGAAGAAAATTCAATTCCTCATTCCCTCGCCTGATTTTTTTTTTTTTTTTTTGTTATCAAACAGTGGAAGTTTAGTGGCATTGATTACAGGTCCTTCCAAGGTCCAAAACATTAAAAATGATTTACAATAGTCTGGATTGTAAAAGCATTTTTTGTAATATGAAAATTATGACTTTAAAAAAGTATGCCATTGAATTGAATATTAATTTATAGTAGTTCACGTATGTCGTGTTTACTATACAAATTGAAAAAATAAAAATATTTTTTTTTTTTTTTGCTCGCATGACATTAATTAGAAATATTTATTCTCTAAAAATCTATCAGTAATATTAATGATATTAGCTTGAAAGGTTTTCTCTTGTGTTTGAATCTACACTGAACTTTACTTTATAAATTACATGCCGTGATTCATTTAATTTTTTAAAATACATTATTAATCAAAAATCTGATAATGTTCTGTACAAAACGTATTTCATTGAAATGTTTAATATAGTAACTTCAAGCGAAAAATTAATGGAACACGCAAATCTCAAATACAAAGCATCAGTCAAAATATATGATCAGTTAAAAGCATTCATTAATGTATTTCTAATTAAAGCAAATGGGATTTAATACTAACTATGCTTTTGCTTAAAATTATATTAATGCAAAATATGTAAATTTAAGTAGTAAATTGATATTTTGAGTAATATATATTTAATGACTTTTAAATATTATGAATTATTTAGCTTAACAAATGTTATATATAATAATAATACACTGTAAAAAAATTTGTAAGATATTTGGGTAACGCAATGTTCCAAACTGGAAAGTTATGTTTATAACCCAAAATGGGTCAGAAAATCTATTTATTTTGAGTTTACAAACTTTTTATGTATGGCTCACTATCTCATTTTATATATTTGTCTATACATACGTATATATACAAAATGTTCACATTTTGTTTAGATCATCTATGCATGATATATATATATATATATATATATATATATATATATATATATATATATGTATATATATATATTTATAAGAGGCGTGTGATACAATATTTTCTACAACATCTTTATTTATTATAGACAAAAACATAACATACATGGCCAAACAAGATATGACCAAATAAGACATGACCAAATAAGATAGTGAACCATACATGACAAGTTTGTAAACTCTAAATAGATAGATTTTCTGACTCATTTTGGGTTATAAACAGAACTTTCGAATTTGGAACTTTGCTTTACCCAAATAACTTACAAATTTTTACCTACTTTAAAAATTTATTTTTACAGTGTATTAATAATAATAACAGTTCGAAGAACCAATTGTTGAAATATTATGAATATTTCTTTAGCTTAAATTTAATGTTTATAACAGGTTTTTTTTTCTCCAGAAAGTTTGAATGCATTACTATACCTAAATATCTAAACAAATGTGATTTTTTAATTGATTTTTTTTTTTTAACTGTGTTATTGTTTTTCTAAAGTCACAATGTTATTTACAACGAATGTACACGCATAAAAAAATATTTATATACATTTTACTTAATTCTTAAAATGTTTATTTAGTTCTTTCCTACAACGATCGTTAATAATATATGCACATTTGGTGATATGTGTGTTTTATTACAAGTTGTAGAATAATAAAATTTACATTTTCGATACAAAATGGTACAAACATTTTCTGGTATATACAGATGTGCTACGAAGTAGAGACGAAATACGACAACGGTGAGTGGTGAAATTCATGTTCAACAACTGTGATGAATGAACCACATCTATATGCCTGAAGCTGCTTCCCGATACTGAAGAAATGAACAACAGAATATTCAAATGTTGTTGTAGAAGTTAAAAAAGTTAAGTTTGGAAAATTCTGCTGGAAAATACTGTAAGAAGCGGAATTTCATCAACAGTTGCATGATGTGAAGAATGAAGATGTTAATGAAAATATTTAAAATCATATATACGTAAGTCACCACATAATAAGTTTTCTGAAATGACTAGGTTCACATTGTGCAGTGTTGTAAATGTGGTACACTCTCTAGTAGGGTACACAAGAAACTTTATGCATGTTGGGTTGCCGTATTTGTTGAGAAAGATAATAAAAGAAAACAGTTATGCATATGTGTCGACTTCCTGGAATCTTTCAGTTGTGATTACCTACCACTATGTTTTACTGATATCATTGCACCAGATGAAGTGTTGTTTCATTCCGAACCAGTTTTCCGAAATTTTACACAGCAAATTAAACCAATCTTAAACTGGTGTCTGCATACATATGGCCGTTTATTCTTATTATTTATTTAAAATATTTCCCATGAACGTTTGATTATCTCATGACTAAGAATAAAAAAAATATATAACGAAGTGTAAAACTTATTGTTTCCTATTTGGCTAAAAAAAGAGGCTAAAAGTCCATAGAAAAAGCATGGGATGAAAACGAAAAAAACTCATAATGTTAAGTGTGTAAAGAAAAAAAAAGGCAGAAAAAGTTATCGAAGAGTGAGAAGCAACTCGAGATGGGACCTTGAAGCTATCGTCGAGGGTTTAATATGTCTCGCTTATTAATCCACCACAATTTAGAATGTATAAAACGAAGAAAAAAAAAAGAGTAAAAATTCAACTTTTTCAAGATTAGTAAACGGGTTAGCGAAACAAAATTGCATTGATAAGTTTAATCATATGCTAAAATGTTAAACGTCATGATATATTTGATAATAAGAATTATGTCTAAAGGTATTTTTAGTTCAAAAAAAAAAAAAAAATCTAATGTATTTATAATAATTTAATTGGCATGCCAAAATTTCTCACAACTTAAAATTTTACTTAAATTAATGAAAAAAAAAGTGTGTGAGAGAGAGAAAATTTAATAATGTCTAAAAATAATCAAATATAGATATTTGTAGCATCTTTAGAAAGAAATGTTATTTACCACACAAGATAATGTGTGAGTAGCGTGAAATATAATTTTACCACCCCCCTCCTCCTAAATATATATATATATATATATATCAACATTTTTATCTGTTTAATATGAGGCGAGAATAAGATTATTATGTTGTTCATAATCAGGATTAGTTTTTATTAAGTTTCTAAAAGCATTTATTACTTTATATTTTTAAAAGAAGTACATTTTGTTTTTACAGAAATAAAAACATTAAAAAGAAAAAAAAAAAGACAAGAAAACAGAGATAATAATGACATTTTCTAATCTAGAGATTTTCGACAACTGCGTTTTTGATGCGTGATTTGACAATGTTTTCTTAAAAAACCTCTAAACATGAAACATTATATTTTTAGACTGCATCAAGAATTAAACTAGAATTTATTTTTATTTTGTGCAATTTATATTTAAAAACAAAACTATGAAAGGTTATTTATACATTAAACAAATAAATAAATAAAATTTTGTGTCTTTTTCTTTAGGGATTGAAATATTTTTATCTAAAAGATACATTAAAATATTTCTTTTTTTGTATTCTTAAATGAAATATACTTTGCCTTTACAGAAAAAAAAATAATAAAATAAAATAAAATAAAGCAGAAATAAGAATGACGTTTTCTAATCTATAGATTTTCAACAGCTGCGTTTTTTGTTCGTGATTAGATATTGTTTTCTTCAAAAATCTCTAAACATGAAGCAATATAATAAGCAAAATAAATAAAACATGAAGCAAAATAAATAAAAATTTGAATATTTTATTTTAGTGATATATATTTATCGAAAAATGATACAAAATTAATTCTTTCTGTAATTATAATAAAATATAAAATATAGTCTATAACTATAATAAAATTTAGGAATTATTTTCATAATAATTTTAATAATGAATAGGAAATAATATTCCTATTAATTATAATAGTTTCCTATTTAGATTAATTGAATTTTAATTTTGCAATCTCGCGAGAAATGGAATAGAATAAACGAAATATAAAACTTCTGCTTATAAATTTTATTTTTGATTTTTGTAAAAATTAAATAATAGCTGAAGGTATTTATTTTGAATTGAAAATGCTAATTTTAGCACAAAACTTAATTTTTGCTGTAAAGCAGATGTCTTTGTACGGTGATACCTCCTCATAAAAAAATTAGGGAATTTAAAAAATAAATATACAATGCATTAATGGCAGAAAAA
Organism: Salticus scenicus; assembly: GCA_963930645.1. Taxonomy (NCBI): domain Eukaryota; kingdom Metazoa; phylum Arthropoda; class Arachnida; order Araneae; family Salticidae; genus Salticus; species Salticus scenicus. The sequence goes on along the minus strand of OZ005653.1, from coordinate 240,116,273 downwards.
AAAAAAAGCTATAAATTCGCGAAAGTAACAACTGACAGTAAACGGTTTAATGCTATTTAAGTTGATAACTATTTAATATTGACAACAGATCATTGAAGGTATGTTAAATAAATTTCTAAGTGAGAGCCGTAACACTACACATGCTATTAATTCATTAAAAATATATTTAGATAGTTATTGATCGCAAAATTGTTAAGAGGCCAATTTATAACAGATTGTCAGTAATCGATATTACATTTCAATAGTACTATTATATTTTAACCTTTTACAGACCCTAACGTTCTAAAACGCTGTAAACACTTTATTGCCAAATTTAACGACTCTTTTATTCAATTACCACAAATAATTTTGAGGAGTGGTATTTGATATACATAGTGGACGAATAACCTTTGAAATGATTAGGTAACCGTTACGGTTAAAATTTAGTGGTAGATATTGAATAAAATTCTTGAAATTTAACAACAATGATCAGAGGCGTGAAATTTAATAGGACAGACTTAGGGTTTATATACAACTGTAATTAAGTAAGATAACAAACTCTGAGACAAAAAAAATATATATATACCGTCTTCCTCTAGAATGAATAAGTGGTCATTTTCTAAATTCTTTAACTAGAAATATAGATTTCCGAGCTATGCGCGTAAGGCACGTCAGTAAACTGAACGAAATTGTCTAGAATTTCTAGTGTACACATTTCTAGATGGTGAAACAATATTCTTAATACTCTAAATATTCTGAATCATTTGTATTGCGAGAAATTCTTGCTTGATTTTCTAGAATTGGGTAATAAACCAAGATTATAGTTTCTGAAACCCGCCTCTTGTAGTCTCATTTATTTGCGGAGATTTTTAAATAACTTTGCCCTCGAGAATATAGGCAAACGCTCTAGAATTCTAACAGGGGCTTCTAGAACTCGCTTTCCATGGGGACTAAAACTTATAAGGATCACATGGAACTATTTTCTCTTCATCCACGACTTAGATTCTATACAGAATTTTTTCTCAGTGAATACAATTCGTATATAATGGTATGAAAAATACTTATATTTCCTATTAAATTGACAGCTGTAAAATTGATTGAATGTAAATTAATCACAACTTTATAAGAGCAATGACATGTAGTATGCAAATAGAAATTAATATCCAGTACCTTCTCATATTTAAAATTATTTATATTTTTTTTCATTATTTATAATTGTAGTACCATTTGCATATTTATAATAGCAGCATGCATGTTACAGCTTATTAAATCTACCTCAAGATTTCCTGCTTTGATACTAAAGAGAAACTGTACAAAACTATCAAATTTAGACGTTGGAATCAATTCAAAACTATTTCAAAATAACTTAAAATAAATTAATAAATAAATAAATAAATGAGTTTGTTATCGGAGATTTAAAAAAAAAAAAATAGTGATAAAATAGAATTAAAGAATGTTACATTTATGTCACTATTTTCATATGATAATTTTACGATTTAACACACACACACGCACATATATATTATGGTAAGAATGATAAGAATGAGAGCGAAAAATATTCAGATGAATATTTACCACAAAAACCCACAAAGGCCAATTTGGTAAGTAGTTAACTTGAATAGTTTTTCAATTATTTTTTTTTTAATTATTTTGATCTTTGAAAAAAGAACAATATAACTTAAAAATAATTCACTTAAGAATATAAAACACTTTCAAAATATAAAAAATAGAAGGACTTTTAAATTATTGTCGTAAAAAGGACACAAGTTGAGCTTACTATAACAAAATGAAAAAAAAAGAAAGAGAGAATGGGTAATATATTAGGAAAAAATAAGAATAACTAAAATATATGGAACAAGATACAAATAATTGGATGAATAATAAATAAAATTCTTCAGAATGCTGAGGTAATTCGTCTGGAGATACCACCATTAACATTGTGCGAATACATGCAAGGTTTCTTTTTTTGGCAAGCGATATTACACACACACATATATGTGTATATATATATATGTTTCTATCATCTTTGCCAACCTAACCCGGAAGATTGTTAGTCCCGCCCCCTTTCCTCCTACTTTTTCACACCAGTCTTTTTCAAAAGTACTGTTCTTCTTATTTAATCGTAAATACATTTGAGGAGAATTACTCTAAAAATTAAGTGGTGTACAAAAAGGGGCGGGAACTAACAATCTTCCGGGTTAGGTTGGCAAGTGTGATGTATGTATATATACATATTATAAGAGCAGAGCTGCCAACCTAATCCGGCAAATTGTTAACGCCTATTGAAAAACGCCCCTTTTTCTACACCACTTAATTTTTAGAACAATTCTCTTCAAATATATCTATGATGAATTAAGTAGAAAAATACTCTAAAAATTAAGTGGTGTAGAAAAAGGGGCGGTACTAACAATTTGCCGGATTAGGTTGACAGCTCTGTAAGAGGGCTTATGATGAAACTCGATATTATGTCGAAAAAACTGAACTTTTGAAACAAAGTATCGCAGTCATTATTTATCGCAAAGAAAGGAAACTTTCAGTGTTATGTTTGTTAATAAGATTATGAGTATAGGAAACGAAGGATTGTACAAAACTCTGTTTCTTGTACACAAAGGAAAATTGTATGTAGTAACATGAAAAATATTTACAATCCGTATAAGAAGTTAATCTTTATAGTTTTTGAAAAAAATTATTTATTTTTTATTTTAAAATATCATAATATAAGTTTCTACATTAAATATATATATAATTTGAAGTATATGATTCCCTCCATAAAAGATTCCTAAGCACTTTGTTTCGCAACTTGTATAAATTTTAATTAAATAAAAGAAAAAATTAATTATACATATATAATTATATATTTATATTATAAATTATGCATATAATATGTTTTATAAATATGTTTTTATGTTGTGAACGTTTTATTATAACAATGTCCTCAAAATTATAATCGTTTTTAAATTTTAAATATATATATATCATGATTTACATAATTTATTACAGCAATTTACATCATTTATCACTTTCTTGCATAAACGCAAGAATATATGTCAAATAGTGTGTATATACATATATTTTTTTTTCCATTTTGATTAAAAAGGGCTGTGTTTAAATGATGAAATGTAATCTAATATCTTATGCATTTCACGGTAGAAAAAATATGTTTATGACTTACAAGGAGAAGAAAGGTATCCGAATCATTTCAGAATTTATTTACTGTATGTTACACAGAAAAACTCTAATATCGTATGAAAGTAATAAATATATTTAATCGGTATTTCAGGAAGTACATAAAATAAACTAGGTTCCGAAATACATTTAATCAGCTGAATTTGCAGCCATATTTACGAGTAAAATTTGTACGCTCTATGTTTTTAGGAGTAAAGTTTTGTACAAAATGTGGAACATATGAAATTAAATATAAGTAAAGAAATAAATAAACCTTTATGATACCACATCACGGAGTGATATAATTTTTTAGGATTCACTAAAGTCACTTTTTAAGATTGCCTTACATAAGAAACAATATAGTTATTTAAAATATAAATTTTTAAAAAATGCATTTGTTAATTCTAAAAAAATAAAATTTTCTTTCTTTCGTTCATCCTTTGTTTCTTCCCCCTTTTTATTAATAGTATATTTAAAAATGAAAGTGTATATCACTTAGATATGAATAAAAAGTATATTAGTCGTTTAAAGGATGTACTGGCAGAAGAAAGATTAATGGATAATTTTTGTTGAAAGTTATATATATATATATATATTTGTCACGTGTGACAGAAGAAGACGTATGTTCTTTAAACATATTTGTATATTGATAATAATATATTATAAAAGAATTGATAATAATAGTAAAAAAAAAAAAAAAAAAAAAAATGTTGAACAACGCACTTTTATAAAGAAAAAATGCAAAATTTTGCTTGATTTCAAAATGTTGTATGCGTTTTTTTTATTATATTAGATATCCGGTTTTTCCTACGAATTTTGTGTATGTATATTGATTTTCTACAACTCAGTTACATCATACTTAAAACAATATTGCAGTAAAATTGCAAAGATATTCGTTATTTTTAACCGGACACAGAATTTGAGAATCCCTAATAATATTATCAATTTATTCATTTACAAACAAAAACGCAATTTTGTGACTTAATACACTATAATTAACATTCATAAAAGTTTTTAAAGATTATGATTTAAAAAAAAAAAAAAAAAAAAAGTGTTTTATGAGTGTTTGATGATTTTTAATTTTGGAAAAATTGGTAGTCTAAGAAAGCCTATTTTGTAAATTTTTGTAAGTAATTATTATCTAACGAGTTGTAGAACATGCTGACACTGCATTTGACACATGATCGTGTCAAATGATAGTGTCAGCTTCTGGTTTCCCGGAATATGTGTTTTTACTATATTTTAATAGACATTTTTTTTTCTAGTAATTGCCTATGATGAATTGGCAATTGCTGCTATTCGAAATAACTTATTATTCTTTTTAAAAAGATTTTAAAATTTGGCAAATATGTAACACTGTTTTAGAAATCTTACGTATTTCTCACATTTTACAATAAATATAAATAAATAATGAAATTGCATTTATTCGGATATTTTTTATTCCCTTAACTTCTTAATTACTCTACAAATAAATGCAAAACCAGTTTTTAAAAATTTCTATACAGAATATTTCATTTACACATTCAGTTTATTCTTAAATTTTATTTCAAAACATTGAAAATTCTAGCATTTAGAAAGATTAAGTAGAAAATGGATATCGTTATTTTCTGCAAATCTATGGAAAATTCTTCGAAGTTTCTAATTACATTCCATTCGTTTACGAGGGTTGCTATTTATATTTCTGGCCTTGGCAACAGTAAGTGTTGTTAGGCGACCGCAGACGATTTTAATCGAAAGTTTGATATTTTTAAACGTAAATTCAGCAGACGATTTACCATTATAGCTTTATTTGTGTTGTTGACAGTAAATTGAAAAGTTCTTCTCTTTCAAAAAATGGAATTGAATCGTAAAAATTTTCGTGCGATTATTTTTCATAACTTTCGACGTGGATTGTCAAGACAAGAGTGCTTCGATGAACTTAATTCTTTATACAGCGATAAAGCGCCATCCTACAGCACAGTAAAAAATTGGTATAACGAATTTAATCGTGGTCGATGTTCGATCCAGGACGAATCCCGTGCAGGTCGTCCAAAATCCGTTGTTGTGCCAGAAAAGATCGATGCTGTGCGTGAACTGATAAAGCAAGTTCGTCATGTGACATACCGTGAGATTGAGGCGTCTTTGGACATTAGTATGACTAGCATCAATAAAATATTGCATGAATATTTGAGCGTAAAAAAAATTGTTCGCGTTGGATCCCGCATAATCTGACAAACGCTCAAAAAAAGGCTCGTGTCGATTGGTGCAAGGAAATGTTGGAAAAATACGTTCAAGATACATCAAAGGCTGTGTATAACATCTACACAGGTGACGAATCATGGATCTATGCATATGAGCCGGAAACAAAACAGCAATCAACTGTATGGGTCTTCCAAGGCGAGGCAAAACCAACAAAAGTTGTTCGAGGAAGAAGCACATCGAAACAAATGATTGCCTGTTTCTTCGGCATTAACGGTCATGTGGCAACAGTGGCGTTAGAGCAACGCAGGACGGTCAATTCTGAATGGTACATGACCATTTGTTTGCCAGAAGTCATCGGAGAAATTCGAAAAAAGCAGAAGAACAGGCGAATCATTCTTCATCATGACAATGCGAGCTCTCACACATCGACTCAAACAAACGCATTTCTGACTGAGCGAAAGATCGAACTGATGGGTCATCCGCCGTACAGCCCTGATTTGGCACCCAATGACTTCTTCTTATTCCCACACATCAAAAATAAATTACGTGGACAACGATTTTCGACCCCCGAAGAAGCGGTTGATGCATTCAAAACGCATGTTTTGGAGTTACCTCAATCGGACTGGAAAAAGTGCTTTGAAAATTGGTTCAAACGCATGCAAAAGTGTATTGATCATCATGGAGAATATTTTGAAAAACAATAAAACCAATTTCGATCCTACATATTTGTTTTTTCATTATTAGGCCAGAAATATAAATAGCAACCCTCGTATATGACTGATTATAGCAGATAATGCCATAAAGCGAAGAAACAAAAGCGATAAATAAAATAAATAAAAACAGAATAATTTTTAAAATAGAAAAAAAATGGATATAATTTCTGTATACAGAAATATCAGAATATTTTTAAATCATTCAAGAGTTAATTTATATATATAGTAACAGGTTCTGCCTGCTTTGTTGTTCACTATATTTAGGTGATTTTTTTTTTTTTTTTTTCGTATCATTATTATTGAAAACTCAAAAAAAAAAGTTAAATTTCCTGCAACGTTCGGCAGTGGTTTACCGGCTCGAAGAATGAGGGGTCTGGGTGCCCATTGTCTTCGGCAGAAACTTACTCGCTTGCTACTCCTCTCTCCCCCGCAGATAAGTTAGATGTTTCATGAAAGCCCCCTAAAGTGCATATTGCGCACACTTAATCAACAACCACACACCAAAATTCGTCTAAGGTAATTTGAATCAGATTTAAGTTTGAAAACTTCTTTTTGGCGCCGCACGCCTTAAGGGTAGGGGTAATTTTGCAAAACCCCTTTATAGTGCATGTTGTGTACACATTATCAACCGACACATCAAAAAACTGCCTTTCTGAGATAATTTGAGCAGAATTATTTTTTAAAACTTGTTTTTGACAACCAATGTTACAGGGTGGAAAAGGGGGGTCTCTTTATACTACGTGTTAGATACGTATAACCAACCCGCACATGAAAAATCGTTTTTTACATAATTTAGAACAGATTTAAGGTTGAAAATGTGTTTTTTAAACTCACACACCTACAGGGGGGGATAGAAAGTAATTTCTCAAAATGCCTTTGTAGTGTGTGTATTGGGTTCGCTTAACCAATCGACACATCAGATATCATTTTCCTGAGATAGCTTAGATCACTTACTCTTGAAAACGTGTGTCCCCCCCCCCAGCCTTTAAAGAGTGGAAAAAGGAACTTTCGCAAAATTCCTTCAGAGTGCTCATTGCGTACGCATAACACATACACACATACAAATTAATCATAATAACATAATTTGGAGCAAACTTATGCTTGGAAATATGTTTATGCCCCCCCCCCCCCCCCGCCTACAAAAGGTGAAATTTCGTAAAATCCTGTTACAATAGATGATGGAAACACATAAACAATCCACGTACCAAAGTTCCACGTACCAAAGTTCGTAACCACACCTCCTATAACTTTTTCAGGACAAACTTAACACTAAAAGGGTGGAGGTCAAAATTTACCCTTCGTAACGTCCTCGCTAAATCGAAAATTTAAAAATTTCAAAAATTGTTTTTTGGAAATATTTTAACCCTTTAACGTGCGCCGTCCTCGCTGCGAGGACGCAAATTTTAAGATCCAGCTGTAAAAATTCATCCCGGAAATTTTTTAGCAAAAATTTACGTTTATAACATATCAGAAAAGGCCGTTTTTTTAAACCTTAAAATTTAAAGATTCTTTTAGTTTAATTTAGTTCATGAATTCCGGTGGCAGTATAATTTAAATGATCCGAATTGTCTTGCGCCGAAAAGGGTTAAAGAAGACGCATAGCTGTTTCAAACGCCTTTGTAATATGCTTAGTAGAGTCATCAAATTTTCCCCTTCCCGTTCCCCTTTCCCCAGAAAGAAGTTATATATATATATATATATATATATATATATATATATATATATATATAAGTGTGTGTGTGTATTTAAATGATTGATAATGTTTCAGATTTAAAATTTTGTGAGAAAGTTTAGAATTTGGGATATTTAAAAAAGATGAAGGGTGAGAATATTAAATTTAAAAAAGTGCTTAGGGTTTATTAAAAATGCATTACAAATATTTTATTTTGCTGTAGTAGTATGCTGTATTTCTTTATTTAACCCTTTAGTTTGCTGATTTGCCCATATGCAGACAGACATTTCTATCCTAAATCTTCAGATCTTGATGGAATTTGAAATTTAAACAAGCAATTTTGCACACCGAAAAATCCGTACTTTTGAATATATTGCAAAGTTTTGGTACTGGAATGCACTATTGTGTAATTGTGGAACTTTTCTCAGAATAAATTGTTAGATACAACAGTAATCGTATTCACATCCCTAATATGGAATTTTCTCCTCAGTACATCCTGTGGACATTTCTAGGGATATCTTTTCATTCTCAGGATAGCTTGAAATTGTCATAAGGAGAAGATCTGCTAATAAGGATTTTTTTCCCCGATTATTTTTTATGTCATTTATTATGACGTTGTTCTTAGTAATTTCATTTCTTGTTTTTAATCAAAAGCATCAAATATATCTACATTTATGTGACTGTCTAGAATGTTATCAATTTAATTAAAACGCTCTTAATATATGCACATGTATATAATCGCAGGTGTGTTTAATACGCATATCATTTTATACGCAAAATGATTTAGCTGTTAAAATAAAATACCTGTTTCATATTAAATAAATTTCTATAATCACTCTTTTAAACATGAAAGCATTTAATTTACTGATTAATTTAAATTACTTTACATTTCCTTCAAGTTCTGGAGTAAAATAATTTCTTGTTTGTTCTCAAACTAACTAAAATACAAACACAATTTATTTTAATTTCCATATTAAATATCAAATCAATACAATTTTAATCTTCATTACAGTGATACATATAAAATTGTACTTAATATTATGTTTGGTACTGAATACGTAATGCTGCTACACTAGAATGATATATGTTTGTTAAAACTTCTTAAACTTTCAGCGTAGGATTAAGTATTCATCACTTCAGAAGTAAGATTTAATTTGCATCTCAAAAGAATTAGAGGACCATTTTCTGTGAACTTTCTTCTTTGCTTACTAATTCTCATGGAAGAAGTTGGTTTCAATGGAAATTTTCAAAGGTACTTACAGAAAATGTACCGAGAAAATTAATACAATGTTTTGAATTACAGGTAGCAATATGTTTTAATTAAATGTATGTTTTTAATAGCTATAAATAAATTTACATGAATAGGTCTACAAATAAATAAAATGTTTTTACTGTACTTAATTTTATTTATTTTTAGTTGTTAAAATCATTCTATCTTTCTGTTCTTAAATTATATAAAAAATAATCTGGTGTGTCACTCACACCGATCTCTTACCCTGAAATTTAATACTATAAATACAGGTTGCAGATTAAGAGGTAAGATAACGAGTACTGTTATGTAAACCTATGTTAAACAATTCAAATAAGCTTCGGAAAAGTTTTGTATGATAATTAGTTCTGTGTGAGGATGGCTACCGCCCCCTGAACCCTCCGTTTTATTAATGCACCTACATTTATATAGAATTTAATTCGGTTTTTAAAAAATAATTTATTAAAGTTATTATTTAAAAAAAAAATTGTCTTTTATGATAATGCAGACGATTTCTATATTAGAGAAGCAGTATACCACTAAATATCCAAAAATGTCCATTTTATTCTCAATATTAAAAAAAAAAAAAAAGTTTAAGTAAAATTTAAAAAAGTTTTTTTTTTTCGTTAAAAGTAAAAAAAAAAAAAAATCGATAACTTTTTTAAATTATCGCAGATCGATGGTTCAACCATTCGTTTTAAAGGTATTGGCGAGCTCTTTTGAAAGATACCCATCATGAAAATTTACTCCCCTCGAGGGTGTACTTCCCCCTCATAGAAGGAGGCGAGGCTCCTACATAGACAATTTTTTTTCCCTGTTGACTATCTCTATTACAAAAAATATATATTCGTTTCATTTGGTTTAGTGCAGTCTATAGATGTTAAACTCTACTTACCTGCAATTTCCCCCATAGGCGTAATGTATTTGAATATTTTGAGTATCCCTAAACACAAACCATTTGCTTGATCTTAACGAAAAGTTTAGTGTAGCATCCTTATATGATACACATTTAGAATACCAAGTTTGAACTTTCTGCCATAATTTAATTTTGAGATATGCTGATAACAGACACACACACACAGACCATTTGCTAAAACATGATTTTCATATTCAGGGGACCTCAGAACATGTAAATATAACAAAAACTCGCGTTTGGAAATTTGACCCCAAAACAATACTTTCTCTACCTTATGGGTAAGAGAAAGTAAAAATATGTCACATATTATTTTAAATATCTGAAATGTCAATTAATTATTAACAATATCAGGAAAGATTAAGTATAAAGTAAAGCTAGTAGAGATTGCGCAGATAAAGAAATGGAGGAAAAAAGTAGAATGCGAGCACGGCTATTCCATGGGATAGTAAAACAGCAAGAGTTGAGAAGCCGCGTAGAAATTGCATTTTGATTGCTTCGATTGTCTAAGATAAAAAGGTGTTTATTTTGTCTTGTTTTCAAAAATTAATGCTTGAATTTTCATATAACCTCCTAGAATTTTTTATAGAATGGCAGTAATGCAAGATATTTTTAAATTAAACGATTTCTGTTACGCTACTAACCTAGACTAACGGTACAAACACCAACAGTTCTCTAGAAAAGCGAACAGTTATTGAATAAAAGGTTGAAAAGTCTCTCCTACCGAAATGGGATAGTTTGCGCATTTGTTACTTTGGAGAGATTGCGCATTGATTCCAATAAATTATATACTAGGAGATATATGCAACTTATTCAAAATGAGAAGATCATAAGGATGCGTATGTTAAATGTCTGGAACTGTCTTAAAACACAATTTAAAACACAATTTAAAACACTAGAAGTGACTGGACTAGTTTAACCCATTAGAGGCAGCGAATCTTTTTGGAAACCATCCCCTGAGTCTGAAATGGACATAATTAAAAAGTGGTAAACATCGGCAATAAACACACCTCTGGAATTATTTGTTTCTTCAGTGCCATTGTTAGATATTATGGGATATATATCACAAATAATTTAATGTTATTTTTACATGTTTAATAATGCATTATTTCCAAACATGATGCTCAAGTTTTGTACATACGTCGGCTGCTTAACCAGAAGTAATAAAAACGAATTCAAAAATTATCAGCTTTACCAAATTTCTTTTTAAGGACTGTAATTGTCTATATTTCAGTAAAATAAAATACATGAAATAACGTAAAGCTTTTTAAAGTTAAAACGAGAAGTATTCAAACCAAGTGAAATTCAGGTTTTATGTTTTTAACAATTTTGTGCGGAAGATTTTGAGAAAATAACTTTAATAAATATAAATTGTGGGCGGATTCTGGGCTTAAAAATAGGCGTAACCAGTCGTATATCACGGAACACACAGTGTTCTACTCAAAAACCTTTGGACAGCCCCTTCCTGCCTAGACTCGTCCAAGATTAACGGGTTTGGAGTGCTGGACACAGTGTTCTACTCGTCTTCTTGGCTCTGAAATTTATACACGGTGTGCAATTCATCTCGAATAAGTTAACTTGTGGCAGTTAGTTGCATGAAAATTGTACCACGTGTAAAATAAAGTACAATGATTGTGGACAGAAACAGATTAGGTCAGAAAACAAGAAACCATTCAAACTGAAAAGGAAATGTAAATATTTTAAGTTGAACGTGTTGTTTAGTAACTTAATGTTGTTTTGTAATCTTAACTACTTTTGTATTTTCTGATTCTTAAAAAAAATTTCCATTAAATACAATTTTTAATTAATTTTAAATTTCGTTCACTTTCCTGATTTTTTAATTACTAAAGTGAAACATTCACTGATTATCCGTGTTTTCAAATTAAGGGACTTTTTATTCATTAAGTACACATAATTTTGAGGAGTAATATTTGATATACATAGTATGAGATTAATCTTCGAAATGTTCAGGTGACCTATACAAAGGAATTTCAGTAGTAGATATCGAATGAAAAAGTCCCTAAATTTAACAACAGTGCTGCTACTACAAAAGTATTTATTTGTACAAAATCTGGTGTGCCACTCACACGACTTTCTCTTATCCTGAAATTTAATACTATAAATACAGGTTGGAGATTAAGGGGTAACGAGTACTGTTATGTAAACCTATGTTAAAACAATCCAAATTAGGCTTCGAAACAGTTTTATATGATAACTAGTTCTGTGTGAGGGGGTCTACTACCACCTAAATCCCCTTTTTCATTACTACAGCTACATTTATATAGAATTTAAACCTGTTATTAAAATTAAAAGTTCCCGTAAAATTATTCAGACAACTTTCACACGTAACATTCCTAGAAATTTATCAGTCTTGATCAAAAATTTACAACAACAAACATATATTAACTTCAAAATACGACATTTGGATCTCCTAAAATTATTCGTTTTTAAGTTACTCTAAGAGGCACAGACAAAGATCAAACGTTAGAAACTTGACTTTGGTAATCAGGAAGCCTCAAAGCCAGCAAATATACAAAAAACAAATGAAGAACATTTAGTTTTAAAACGTACATTCTTTACCATATGTCTATGAGGAATTTATTTCAACTTCTGAACAGCTTTCCTGGAAGTGGTAAAATATTACACTAAAGCACATCCAATAACAAAAAAAAAAAAAGTTATCGCTTGAATATTTGCAGTCCTGTATATATTTTGAAGATTATGTACAGAGCACATGGTGCACCTAAATATAATCCTATAGTAATAATACATGGCCCAGCCTGAAATACACTTCCATCAATTTTCAACTATAGTCGCACTTTCATCTAGTTCTTTTGTGTAGCCCTGTAAACGAGCAGTGAATGATCACCCTACCATATTCTACATGAGACATGTTTTTACGCGTATAAAAAATATATATTCGTTTCATTTGGTTTATTGCAGTCTATAGATGTTAAACTCTACCTATCTGCAATAATGTTTTTAAATTCTCTTGGGTATCCCTGTACACGAACCATTTGCTTGATCTCAACGAAAAGTTTAATGTAACATCCCTATATCACGCACATTTAGAATACCGAGTTTAGACTTTCTCTCATAATTTGCTTTTGAGATATCCTGATAACAGGCACACACACACAGACACACAGACAGACACACAGAACAACCGCTAAAAACATGATTTTTGGATTCAGGGAACCTCAAAACGTGTAAATATAACAAAAACTCATTTTCGAAAGTTTGACCCAAAAAAAATACTTTCTCTACCTCATGGGTAAGAGAAAGTAAAAAGAAAAAAAATAAACTATAACAATGTTATTTACGTGCAATTATTGCTGTTAATAAATTTAATTAGAATTTTGAATTAGAATTTTGAACACCTTACTTTTTAGCTTCATATGGACCTTTGGTGACGTACTTTCTCTGAAATGGGGGGCAGTCCATCTTCAGCACCGACCCTCCATGGTGCTTATTCGAACGGTAAATGACGGCGGGTTATATTAATATATATATATACATATATATATATTTTAAATATTTTCAAACGTTTGAAAACTTTTGCAAACGGAAATCAAGACTTCCTAGAAATTCAATGCTTTCCTTTTAAAAATAAAGTAAGATGAGTGTTTAAAATAGCGTCTTATGTGAAGCTTAGTAACGTGATTCATAACTGCTAAGTGTTTAGCATTATACGCCGAATATTTCCGGAGCAGTAAAGTTTGGAATTTTTGTTTTATTTATTTATTTATTTTCCGGAATCTTTTATCGCCGTTTTGTTTAAATTTCCTACAAAGTTTGGGTCTATTCTTGTGATTAGATCGGGCTACAGAACACTGTAAACACTATTAGTTGAATGATAGCCACCTTACATGTTGAATTATAGCCACCTTCTATTTCGAAAAGGTTCGTCGAATACAATGCATTCATAGACAGAAAATACCTGACCCTATATTTACATCATTCTTTTACATGTTGAATTATAGCCACCTTGTATTTCGAAAAGGTTCGTCAAATACAATGCATTCATAGACAGAAAAGGTCTGACTCTACATTTACATCATTCTTTTACATGTTGAATTATAGCCACCTTGTATTTCGAAAAGGTTCGTCAAATACAATGCATTCATATACAGAAAATGCCTGACTCTATATTTCCATCATTCTTTTACATGTTGAATTATAGCCACCTTGTATTTCGAAAAGGTTCGTCGAATACAATGCATTCATAGACAGAAAATGCCTGACTCTATATTTACATCATTCTTTACGCAAGAAAGTCTATGTTTTCGTAACTTTGCCATGTCGTTTGATTTAATTATTGAACTTAGACTCAATTTGTGTTAGTTTATTTTAAAATTCTAAAATATTTAAAAATAAAAATAAATAATAAATAAAAATTCCTTTTGAAAATTTTGTTACAAAACACTTTATAATAGGATTATCAAACGTAAACTTGTTAAATTATTATTATTTAAATTCTCCTTTGAAGTTAAAATAAGAATCTACATTGTAAAACTGGTGTAATATTTTCTAATCAAACATATCTAACTATGCAAAAAGTAGAATTCATAAGCTTGACAAGTACATTTTAAAATAAAGAGTTGAAAAATATAAGCAGAAACTTATACTTAAGTTTTGTTTAAAAATTTATAATTTCAAAATTATTTAAATTACTAAAACGTGATGTGCTTTTAAAATGTTTTGAATTTAAATTACGAAATGAATATCTTATGTCTCAGTATAAACTTTAAACGAGTACAAGAAAAACATATTTTAAATCGTTGTAGTATTTTATGATTGCGTGTGAAAGACTTATAAAAATGAATACCATGTACGTTATGAAGAACATTCGTTACATGAATGCCTTGAAATATTTTTATGGTTGAGTAATAATAGCTCATTACACTTCTCTTTCGGAAGAAATCCAACAAAACTTTCATGTCATGTTTCTCTTTATTTATGGAATATTAAAACAAAGTGAATAATTCTATAAATTTCTCTAAAATAAATTACAAAAGTTGAAGAAGGCAAGCTTTGCAAATGGCAAAGCTTGCATTCCTTAACAATCGAAGCAAATTCCAATATTACGATGAATGAAGAATCTTTTGAAGTATTAACATTTTTAAATATCCTTTCTTTTGACAAAAGATTATTAGTAATATTTTACATTTTCTTCAGTTGTGAGGTAAAGCAATGTTAGCGTAGTGCTACAAGTGAAGTTCGCACTTTACGAATAACACGTGAATGTGTAGAGTTTAGGATTCAGTTGATTAATGGAGTTAGTTCTTATGATAAACGAAATTGTAATTTGCGATATGTTAATATTTTGGAAAGTGATTTATATAAAAAGAGGAGGAAGATTGTTTTTGTGGCTGTTTTAGGAGGTTGCTTAGAGTAAGAGGTGGATAGTGAATGAGAAGTAGTAGGAGGCTAAAGGAGTTAGTAGCGAGCGGCTATAGTAGGAGATAGTTAGACGAGTAGTATAGTGGATAAGGGAATCCTCCCACTAACGAAAGACGAGTAATGTCGTGAGAGATAGCGACGTTAAATGAAGTTGTTGAGATTAATTATGGTTATTTATTGATGTTAGAGTATTTATGAAGGCTGCCCTTTTAAGTTTATAAAGGTATTAAATGTACATATAGTCGAACGCCCACCTTTTCATTTAAGCTCTAAACAAAAGCTCTTTATTTATTTTATATTCATGTCTTGTGCTCTATTACTTACCATTTAGCTACTTCATTAAGTAATTAAGTTAAGTTTAATCAAAGTTAAATGAGAATGACATTCTCTTATTCCTCACAGTGGCGCCCATATTCGCTCGAATCCCCCTCCCGAGCCAGTATATTTTGATGGCACTACTAGTGTGCTTCAATTTTTTGATGAGCTTGAATATTTTTTTAATTTTTATAAAATTGATATTGCCGAAAAATATGCTTGGTTTTTAAGAGGTGAACCAAGACAGTGGCATGATTTAATTGCCTGCCATTCATTTGGCCCAAATTTAACCTATGAGGTTTTGGAAAGTAGAGTAATCAGCCTCTTCGCCACTCGGTATGATAGATTAAGATTAAAGCATGAACGCTCCACCCCCCTCAAGAAAGTCAATGGAAAGGGGTTATAAGGGACGTGGAAAAACCACAACAAGTTATTAAGTCACAGAAAGCAAGCTCGAGTAAATTAAATCAACCTAAAACTGGTGATAACAACTTTACTTCTAGTGGCAAAAGTCAAACACAAGTTAAAGCAAACGAGCAAACTTCGCTCTCAAACAGGAAGACAGACGAATTTAGGTCTGCTATTCAGCCTTTGGTTACGGATAAAAAATCCAATAAATTATCTAGTGAAGCGACGGCGGTTGTAAAGGATAATACGATTAAAATAAATGTCGCGGCTGCAACCGTTGAACTGAGCGAAAGTGACAAATCATTAAATGATGCGGGTAATCTTTGTAACTCGCCTTTAGATGTCAGCTTGGAATCGATACACCCGACAAAGTCGGTTATTTCTAATGCAAACTTCCACTTAAATGGTCAAAATGACACGCCGCCTAAAGTAAAAGAAACTGATGTTATTGTAACGAATGTAATTTCGAAAGTGCAATTAACATCTTTTTAAGTTTCTAGACAGTCTAGCAGCAATGCATTCGAAAGTACCGAGCGACAGCAGTCTTCGGCTGTGACTGTGGGAAAGGACAAGGTGCCGAGTTCGAAACCCCCTCAATACAGCTACCAGATTCCGAGTTCACAACCTCCTCCGAACAGTGAAAAGGTTCCGGGTGCGAAACCCCATCAAGAGAGTGACCAGGCGCCAGGTTCGAAGCCTCCTCAGGACAGCGACCTTGCAATGCCGGACCTGAATCTGCAAGCCACTAGCGCTGAAAATTCTACAGCAACTCCTCAGGCTAGTCTGACCCGCATCTCTGATTTTGCTGATATCAAGGAATCCATATGTCAGGTGCTATGGTTCATTATTTTTTTCCGTTATGAAGTATATTTCTTGCAGAGCAATCATAAAATCTAGGACATGTAGTGAAGCCTTTTGGACTTTCAAGCATTATCTGAAAGCTATGAACTTTCTTAAATTTCAATATTCTAAATTTAAACTTGGAGCATGAACTTTCAACTCCGGAAATTTCATGTTTTGTTTACATGTCATAAATGTTTTTCTGTTATACAATATATGCATGTATGTACTCTAATGTTTTTCTATTTTGTAGCCATGAACGGCAGTTTTTTGTAAAAACCTTTTTGAACATTTGTATATATATTTACTATGTTTCTCTAAATGTCGTATAAATTGTATAAAACGAATATTTCTTATTGTTCAAATTTTGTATTCTAAAAGTTCAATGTATCTCTGTATTCTTAATATGGGGTAAGAAGAATTTTTTTAGCTACTAGCTGGCTTCGCCCGCTAGCGGGTCAGTATTTTCAAATGAATCACTAAAAATAATGAATCACTAACAGAAACTTTTAGTGTTAAGAAAAGAAATTTCAAAAAAAAAATAATTTCTGATTGGGTAAAAAGTCGGGCCGGGTCCCCACGCGCTGCGCGCGTATTTCTTCCCTGGCCCTACGTGCCCCCTAAAAAAAATCATTTCTGATCGGGTAAAAATGCGCACCGGGTCCCCACTGCCTTCGGCAGCGCAGTACCGTGCGCGCTGCGCGCGCACAACTTAAAGGATACACGCGCTGCGCGCGCGTATTCCTTCCCTGACCCTTCGTGCCCCCTAAAAAAAAAACATTTCTGATCGGGTAAAAACTTGCACCGGGTCCCCACTGCCTTCGGCAGCGCAGTCCCGTGCGCGCTGCGTGCGCACAACTTCGGGGATACACGCGCTGCGCACGCGTATTCCTTCCCTGAGCCTTCGTGCCCCCTAAAAAAAAAATCATTTCTGATCGGAAAAAAATTCGCACCGGGTCCCCACTGCCTTCGGCAGCGCAAACTCGTGCGCGCTGCGCGCGCACAAGTTAAGGGATGCGCGCGGTGCACGCCTTTTTCTTCTTCACCCTTTCAGGCCCTCTTAATTAACCTGCGTATACCAATTTTGAACGATCTAACTCATTTGGCTGAGGTCCAAAAGAAAACGTAATCAGGACACCTCAAAACGTGTAAATCTGGTGAAAACTTTCGATAATTTAAAAGAAATTTAAAATATCTTTCGAATAATGTATTAAAAATAATTGAATCATAATTAGAAATTCAAATATTGAAATTTGAATATATTACAACGCCATCTGGCGGTACAAATTTCTGTGTTCCACTGTTTGATTCCAATTCAAAAAAGCTTTCTAATGATGTCTTACTTATGAAATTATTTTAATTAGTAGCTAAGATGTAAAAGAAAGCTAATTCAGGACACCTCAAAACGTGTAAATCTGGTGAAAACTTTCAATAATTTAAAAGAACTTTAAAATATCTTTCGAATGATGTATTAAAAATAATTTACTCATAATTAGAAATTGAAATATTGAAATTTGAAAATATTACAGCGCCATAAAAGAAATATGATTCAGGAGACCTCAAAACGTATAAATCTGGGGAAAATTTTCGATAATTTAAAAGAACTTTAAATTATCTTTCGAATGATGCATTAAAAATAATTTAATCATAATTAGAAATTGAAATATTTAAATTCGAAAATATTACAGCGCCATCTGGCGGTACAAATTTCTGTATTCCACTGTTCGATTCCAATTCAAAAAAGCTTTCTAATGATGTATTACTTATGAAATTATTTTAATTAGTAGCTGAGATACAGAAGAAAATTAATTCAGGACACCTCAAAACGTGTAAATATGTTGAAAACTTTAAGTAAAAAAAAGAACTTTAAAATATCTTTCCAATGATGCATAAAAAATAAATTAATCGTAACTAGAAATTGAAATACGCGCATTAGAATATTGCAATTTTTAATCGCAGAACCAATACATGTGACCTCGCTGTTTTTTTTTTTTTTTTTTTTCTTAGCTTCCGTGGAGAAATGAACCTCTTTGAACAGGTTGCCATGGTGATCTACATTATTTGATTACGGTTTTCATTTCCGAATGAAGTAAAGCATTTGCAATGGTTTAGAGACTCAGAATTTCACCGAAGACTGCCGCGATACTGAAAATTTAAAAATTTATAACTCATTCAGTTTTTGAAATTTTCTCTCAATCTTTTGGGAGTTAAATTATGAAAGCGAGATGTATATACAAAAAAAAAAAAAAAAGAAATGATTTATCTTTAAATGCTTTTGAGTTATAAAATTTTTTGCGAAAAAATCGATGTTTCGTAAAATCTAAAAATATGGATCGGTAATCCGTATTTTGTAAAAATGTTTATATGGTTCGAAAGAGGATTAAATGGCCTTTCTTTATATACCAGTTGTTAAGAAATGGAATTGTTACCCTGTCGTACAGGGCGTTTCAAAAAAGACGATCGCGAAAAAACGAAATTTTCGACCCTTTTTAAAACTTTTTTTAAAAATATAAAAAGTCCGTATTTTTAAAAAAAAAATTGTACCGTAAGAATCGGTAATAAATGCTCTTTCTCGTCGTACAGGTGTATTTTCGATATTTCCAACAGATCGGAAGCGATTGCTTTTCAAAAACCCACGAAATTTTCCGTCTTTCCTTTTTCTTTCAAGGTAAGCGGTGGTGGTAGAAAATGGCGGTCGCCTCCGATTTCGAATCGTTTTTTCGTTAGACAATGGTCGACATTTTAATTAATATTTCCTCTAATTAGGGTCGCATCGTTTAGCAAATTACATATCGTACATCTGCGATAAATTCTCTGTCCGAATGGTACCTGTTCGAAGTCCGTGCGACCGTTAGCGGCGGAGCATTTTCCGTTTCAAGCCGTTTCTCACAGACACACACACACACACACACACACACACACACACACACACACACACAGACACAGACAAAAACACACACGCGTACAGATTTTAATAATATAAGGAGATTTTGCATGTAAATTCGTGTTTAACGACTAACTTTAATAAACTAACAATTTCGTTTTTTTTTTTCGTTATGCAAATAGATAGGTGGGAAAATATTGGCTATCAAAAAATTTTATATGTCAAACTCTTATCTATCTACAAGTTGTAGTTTACTTTCTATATTGATTTCTACTGTAAAAATGTTTTGTATTTTAGAAATCCTATGATGATTAAAACCCTGAGTCCACTCGTTAGTCCGATGTCCAGTCCCTTATTCCGAAGTGAACTGAACATCACCTCTAATCTGAACATACAATCTGGTTTCTTCAATTGTTACTTTGAAATGAAGAAGGAAGTATTTTTGGACATCTGGAAGCCACTTTGGATTTCTGAAGTAGAAAGAGTTTCTTGGACGCATGCCAGCGGATCCCTTTCAAGATAAATCTGATAGAACACTGGATTTTTTTTTTTTTTGACGACCTCTTTAAATAAACACTTTTTCTTATCATTTCGCACCATTTAAATTTGAATTTTATACTTAATGATCGCAATTTTTTGTCTAAGCGTTCCGTCTGTACTAAATTTTTTTTCATTTCAAGAAATTTTTTCCTTTTCGTTTTATAGGAAAGATGTGCTTGTCATCCCCGTTTTACTGTTGGGCTATATTTCACTAAGTTTTTAGCGCAAGGGTTTTCCATTGTAAAGCAACTTAGACTGAGCTTAAAATTTCTTATCATAAATTTTTCTAAGTGAATGGTTTTTCAGCCCGGCGCTCTTAAATTTTTTTTTCACTATTTTAAAAGCTAGTAGTTATTGTTGGGCAGTTTAATTTAAGCTTCCCCCCTCTTTTTCTAAAGTATTACTCAGTTTAATTTTCAGCAGTAAGTAACTGCGACTATCTTTCAGTTGTATAGTATAACAATACTTTAAAATTTTCACGGGTAAAACCCGTTGCGAATTTTTACGTGAAATTTTTGTCTTTTGGGGAGGAACTGTGAGGTAAAGCAATGTTAGCGTAATGCTACAAATGAAGTTCGCACTTTACGAATAACACGTGAATGTGAGTTTAGGATTCAGTTGATTAATGGAGTTAGTTCTTATGATAAACGAAATTGTAATTTGCGATATGTTAATATTTTGGAAAGTGATTTATATAAAAAGAGAAGGAAGATTGTTTTCGGTGGCTGTTTTAGGAGGTTGCTTAGAGTAAGAGGTGGATAGTGAATGAGAAGTAGTAGGAGGCTAAAGGAGTTAGTAGCGAGCGGCTATAGTAGGAGATAGTTAGTCGAGTAGTATACTGGATAAGGGAATCCTCCCACTAACGAAATATGAGTAAAGTCGTGAGAGATAGCGACGTTAAATGAAGCTGTTGAGAATTATTATGGTTATTTATTGATGTTAGAGTATTTATGAAGGCTGCCCCTTTAAGTTTATAAAGGTATTAAATGTAGATATAGTCCAACGCCCACCTTTTCATTTAAGCTCTAAACAAAAGCTCTTTATTTATTTTATATTCATGTCTTGTGCTCTATTACTTACCATTTAGCTACTTCATTAAGTAA
This sequence comes from Salticus scenicus, assembly GCA_963930645.1. Lineage (NCBI taxonomy): Eukaryota > Metazoa > Arthropoda > Arachnida > Araneae > Salticidae > Salticus > Salticus scenicus. Next base: position 240,094,908 of record OZ005653.1, on the reverse strand, counting down.
TTAAGTTAAGTTTAATCAAAGTTAAATGAGAATGACATCCTCTTATTCCTCACACAGTTTCATGAAAAATGTTGGCTATACACTTATGTAATGTTGGCTTTCACTTATTTTAAATATCTGATTTCATATGTATCTAAACTTTTAGAATTATTATGAATAATACATTTATTTATATTATTTTTTTTTTTTTATCGTTATATAATATTGTTGCGTACTTGGGGGTTTTTGAGTTGTCCGAGAATGAAAGGCCAAACTTACAAAAATTCAGTAATTTATTCACAGAAAGTTCCAGAAAATTACAGGTCTTTAAACCAAGTATCAGCTTCAATTTAACCAGTAAACACAGCTTAAACAGCAGCTGTCGATAGCAAATCCACAGTACAAACGGTATAGCAATAACACTTGAAGCAAGTCTCTTTCAGAGAGGCTCAAAGCAATGCAAATACTAGCGAAGCTGGCTGAAAACTGAACTGAAATAGCCTTGGTGAAGAAAACAGCCCTTATATACCTCTGTAGAAAAGTGTGGAACGTTCCAGAAATCTCCATATCTCATCAATCAATGGGATTAGAGCTTCCATATTTGGTATATCCCTAATAAGGATTTTCTCGCCAAGGTCACCAAAAAAATTGCCAAGGTGGGAAAAAGTCGCCAAATTTGGCACCAAATCCATTACCTGCTTTATTGGGATTTTTTAATGCGTTTTTAAGGGAAAATAAGGCTATTTCAACGCTAAAACGTCTAGAAATGCACAAAATTAGCACTTTATCAACTTACTACGCCTCTTTGAATGAATTTATACAAAAATAAACACAATTATTTACAATTTTGTAACACTGCCCCCTCCCAAGGACTGCACGTCCCGGGCAGTGCAACCCTTGGTCAAGAGGCGAAACTAAACAAATTTACACAATCTAAAATACAAAAACTAAGTTGCATATAACGATAAAATAGTAACAAAAATCAAGTGAGAAATATTTACAAAATTCACAAATGTGTACAAGTATTTATATACAAATATTTACATTACGCATGCGCAAATTTTACCAGTATTTACATTTTAAATTTTAATATTACCGTAAATTATGGTACTTGGCTAGCCTGTTATAGTGGACCAAATTCGGTTTTGATGAAGGTGTTTTAGTGATCCGCACCACTACATCATTCAGCCTTTTTAAGACTGTGTACGGTCCGTCCCAGTTGCACTGTAACTTGGGAGGGAGTCCTTTGCGTTGAACAGGATTCCACAACCAGACCTTGTCTCCTTCCTGGAACTCATGTTGTGTAGCCTTTAGATCATACCTCGTCTTCATTTTCTCTGTTTCCATGTGAATCCGCTCCCGAGCAAAGTTGTGTACGTCTTCAAATCGTGCCTGGAGATCTTGGATGTACTCCTCGGGCGATGAAGGCGCATCTGGTGGACAACCATACAGGAGATCACATGGGAGACGAAGTTCGCGTCCAAACAGCATCTGAGCTGGAGTATAGCCGGTGGTCTCATTTACAGCACTTCGATAAGCCAGCAGGAACAATGGCAACTTTAAGTCCCAATCTTGCTGGTTCCTTGATACTAGAAGAGAGAGGTTATTCAGGATGGTACGGTTGAACCTCTCTACCATGCCGTCTGACTGGGGATGTAGGGGTGTTGTCTGGGTTTTGTCTATGCCGAGTAGTTGACACAGTCCTTTGAAAACAGCAGAGGTAAAGTTCCTACCTTGGTCGGTATGAAGTTGTAGGGGCGTGCCGTACCTTAACACCCATTGCTGCACTAGGACCTCTGTGATTGTGCATGCTTCTTGATCGGGAATGGAATATGCCTCAGGCCACTTGGTGAAATAGTCCATCACGACGAGGATGCATTTATTTCCACTGGAGGTCCGTGGCAAAGGACCCAAGATGTCGAGTGCAATCCGTTCAAATGGTGCTCCCACGTCATACCGTTGCAGTGTTCCTCGACTTCGTTTCTGCGGGCCTTTACGTGCCGCACAAGCATCACAGGATTTACACCATTTCTCCACGTCCTCCTTTGCCTTGCACCAGTAGAATCGTTCCCGAACTTTCTGCAGAGTCTTCATTACCTCAAAATGGCCTCCGGTAGAGCTACCATGCAGTTATTCTAAAACATCCTGAATTTTTGATCTTGGTAATACAATCTGCCATCTGAAGTTTTTCCCATCATCAGATTCCCACTTTCTGTATAATACACCGTTTCTGATATGAAGAGAGTCCCAAAGTGCCCAATAACTTTTCGTAATGGGACTAAATCTGGAAATGTCCTGCCAGGTAGGTCTGTTGCTGGTCGTCTCCTTCATCTGTAATATTGGGTTTATGTCAGGATCTTCCAACTGGGCATGTCTAATTTCTTCGTCACTCCATGGATCGGGATCTTGTTCTGACGGTGTTGAGACAGTAACTTGGCAAGCAACCGGATTTATCGGCAGGTATTTCTGTTCGGCTCTAGAGCAGTACTTGCAGCTTTCCGAGCAGGGCTTCCGTGACAAGGCATCTGCATTACCATTTAGAGTCCCTTTACGATGACGCATCTCGAAGTCATATTCCTGGAGGCGTTGTATCCACCTGGTAATCTGTCCTTCGGGTTCGTGAGCTGGAGCAACCACGTTAATGATGCATGGTCAGTCCGTAGCATGAATCTTCTGCCATAGAGGTAATGATGGAAATGTTCTATGGCTTTTACGATGGCGAGTAGCTCTTTTCTGGTGGTACAGTAATTTCGCTCTGGTTTAGACAGGCATTTACTCCAATAGGCAATGATATGTTCTTGACCATAAATTTCCTGCGACAGAACAGCACCGACACTCTCATGGCTGGCATCTGTATCAAGTATGAACTGTCTGTCGGGCTGTGGATACGTCAAGAAAGGCGATGATGTTAAGGCCTCTTTAAGTCGCTTAAACGCTTTTTCACATTCATCTGTCCACAGGAACTTCTGTTTGGCTTCCGTCAGCTTGTGGAGTGTCTGGCAATATTTGAGAAACCCTTGACAAACTTCCTGTAGTAAGTGCATAACCCCAGGAAACTTCGTAGTTGGTGTACATTTCCAGGGCGACTCCAGTTCTCGACTGCAGAGATCTTCTCAGGATCAGTTCTCACACCTTCGGCAGAGATGATATGTCCGAGGTAGCTCACTTCACGACGAAACAAGTTACACTTGCCTGGATTTAATTTGAGGTTAGCCATTCTGAGTTTCTCCAGCACCTTTCGGATATTTCGTAGATGGTCTTCAAAGGTGCACCCCACAAGGATAATATCATCCAAATACACCAGACAGGCTTCACAGGAAAGTCCTTTTAGCACTGTCTCCATCAGGCGTTCGAAGGTGGCAGGTGCATTACATAATCCAAATGGCATAACTTTAAATTGCCACAGTCCTTGTCCCGTGGTGAAAGCAGTCTTCTCACGATCATCAGGATGGAATAACAGACAGATAAAAAAAAACATTCAAACTGACAGATTGCAAACTGGTAAAATTAAAATCGAATTATTTTTCAAATTTATTGCAGAATTTAAAAAATATTTTACGTTCAATTACTTAATATAGTGTTTGAATTAACTGAATTTTCATTCTAAGAAAAGCAATACATATAAATAATTTAAACAAAGTTCTTTTATTGTTGTAATTAATTTTATGACATAATAATTACGGCTAATTTTAATTTTAATAAAGACTTCAATTATTCTACCTTCATTTTAATTCATAATTTAAATATCGAAATTTGATATAAGAGTTTATATATATTTATATCTTCAAATACTAATCTACGTTCTTTTTAATATTCCATTTATTCTGTTTTTCCTAGAATAAATTCACAAAACCATTCACAAAAACTTGTCTAAAACACTAACGTAAAGTGATTAAATAAATTTCAGAGAACACTCAAATATTTCTAACTTTCTTCAGAATTCCACTTATTCACTATTCCATAACAATCTTTTAATGCTACTTAGACTTCATTTTAATAAGTACAGTAGACAAGAATTGTGATAAGTATGCGACTTCATTTGTTAGAAACTTTATACTAAATTCAAAGTGAACTTGTTTAATTCATTAATCTGTTATAAAGCTTTTCTTATGCTAAAAAGGTTTCAGAGCAGATGAAAGTTCTTATGGAAATATTAATTTGCATTTATTGTCTCAGTTATTGAGAAATATATACGAAAAATGCATTTAATTTTGTTTCACGTCATTTTTATGTGTAATAAATCTTAACGTTTATGATAGAATATCCCAATATGAAGCAAATATATAGTATTTTATGCAGAATATTTTACTTTTGCTTCCATTACCTGACTACTGTAGTTAAAGGAAGTATTGTTTTAGATCAAAAATTTAAATAACAAGTTTTAAATTTATTTACATGTTTTAAGGTGTCTTGAATCCAAAAAAAATTCTTTTTTGCCAATTGCTCAATGTGTATTTGTGTGTGAGGTATCTTTTAACTGCCATATATCCAAAACAAATAAAAGTAGAACTAAAAACTTCAGATTTAAAACAAGTCTTGGGTACAGAATATTTTGTGAACTTTTGTTGAAAATGGGAAAAACGGAACTGAAATCGTAAATGATTATTTCAAAAACGACTCAAACGGTTTCCTTTCAAAGTTGCTATACAAAATCCCTTTTGGATATCTTAAGTACATATAACATGTCTACTTAAGGACTATTGGTAGGCGTCCTGCATAAGTAGGCCAATTTTAGTTCTAACACGTGCATTTTTTCAAAAAACGGCTGTATGGATTTTCAACAAACTCGGCCTATTAACTCCCTTTTAAATGTCTTTTCGTATGCAGTTGTTGAATTAAAATAAACAGGTGCATTTACCATGTTTTGGTAAAAATGTGTAGTGGAATCAAAAGTCAGCAGCTCAAAAAAGGCTCTTATCATTTTATTGAAATTTTATTTTTCCGACTGAGTGAAAATAATGCCTAGACCGGGACTCGAACCCCGGATCTTTGACTTACAAGGTCAAGGCTCTACCAATTGAGCTCAATTGGTTGAGCCAATAGCTCAATTAGTAGAGCCTTGACCTTGTAAGTCAAAATACGGGGTTCGAGTCCCGGTCTAGGCATTATTTTCACTCAGTCGGAAAAATAAAATTTCAATAAATATGATTTTCTTCCACAGTTGATTGTGTGATTTTATTTTTAAAAAGAATTGTATTTCTTTCTCCCATTGTTTAATGGTGTTTTCCATTACCTGCGGCTTATTTCTGTTGAGCTATCTAAATAATAGACCAGATTGTTTCTGCCTAAAGGTTGTCTGAGCGAGTAATGCTGACCGGGGTGTCGGCCTGGATAGCTCAATTGGTAGAGCCTTGACCTTGTAAGTCAAAGATCCGGGGTTCGAGTCCCGGTCTAGGCATTATTTTCACTCAGTTGGAAAAATAAAATTTCACTAAATATGATTTTCTTCCACAGTTGATTGTGTAATTTTATTTTTAAAAAAATCTTATCATTTTCTTCAAATTTATTATAAAAGCCCCCTTTTTAGTTGTATTTTCGCATGTATTACTTAGATAGTACAAGAAATGTTACAGACGTCCCGATTAGGTAACTCAGTTTAAGACCTCCGATATGGGTGTGTAAACGAAAAAAGAATCTATTGATCAAAAACAAAAATCTCTTTATGTAATCTTTATTAGTTCCCCATCATACTATAGGTATGAGGAACTTAGGTAATCGTGAAAAATTTCGACCTCGGTTTTTTCACTTTTTTATACGTTTTCAAGTGTAATGAAACCGAAAATGACAAAATTTGTATGGTGTCTGTCTGTAGGGTGTCTGTTAGTGTGTCAGTTTGTTAGTGTGTCAGTCCGTTAGTGTGTTAGTCCGGTAGTTTGTTAGTCTGTTTACACGATATCTCACGAACAAATGATCGCAGAGAGGTCATAGTACAGTCAAATTAGGAAAAATAAGGGAAAAAATTTATAAAGTTTTGAAACATTGGAATTATACTTATGAAGAGTCTAATAATTCAAAACAAAAAAGTTCCCCACTCTGAGGTGGGAGCTTCCCCCCTCCCCCCCCCCCAAAAAAAAAAACCCGTATAATTCGTTGAAACGAAGAAAAAATAGGGAATTAATTTATCGAGTATGAGATGGCATAACATTCCTGAGGAGTCTAATAATGCAAATGAAAAAAGTTCCCCACCGTGAGGTGGGAGTTAACCCCCTCCCCCCCCCCCCAAAAAAAAAAACTGTATATTTCGTTTAAATAAAGAAAAGACAAAAATAGAAAATTAATTCATAGAGTATTGAAATTTTGGTACAGCATTCCTGAGTAATTTAGTAATTGAAAACAAAAAAATTTCTCACCCTGGGGTAAGAGGTTCCTTCTTTCACTCCCCCCCCCTTAAAAAAAATTATATAACGTATTGAAAATAAGAAATATGGTTAAATAGAGTTTTGAAATTTTGGTATAACATATTATTGAGGTGCTTAATAATGGAATACAAATTTAAAAAAAATTCCACCATGCAGTGAGAACTCTCCTCCTTCACCTCCTCCCTCCCCCCTCCCCACCACCACCAATAAAAAAATAGTTCAATTTCGCTGAAATTAAGAAAAATATGAAAATAAGTTATATAAGAGTTTTTAGTTTTGGGGAAAGTTCTCTTGAAGTGTCTAATAATAGAAAATACAAAAGTTCCTTTCTCCCCCCCCCCCCCACCAAAAAAAAAAAAAAATCGTATAATTTGTTGAAGTTAAAACAAAGGGGGAAATAATTTGTAGAATTTTATAGTTTGTGGACAAAATTGTTAAATGGTCTAATAATAATAATAATTCACCCTCTTCTGGAGCAAGAGCTTCTCCCTCTGTCCCTTCGCCCCATAATTGTATAATCCATTGAAAGTAAAGACTAGAAATTATTTATATAATTTTGATTTTTTTTTTATATAGTATGCTTGAAAAGGTTTCAATGAAAACAAAAAGCCTTCCCTAGGAAGGATGATTCCCCTCCCCCTCAAAAATACAGCAGTTCCTTCAATAATAATAAAAAAAAAAATAGTTAGAAAGAAGCATACAGATTTAAAACTTTGGGACATTAATCATCGCATGGGGATTATTATATTATATTATGAGGTATCGCAATGGGGAACAGAAAAGTCCCCTCTTTGAGAGGGGCTTCCAACTCCCCTTTCCGCCATAAAAACTACTTCAAAATTTTCCGTAAGTTTTCCTTTTTCCTCTTTTTTTTTTTTTTTTTTTTTTTTTTTAATTAACACAAAATTATTTGGTTTTCAGAGACAACTACTATTATAATAATAAATGAATAAAATATGCCTTGAAAAATTCTGCACAAAATGTCCTCTTCATTATGATTAAACGAAAAATTTATTTATTTTTAAGTTTTTAAAAGCTACTAAATTGTAAAAAATAAAATAAACTGAAATGATAATAATGAAATTCAGGTAATAACTTGGTAAAAAAAATATAGCAATAATTAAGTAAAATGTAGATAAAATAATTTTAATGTAAGTCAATAATTTATTACTTACAAAATCGTCTGAACATCGAATAAAAAGTAATCAAGTTCATCATGAAAGTCATCTTCAAACTCATCTGTCTTATCAATGGGTTCTTTATTGGTGCAGGTTTGCCAGTGACAATTTTTATACATTCCTGTACACAATAAATTTGCTTTTACCCATCCTTCCACAACCTTGCATACAGCCACATGCCATCAAATTTAGTGTTTTTTCTGAAGCAGGCGCTTGTCTTAGATATACAGGAGACAAGTATGAATTAGATACTTTCCAGCCTCAGGTCTTTGGATCCAAGCGATTCCCCAACCACATCTGTACTTGCACGTAAACCCGATGAAAATGCAGCATCAGCGGTAGGTTGCAAGCACGTTAGGATGACAGCATTGCTTGCCTGTCCTACTAATTCATTAAAACATTGAATTCTGAGATTTTTTTTCATTTCTGAAGTTATAGATGCGTTTTTTATTTTTATTTTTATTTATTTTATTTATTTATTTATTTAACTTTACTGTACATATCACTAATAAATTTTTCACCAGCTTTTTGAATTGAGTTACGAGTCGATCTTGGATCGTTGAACACTTTGGGTACATCATGTCATGGAGGTGGTGAGATCGGTTAAACAATTGAACAACTTGCACTTTCCCTTTTCCAAACATGGCCGAAGTGGTGTCGCAACCACTCACTACATGAAGAAATAGAATAGAATCCTCGACATTTTTAATAACAGATGAACTTTGCAAATCCTTTAAACTATAAAATCTTGCTCTGATATGTTCCTTTCCTTCTTTCATGAATAGAATGTCCTTATCTTCTGGGGTAAATGCTATCAGTAAAACTATAAGGTCCACATCTTGTCCAACAATAACGACTTGCTTGTTTAAATCAGATGCATGAATTGCTTTCCTAACTATCAAAGCATCTGCGTCATCTTTTGCTATGCTTGCTTCAATACCAGAAATTTCTAAGCGTTGAGCATATTCTAAATATTTAAAACCCGTTCTTTGTATCTGACCAAGTTGAAAGAAGAGCGTACATTATTCTCATCTGCAAAAAATATATAAAACATACCAAAATCAAGTACTCATTTTTTTTTTCTCCGTTGTCAATTACTCCGAAAAGATTGATCGTATATATATATGATATACACATATATATATAATATATATAACATATATCATATATATGAATATATATATATATATTCAGATATATATCATATATGAATATATATACTATTTGAGGTCTTGAAAAGTCATGGTTGGACTTCTTTAGATCGAAAAGTGGAAAATGGGATTTTGAGGAAAATGCTCCCCCCCCCCCCAAGAAGGGAGACCTATTCTATTTTCCATTGCTAGTCAATTCATAAGTGCCATCCTAAAATTTTAAAACATTGTAAATTATTTTCTCGGTTTTTCTTAATCTGAAAAAGTTGTACAAATTCTGGAGGAAAAGAGGTATCCCCCGCCCACAGATGAAGCGGGGTGTGGAATTTTCATTTTTCCATTGCTAGAGCTCTCGAGAGCACTATTTCAAAATTTCAGAACATTATAAATGTATACCTCTGTAATAAATTCCTTTAATCCTTTAGAGTCTCCTATTTTTCTTTATCTGAAGGAACTGTATGTTTCGGGGAAAAAGGGGGGAGGTGCTTATTCAGGGAAGGGGGATGTCTTCTTTTTTAATAATAGTCTATTCGTGAGCGTTATCTCAATGTTTCAAATGTTTATAAATTATTTCCTCTGTTTTTTTTTTTTTTTGTTTTTTTTTTGTTTTTGGGGGGGGAGGGGGAGGGGGAACCCTCAAGAGTATTAATTCAAAATTTTATAGCTTTATAAATATTTATTCCTAGAATATACTCCTTTTATAGTCCCTCATTAAAAAAACAAAAATGAAGGAACTAAACAATTTTGGGGAGAAGGGGGGGGGGGGTAGCATACCCACAGGGGGGGGGGATTTTTTTTTTCTTGTCCATTACTAGACTTTTCATGAATGTTGTCCTAAAATTTCAAGCATTTATAAATTATTATATCTGTTTTTCCTAATATGAAAGAACTATATGGTCTAGAGGGGAAAGGGGGGGAATGGGTGGGAAGCTCCCCCCCAGGAAGGGGGAACTTTTTTGTTTTGCATTACTAGAGCCCCCAGGAATGTTATTCCAAAGTTTCAAAACTTTATAATTTTTTTCCCTTATTTGGTGTTTTTTGGTCTAATTTGACTGTACTATCAGATCAGTTTTAAAATATTACTTTCGATACTGGCAAGAACTCTATTCATTTGTAACACTCGAATTAAAAAACTTCGCAAGTTATTAGAAATTTGCGATTTTCTTAACATGGGAGAATAGGAAAAAAATTCACTTAAACGTGCATTAAATGGAAACTTTTTACTGTAAAAATGTCAGACTAGTTTTAAAATATCCGTTTTGATGACGTAATGAACATCAGTAACTATAAATATGCTACTTTGAAAGTTTCGCATGTTATTGGAAAATTACGAATTTCTTAACATGGCAGTATAGGGCAAAATTTCACATAAACGTCAATTTTGAGAAACATTTCAATCATAAAGATGTTAGACTACTTTTAAAATATTATTTAGGATACTGGTATGAAAATTAATGACTATGAATTTCCCAATATAAAAATTTCGTAAGTTATTGGAAATTTACGAATTTCTTAAAATGGCAGAATAGAGCAAAATTTCACATAAACGTCAATCTTGAGGGATATTTTCATCGTAAAGATGCCAAACCACTTTCGAAATATTATTTAGGATACTAGCATGAATATCATACACTATGATTTTTCCAATTTAAAAAATTCGTAAGTTATTTGAAATTTACGATTTACTTAACATGTCAGAAGAAGGCAAAATTAAGCATAAACTTCCATTTTGAGGATCATAAATACATTAGACAACTTCAAAATTACATATATGATATTTGTTTGAACATGATTGAATACAAATATTCTAATAGGAAAATTTCGTAAATTATTCATAATTTACGATTTTATCAACACAGCGAAATTGTAAATTTTTTCATATAAATATGAATTTTGAGGATTATTGCATTGGAAATAGCAGCATGAAAACTAAACAACGGAATTGACCCTGTTAAAATAAATTAATAGATTAGAATAAGATAAATATATCGAAGTGAACGGTGGATAGCCAATTAGGCGGGGATTTCATTCTGTCACTGTATCAAGCTTTGGTCAAATTCATTTTTTTTAACGTGATTATAATATGCCTCGCACTAGAAATTTATGAGAACATAAATATGATGGGGAACTGAGCAGAGTCCACCTATGCCAACTAGTTTTACATGTATTTACGACGTACATATTAATTTGTTCTTACAGATATTGTTAGGTGTTTGATTTGTCATTGTAGTCAGAAGATACAAAGTTAACCTATCTGAAAAAATAGTTCATAATATGTGTAGTAGGGGTAAAAGAAGTTGTTGGGGTTTTTACATATCATGTATAGTTGTATATGTTTAAGTTTCAAAGCATAATTAGTTTAATGTTTCTATGTGGAATATCAAAATTTAATTGTGAGAGACCTTAAGATATCTGAAGAGAAGCGGTCGACCTAGAAAAACGAGTGCACGTGATGATCATTTGATAAGAAGGATGGTCGTACGAGATACAAAAACCTCCTGCAATACGATTATGCATTCTCTGACTGCAAAATGCACCAACGTCAGTTTGAATACTTTTTAAAGCTGTTTGACCAAAGATTTTGATTTATCATTCCATAAAACTTCAAGGAAACATTGACTCATCACTCCAAGTAAGAAAAAGAAAAGACTCTTGAGGTCCACAATTTTTCCAGAAATTTTTTATTTACTCATAGCTTGATGCACAGCTGTCTTTCTCACATTTATCATCGAATTTACTTGACGTTCAGAAAATCCAATTTTATTCTGGGACAATATTTCTGACCATTTTGTGACAGTAAGTGAAAGTTATTTTACCCATTACAATAATTACACAACAGCTCTGTCTACGACAATATCCAATAAACAACTGGCAATAAACGTGCCGGACACCTTTATTTATAGCAGTAGGATGATTTTCATGTGCAATCAGTACATGAGATGACGCAATAATCTGCGCAAATGATGAAATGTGTTAAAAATAATGAAAGTCAGTACTTGTCTTAAACTTCTGCAAATGACTGTATGTATGTGTCTTTTTTTTCTTTTTTTTTTTTTTAATTTATTTATTTATTTATTTGTGTTCAGTTATATGTAAGTATATATAACATGACTTACGATAATATGCAATTTTGGTACGGACAGCTATTGTATAAAAATTTTATATACAATAAAGTTTTGTGATATATGTATATATGATACGTGGCACATGAAAAATAAGACAAGGAAGCTGAATGGTATTCGTGGTATTTACACAGGACAATAAAGTTTACCGAGCCTAACTAGCAAAACGGTAAACCTCATTTTGAAAACGCATTTTAAAAATCGCTATAACTATTCCAAATTTATACATTACTTAGCGTTCGGCATCAAAATGAAAAATCGAATGACCTTCTGTTATTTTAATGTTTGTTTTAAAAGATATGTAGTTTTTTTCTTTTTTCTTTTCTTTTTTTTTTTTTTTTTTTTTTCTTTTTTACAGTGGAATATTACCTTAAAAAAAATAAAACTTTACTATAATTAATATCACTAAAGAAAGTTTTTAATGTCCTTTACAGTTATTTTATGTATGTAGCATTATTCTAAAAGTGTACTTTGCTTCAGATATCTTTAGAATTTAAATGTTGTTTATACGCATTTATACTGTTTCCGAATTTATAAATACATGTTTTTATATTGAATTCTTCTTTTTTTTTTTTTTTTTCACAAGAATGTTATTAACATTTTACATTAAAAATACTTATGACTTCGGTGCACGTGCCTGTTGATTGAAATATCACAGATAAAAATATTATTATAACTTTTGCTATTATTTTAACTATTATAGCTTATAATTTTTTTATATGATGCACAGTAATTAGATTTTTATATGAAGAATAAAATTTTCATTAGTTATAAACTTTTACGTATAAATATTCCGTATAATGCGCTTTCTGTACAGATACATAAAATAATATTTTATATGTAATCATTACATTGCTCTGCAAAAAAAAAAAAAAAAAAAAAAAAAAATGTTTTTCGAGATCTGATTATTATGTAAATTATTATGTACTAGCAGGCTACGCCCGCTTCGCTGGTCACTATTTTTAAATGAATCACAATAGTTAATGAATTCTCAAAATTGCATTAATTTTTATCATGTGATAAAAAAAGAGAAAAAAAAATCATGATCGGGAAAAATGTCGCACCGGGTCCCCACTGCCTTCGGCAGCGTAGACCCGTGCGCACGTATTCCTTCACCATCCTTATGACTTCTCAAAATTCCATGTTATTACTCATAAACTTTCATTCTCAAGAAAAGGAATTAAAAAATATATCATTTAGCATCGGGTAAAAACTCACACTGGGACGCCACTGCCTTCGGCAGCTTAGACCCAAGCGCGCTGCGCGCGCACGTTTGAGGATATACGTGCGCTGTACACGCATATTCCTTCTCAACTCAGACTTGTATTATTAAGAAAATAAAAAAAAATAAAATTTTTATCATCGGGTAAAAACTCGCACCGGGTCCCAAACCCATGCGCGCTGCGCGCCTATTCCTTCCCCACCGTTCCAGCCCCTCCAAATTAACTTGCATATACAATTTTGAACGGTCTTACTCAATTAGCTGAGATGCAAAAGAAAACCTGATCAGGACACTTTAAATTGTAAATCAGGTGAAATCTCGAATTCCACTTTTGATAATGTAAAAGAACTTTAAAATATCTTTCGAATGATGTACTAAAAATAATTTAATCATAATTAGAATATGAAATATTGAAATTTAAAAATATTACAGCGCCATCTGGCGGTAGAATTTTCTGTAATCTATTGTTCCATTCCAGATCAACAAAGCTTTCAAATGATGTATTACTCATGAAATCATTTTAATTAGTAGATACAAAAGAAAACCTAATCAGGACACCTCAAAACGTGTAAATCGGGTGAAATCTCGAATTACACGTTTGTACTTTGTTTGTACACGTTTGTACTTTGTACACGTTTGTACTCGAATTGTACTTTTACATTATTTTCGAAAATGTAAAAGTACTTTAAAATGTGTATCAACTAAAATAAGCTTTCAAATGATGTATTACTTATGAACTTTTTTTTAATTAATAACTGAGATACAAAAAAAAAGCTGATTCAGGACACCTCAAAACGTGTAAATCTGGTGAAAACTTTCGATAATTTAAACGAACTTTAAAATATCGTTCGAATGATGTATTACAAATAATTTAATCCTAATTAGAAATTGAAATATTGAAATTTTAAAATATTACAGCGCCATGTGGTGGTACAAATTTCTGTATTCCACTGTTCGATTCCAAATCAAAAAAGCTTTCTAATGATGTATTACTTATGAAATTATTTTAATTAGTAGCTGAGATACAAAAGAAAACGGATTCAGGACACCTCAAACCGTGTAAATCTGGTGAAAACTTTCGATAATTTAAAAGAACTTAAAAATATCTTTCGAATGATGTATTAAAAATAATTTAGTCATAATTAGAAATTGAAATATTGAAATTTATAAATATTACAGCGCCATCTGGCGGTACAAATTTCTGTATTCCACTGTTCGATTCCAAATCAAAAAAGCTTTCTAATGATGTATTACTTACGAAATTATTTTAATTAGTAGCTGAGATACAAAGGAAAACCTAATCAGGACACCTCAAAACGTGTAAATCAGGTGAAATCTCGAATTCCATTTTCGATAATGTAAAAGTACTTTAAAATGTGTATCAAGTCAACAAAGCTTTCAAATGATGTATTACTTATGAAAGTTTTTTAATTAATAACTGAGATATAAAAGAAAACTGATTCAGGACACCTCAAAACGTGTAAATCTGGTGAAAACTTTCGATAATTTAAAAGAACTTTAAAATATCTTTCGAATGATGTATTAAAAATAATTTAATCATAATTAGAAATTGAAATATTGAAATTTTAAAATATTACAGCGCCATCTGTCGGCACAAATTTCTGTATTCCACTGTTCGATTCCAAATCAAAAAAGCTTTCTAATGATGTATTACTTATGAAATTATTTTAATTAGTAGCTGAGATACAAAAGAAAACTAATTCAGGAGACCTCAAAAACGTGTAAATCTGGTGAAAACTTTCGATAATTTAAAAGAACTTTAAAATATCTTTCGAATGATGTATTAAAAATAATTTAATTGGAATTTGAAATATTGAAATTCTAAAATATCTGGCGGTAGAAATTTCTGTAATCTACTGTTCAATTCCAAATGAACAAAGCTTTCAAATAATGTGTTACTTATGAAATTATTTTAATTAGTAGCTGAGATACAAAAAAAAAAAAAAAAAAAAAAAAAACCTAATCAGGACATTCTAAAACATGTAAATACGTAAAATCTCTAATTCCATTATCTACGGTAGTTTTATTAATGGAAGTAAGATGAAAGAAAAAGTATTTTTTAGTTCCTTCAAATGTATTTTATTGCTATGGAAACTCCTGTCGTCTATTGAAAGATAGATTACGTGTTAGAATAAAAATTAATTTGCAATTAAAATGTAACTGCTTTGTTTATTAATGAAAATTGATGAAATTTTAACTGCAGGTTGGTTTTGTGCTGAATAGGTTGTATATTAAGTGTTGTGTACGAAAAAGAAAATTTGAAGCACTTTGAAATTTGCAATTTTTAACCCCAGTTAAAGATCATGTGACATTAATGACTTGCACATGTTTTGTTTCCGTTAGAGACAGCCGTTAAAATCGTCTGCTGAATGCTGATAGAATGCCTCTTTTTAAGCAATAAGGATTTTTGGTCATTTTTGCGATCGATATGGGTCAACATTTTAATTAATATCTCCGAAACTAATTAGGATTTTTAAATTCTGTTTCGAGGAAAACATCGGAAAGGCTCCAGAGCATCCGTATGTCAATTCTTGTACTTCTGCGTTCAATAGGGGCTGAACGTATAAAAGAACAGACAGACAGACAGACAGACAGACAGACAAACCTTTCCATTTATTATTATAGATTATTTCTTGCTGATTATTATGTAAAATGACCTCCTGAATTCGAATATCACTCCCATTTGTCTAGTCACCCACTTTTACTTTCTCTTACCCATAAGGTAGAGAAAGTATTGTTTTTGGGTCAAATTTCCGAACGCGAGATTTTGTTATATTTACACTTTTTGAGGTCTCCTGAATACGAAAATCATGTTTTTAGCCAATGGTGTGTGTGTCTGTCTGTTATCAGCATATCTCAAGAACAAATAGTACCAGACATTCCAAACTTGGTATTCTAAATGTGTATCATATATAGATGCTACAGTAAGCTTTTCGTTAAGATCAAGCAAATGGTTCGTGTACAGGGACAATCAAGATAATTCTACAGTGTTGCCAGACTTGGGGACTTTTTTATTCAACTACCACCAATAATTTTGAGAAGTAAAATTTGACATACATAATAGACGATTAATCTTCGATGCGGTTAGGCAACTGTTGCTATAAAAATTTAATGGTGGACGTTGAATAAAAAAGTCCCCAAATCTGGCAACACTGTAATTCTAATACATTACGTCTATGGGGGAAATTGCAGGTAAGTACAGTTTAACGTCTATAGACTGCACTAAACCACATGAAACGAAAATATATATTTTGTAATAGAGATAGTCAACTGGGAAAAAAAAATTGTGTAAGTAGGAACCTCGCCTCCCCCCCCCCCCCCAGATGAGCTCGCCAATACCTTCAAAACGAGATGGTTGAACCATCGATCTGCGATAATTTAAAACAAAGTTATGGATTTTTTTTTTACTTTTAGCGAAAAAAAAAAAAAAAAAAAAAAAAAAAAACTTAGAAACAAATCATATATATATTTTTTTAATATTGAGAATAAAATAGACTTTTTTTGGATATTTAGTGTTATACCACTTCTCTAATATGGAAATCGTCTTCATTATTATAAAAGATAATTTTTTTAAATAATAATTTTAATAGATTATTTTTTAAAAACAGAATTATTTTTTAATAACCGAATTAAATTTTATATAAATCTAGGTGCATTAATGAAACGGGGGGTTGAGGGGAGGCGATAGCCCCCCTCACACAGAATTAATTATCATATAAAACTCTTCCGAAGCCTAATTTGAATTGTTTAACATAGGTTTACATAACATCGTTATCTTTCCTCTTAATCTCCAACCTGTATTTATAGTATTAAATTTCAGGGTAAGAGAAAGTCGTGTGAGTGACACACCAGATTATTTTTCTAAATACACCTCCCCCCCCTCCTTCAATTTCTTTCCCTATTCGATAATTTTATGACCATGAATTTGATTTGAAGAATGAAAAATATCTAATTTAACACCTGAAAACAAAAAAATATTAAGTTTAAAAAATAGCATTAATAACAGATTTAAAAAATATAAGATATGTAATGCATAATTTCAGTGACAAATCCCCCCCCCCCCCACCAAAAAAAATAAAATAAAATAAAATAAAATAAAATAAATATCCCTTGTCGCAAATGTCCATGTTTTAGAACTTTCCAACTCTGTAGCCCCTCAGAAGATGTTTAACGGTTAAAATATACCTCCTCCTCCTAAAAATCAAATTTACAGCCATAAAATCACCGAAAAATTATAACAATCGGAAAGCATTCCCAAAAAATGGTGAGTGATAGGGCAAAAGGTGCGGCATTCAGGAGGTACTTTTTCATAATAATATGCTGAGATGGTGCCAGACATAATTTTCGTGCCGAGCAGTGTTATTAGAAAGATAATGACAGAGAAAAAAATTAAATACGCTATACAATTAGTTATTATGAGAAGCGGTACTAAATTGTTAAATAGCATATTCAGTTTCTTCTTTCAATTTCTTATTCTCTTTCATTTAATTTCTATGAGATCAAATATTTTTCCATTACTCTTAGGTACACTAAAATTGGATAGACAGAATTATATTTGTTAAGTATTAGTCTCATTTCTACAAAACATTTGTCTGATAAGTTAATTTTCGCACAAATATACAGGTTAAGTCAAAATGAATATAGCGATTACAAACGGCTATAACTATTTAATTTAAAAGAATTTATCGATAAGATTAACACAGAATGTAGATAAATTTTTTTATCGCATTTGTAATGCGCTTGCGTCGGTGCAGACATGCTACAGAATGTATGGCGTGAAATGGACAACCGTCTAAATGTTGTCCGTGTGACCAAGGGAAGTCACATAGAACATCTATGACGTATGTATACAAAATTTTGGAGTTCCGTCTAAATCCTGTGTTAATCTTATCGATAAATTCTTTTCCATTAAATAGTTGTAGCCGTTTGTAATCGCTATATTCATTTTGACTTACCCTGTATCATAGATGAGATATTTTTCAGTAATATAAAGAAAAGGTAGAAAATGTAACCTTTAACATGCTTATTTGCATTGTTTTTATCCAAAAAAGAATTAAGACTAATTATGAAAAACTGAAAAGAAATATCTGAGTTTTTTTTTTTTTTTTTTTTTTTTTTTGGATTTCATTTATAAAATTTCCTGATTAAGATAATATATTTTTATTTTATTAACTAAAAAGAAAATAGATTTATAAAAAACATATCTGTCATGTAAATAAATAGATTTATTAACTTAATATGCTTTAATTCAATTTCTTATTCCCTTTCATTTAATTTCTATGAGATCAAATATTTTTCCATTACTCTTAGAACCGAGAATCTATTTGATTTTAACCATTAGCTCTTGACATTTGAAGTGTTCTTAACATATGTTTCACTTTTTTAGAAACAATCAATACTTCACCTCAGGAAGAAACAGTCAGCCACCTGGAAAACTAGAAAAGTAATCAAAGAGATAAAGTGAAAAGTATAAACAAAGACTACAATTCCAATGAGATAATTAAGTTTTACGAAAGTTTTGTGACCGCAGACTTGTATGTACACGATCAGTAAATGTCTAATCGAATTGTCCGGATTAAATACAGATAAAGAAGATTTTATAGCAAAGGAAGTAGCTCCAGGTGATAAAAAGATCTGAGAACGCTACTTCAGATGAATATAAGACATTTATTTACAAGAGACTTTTGCATCGTATAAATAGAATTAAATAATTAATGTGTAACGAACTTTTGCATGAAAGTGTCCTTTACATTTCGAACAGAATAAGTCTTGATTTATTACCATTCATTTATGGAAGATAGAAATTTATTGGGTGATTTTTATTCATAGATAAATATTTAGTATAAATGAAGACTTCCCAAATGTCCTTTGAACTTGAAACATTAATAAATTCTTAGTTAATATGTAGAAAAACTGGTGAAAAATTATGAAAATAGAAAAAAATTAAGAAAACAATATGAGTTTTTCCTCAAACGGATTAGTCTAAGCAAATTTCTTTAGAACATAGATATATTAATAACTTTGGACAAGAGAAAAATAAATGAAATACTACCTTTAATTATAAAAGTATAAAGATCCAAATAATAAAACCCAGAAAAGTATAAATGTTATTATTAAAAAAAAAAAAGTCATTCATGATTTTATGTATTTTTAACTATTACGGGATTCTTTCTTTTTTTTTTTTTTTTTCGTGATAGTTACCTATTATAAACTATTGTCTCATTTCAAAAAAAAAAAAAAAAAAAAAAAAAAAAAAAAAAGACTTTACGATGTATTTGAAAAAAACATAACGATAAATTACAATTAATGCACTCGTAATTTACTTTTTCGTTGGTGACGATCCACATCGCTAAACTATAAGAAATTATTTGATTTGTTTATTCGTATTTCTACCATTTTCTGCTTCCAAAGAGAACCAATTTTTATACAGATAGATTTCGTCAATATATTATATAATCTTTGTTTTTCATGCAATCTCAGATTTTTTTTTTTTTTTTTTTAGAATAACCAGAGCATATTTTTTTATTTGTATCTGGAAGAAAAAAAATTACTGATTTTCTTTTCTTTCTGGAACTATTATGAATTTCTGTAATTTTATAGACATAAAATCATTTGCATTATTTATTGCTTTATTATATTATTTCAATATTATTATTTCTTCTTTATACAAGGAAAGTTTGCAAAATTAATGTGCAAGTCAAAAATATTTTTTTTTTTTTACCTCATGTTGCAGAATTTATAATTTTTAGCGACTGAATGCTGCGTATTTAAATTTTAAGAAATTTGTAATTCTTGCATAGCTAGAAAAGAGTAACCAGTGACTTACTTTTCAAGTATGGAGACCTCGAAGCATATTTAAAATTTTACTCGTATTTTATTGTACTTTCCCCACTGCCGTCAATTAAAAAAAAATGAATATTTCAATGCTAAAACATCTGAAAGCATTATGTATAAAAGTATTGTTTTAATGGAGTGGTGACAATATAATAAAATTAAAACCAATGTAACACTTAAAAATGAGATAAAAGATACAAAAATTTAAAACTTTAAAAATACATTTTAATTAAAAAACATTTAAAAAATGAATATTTCAATGCTAAAACATCTGAAAGCATTATGTATAAAAGTATTGTTTTAATGGAGTGGTGACAATATAATAAAATTAAAACCAATGTAACACTTAAAAATGAGATAAAAGATACAAAAATTTAAAACTTTAAAAATACATTTTAATTAAAAAACATTTAAAACACAAGACAGACGTTTCGGCTAGAACACTAGCCCTCCTCAGTGTCAAACATACAAACACAACATTTACAAAAATTCTAAATACATCATATCAAGATTAAATATTCAGGAGGAATAGCTTTAGCCTCGTTCAAGGAAGAATGTTGCATTTTAGTGAAAGCGCCCTCTAGAAAAATACGGGATTCATAAATATTTATATTGGAAGCTAAAATTTTAAAGTTTTCAAAATCTGGTATATGATCACTATTGAGAGAATGGATTACAAGTTTAGATCTTAAATCTCCTATTTTATAAGAGCGTTTATGTTCCTTTAATCTAATTTCACCTCATAAACGCTCTTATAAAATAGGAGATTTAAGATCTAAACTTGTAATCCATTCTCTCAATAGTGATCATATACCAGATTTTGAAAACTTTAAAATTTTAGCTTCCAATATAAATATTTATGAATCCCGTATTTTTCTAGAGGGCGCTTTTACTAAAATGCAACATTCTTCCTTGAACGAGGCTAAAGCTATTCCTCCTGAATATTTAATCTTGATATGATGTATTTAGAATTTTTGTAAATGTTGTGTTTGTATGTTTGACACTGAGGAGGGCTAGTGTTCTAGCCGAAACGTCTGTCTTGTGTTTTAAATGTTTTTTAATTAAAATGTATTTTTAAAGTTTTAAATTTTTGTATCTTTTATCTCATTTTTAAGTGTTACATTGGTTTTAATATATTAATGAGACGTATAAATTATGTTTAATTTTATTAAAATAATAAAATTAGTCTAAAATTTTAAAACGTTGCTGTGACTTTGTATGTAAAGGCGAAGGACATGATAGTGATAGTCATGCTGTATGATAGTGAATTTCATATATTTTAAGATTAATTCACAGCAACGTAATAATATTCAGGAATAATTTCTACTTTTGTTTTCTTGTGCATAAAGCGTGCACGAAGCGTGCATACACGTGTGATTGTAATTCATGTGTTACAAATTTAATCACGTGAATTAATTAATCTTAGTTCACTAAATAATTCTAATAATCGAACAAAAATGTTTAAGTTATGTTAATGCATAAAAAGATGCATTAACATAAAAATGCATCTTTTATGTTATTGCATCTTATGCAGTTGTACCTCTTATGCTTAATATTAATGCATAAAAAAGATGTTCACATTTTATGCATTTTGAACATCATAAATAGTGAATTAGCGGTACCCAGTGTTTTTCCATCCACTTCCAGTAAACCATTTTACCTGTGAGTTTATGCACTAATTTGTAGACTAAGAAAATACAATATGCAAGCACTATTAAGGATAAATATCCTATATATATTCATGGTCTATTACAATACTGAAGTAAATTTTGAGTCCTATCTCACAAGGAGGTAAAGCTACTTTTCTGTGCCAAATCTTGTGTTCAAATAAGGCAATAGATTTAAATTTAAATTTATTTTATTGTATTAAACTATAGGATTATGGAACTGTAGTTTGGCAGTTTAGTATATGATTTTTAAGCCAATTGTCCCCGAAAAATGAAAATGACATCAAAACTAATTTTCTTGGCATAGCACATAAATAATTGAGTATAATGAGTATTGTGTATAATTGAGTTTTTATCAGATCTTTTATACTAATTTCTAAACGATCTCTCACTCTCTCTTATTTTTTTTTTTTTTTTTTAGAAATAAAGGATTTTTTTTTTTTCTTTTTTTGTCATACTTTCTTAATTTTTTAAACACAATCGCACAAATATTTTTTGAGTTTCCCATTGCATATCAATTTAACATTTGTAATACATACGGATGTGTCTAGAGCAATAGCACTGTGTGTCAGACTTCGCTACGCTCAGACAATAATTTTATGCATTTTCTTTTTTTATTGGTAAAACTAGCTGGCTTCGCCCGCTAGCGGGTCAGTATTTTCAAATGAATCACTAAAAATAATGAATCACTAACAGAAACTTTTAGTGTTAAGAAAAGAAATTTAAAAAAAAATCATTTCTAATTGGGTAAAAAGTCGGGCCGGGTCCCCGAGCGCTGCGCGCGCGTATTCCTTCCCTGACCCTGCGTGCCCCCTAAAAAAATCATTTCTGATCGGGTAAAAACTCGCACCGGGTCCCCACTGCCTTCGGCAGCGCGGTACCGCGTGCGCTGCGCGCGCACAACTGAATTGATACACGCGCTGCGCGCGCGTATTCCTTCCCTGGCCCTTCGTGCCCCCTAGAAAAAAAATCATTTCTGATCGGGTAAAAACTCGCACCGGGTCCCCACTGCCTTCGGCAGCGCAGTCCCGTGCGAGCTGCACAACTTCAGGGATACACGCGCTGTGCGCGCGTATTCCTTCCCTGAGCCTTCGTGCCCCCTAAAAAAAAAATCATTTCTGATCCGGAAAAAACTTGCACCGGGTACCCACTGCCTTCGGCAGCGCAGTCGCGTGCGCGCTGCGCGCGCACAAGTTAAGGGATACGCGCGCGGTGCACGCCTATTTCTTCTCCACCCTTTCAGGCCCTCTTAATTAACCTACGTGTACCATTTTGAACGATCTAACTCATTTGGTTGAGATGCAAAAGAAAACATAATCAGAACACCTCAAAACGTGTAAATCTGGTGAAAACTTTCGATAATTTAAAAGAACTTTAAAATATCTTTCGAATAATGTATTAAAAATAATTGAATCATAATTAGAAATTGATATATTGAAATTTGAAAATATTACAGCGCCATCTGTCGGTAGAAATTTCTGTATTCCACTGTTCCATTCCAATTCAAAAACGCTTTCTAATGATGTATTACTTATGAAATTATTTTAATTGGTAGCTGAGATACAAAGAAAACTAATTCAGGAAACCTCAAAACGTGTAAATCTGGTGAAAACTTTCGATAATATAAAAGAACTTTAAAATATCTTTCGAATGATGCATTAAAAAAAATTTAATCATAATTAGAAATTGAAATATTGAAAATAATGCAGCACCACAAGAGAAAACTGATTCAGGAGACCTCAAAACGTGTAAATCTCGTGAAAACTTTCGATAATTTAAAAGAACTTTAAAATATCTTTCGAGTGATGCATTAAAAATAATTTAATTATAATTAGAAATTGAAATATTGAAATTTGAAAAAATTACAGCGCCATCTGGCGGTAGAAATTTCTGTATTCCACTGTTCGATTCCAAATCAAAAAAGCTTTCTAATGATGTATTACTTATGAAATTATTATAATTAGTATCTGAGATACAAAAGAAAACGAATTCGGGACACCTCAAAACGTGTAAATCTGGTGAAAACTTTCGATAATATAAAAGAACTTTAAAATATCTTTCGAATGATGTATTAAAAATAATTTAATCATAATTAGAAATTGAAATATTGAAATTTGAATATATTACAGCGCCATGAAAGAACACTGATTCAGGAGACCTCAAAACGTGTAAAACTGTTGAAAACTTTGAATTATGTAAAAGAACTTTAAAATATCTTTCGTATGATGTATAAAAAATAAATCAATCGTAATTAGAAATTGAAATACGCGTATTAGAATATTGCGAAAATGTCCGGCGTGTAAAGATAAAATTTAATTTGCAATTAAAATGTAAATCTTTTGTTTATTGACGAAAATCGATGAAATTTGAAATGCAAGTTTGTTTTGTGGTGTAAATATTATATACTAAATAAAATGTGTAAAATTTGAAAAATTGAAGAAAATAGAAAATTGTAATTTTTAATCGCACTACGAAACACGTGACTCCGTTAAATTCCAGATGTGTTTCCGTTGAAGACTGCTGTAGACGAAAAGTCTGCAAAGCTAAGATTCTTGTGATTCGTTGCCAACATTTTTTTATAGTTTAGTTAATTTTAAAAAATCTAATTGTCCGATCGATAAGCCGTTTAAACCATCGGATTGAGAAAAAAGAGCCATTTCCAATGGTATCTTGTTTGTAACGATACGACTGATATTTCTAATTTATTTTCCACTTTTTCCGTAAAAATGTCGCTTTTTAAGCATTTAATCATGAATTCTGGGTCATTTTTCGTTAGACAATGGTCGACATTTTAATTAATATCTCCGCTAATTAGGGTCGCATCGTTTCGCAAATTACATATCGTACATCTGCGATAAATTCTCCGTCCGACGGTACCTGTTCGAAGTCCGTGCGACCTTTAGCGGCGGAGCCTTTTCCGTTTCAATCCGTTTCTCACAGACACACACACACACAGACAGAAACACACACGCGTACAGATTTTAATAATATAAGGAGATAAAATACTAATTGAAGTTTAGATATTTTAGAAACCCATTTGTTGTATGCATGCATAAAATTTAAAGGTAAAAATTTACGAATTTTTCTGCATCTACTTAAAAACTAAACAATATATCTTAAATAGCACTGCTCTGCATGAAAATTACCCCCAAAACCATTTTCGCAAATTTTTATGTAAAAGAACCTCCTGAATCCGAATATGGCGTCCATTTTCCCTACCATCCATCGTGTTTTAGGGACGGCTCCCTATCATTGTCACTTTTTGGTAATTTTGTCTCTATAGGTTTGATTTTTAGGAGGTTAAAGGATTATTTTAGCTGTTAAATATCTTCTGAGGGGCTACAGAGATGGAAAATTCGAAAACATCAACACTTGCGGTAAGGGGAAAATTTATGGGGGGGGGGGGGGGGGGGGAGGGATTTGCCAGTGAAATTATGTATTACATTTCTTTTATTTTTTTTTTATTTTTTTTTTTAATTTTATTTATTAAACATTATATATTTTTTGTTTTTAACTGTTAAATGAATTCTTTTTCATTCTCCAAATCAAATTCATGGCCATAAAATTACCGAACAGTGATAAAAATTAGGAGAGGGGGTGGTGACTCCAGAAAACTTTGGTGAGTTTGCAAAATGGGAGTCATATTTGGATTCACGAGGTCGTTTTACATAAGAATCATACATAAGCAAGAATGGTATCAGGACTCGATTTTTTTTTTTTTTTTTTTTTTTTTTTTTTGTAGCGCAATGTTTTTTGTATATAAAAATAACGTTACAATTCATATCCGCTAATGGCTAATACGACAATTGATTACGAAAAAAAAAAAAAGATTTAATTTGTAAAGAAGATGGAATCTAATAATAATAAAAAAATATCTCAGTCAAAATATGATAAATTTTCATATCCCATATCTTTGAAAAGAATCGCACTAAAGTATATTTTTCTATTTTTACATAGCTAAATGGTGAAACCATTTTGTGATAAATATTACCATTTCTAATACATTATAGCTGAGAAAAACCTATTTCTTCTCATACATCAGATTCCAGCATAGATATTGCTTTGAAGCCATTCAAGAGAAAACAACATTTAATGAAAATCAGTTACGTTTGTATCAAAAGGAAAATCATAATATTAAAGGACCGCCGAAAATTGGGAGAGGCGATAGGCAATACGTTATAAAATTATAGTTTAATAATTTTATGAAAGTCAAAATTATCATTAAATATTAGAGGTATATCCAATCTATACATATATTTTTAATCATCGATGAAATTTAAATTAAAATAAAAACTAAATTATGTTTAAATTTGTTGTACGGGGTCATTCCATATAAATTCAAGGAAGTGTGTTGCTCAACTCTTTTTGTTTCTTTTTGACACTTATATCTCTTATAAGAACAAATAAGAGATGTTCAAAAGAGGTTTTATTTTTTCTCTATTATTAACCTGCTATTTTGCACAGCCCATCAAAAGAAGTTCTCTTGGTAAAAAGTGGGATTTTTAGACCTTTATATTTTGGTACAAATCTTTTTTAATTTAATTTACGAGTTTTAATTTTAAATGTTAGTATCAAAGTATATAAGGTAAAGGTGTCACGTGCTTAGTTATACTGCTGTAACTTACTAACTAAAATAATTACAATAGGTCACAGTTCAATGTCAAATGTCAAATTTTTGTCAATTGCGATAGTGAAAAACTCTTCTAGGGAACAAAACCACAAAAGAAAATATCACACAAATTAATCTCTGGAATCACACTAATGAGAAAATTTAATTTTAATTGCATGGCATTTAACTCTTTGAAGTTTGCTGTCGTGAAACAAAGTTAACTGAAACAGCCTCTTCGTGCTCCTGTGTGCGATCAGTCTGAATCTGAACATGTGCCGAGTATTCAGGAAGAAAGAAGTAATCGGAAAGATTCTATGAAAGCAATGCAAAAGTTGCTATTCCAAAGGGAAACCTAAAGATACAATGTATGTCTGCAATTTTGTGAAGGGTGCCTCGGTTACTGCTTAGATTGTGCAAAGATAATACACAAACAACATTCTAAATGTATCTTTTGTAATAATGACATTGTAATTTTCTTTCAATAAATTAATTTGTAATATGTATAATTGTTTGTAATACAGATTTATATAAAAAATAATGCGTACTTTCACTTATTTTTCGTATTTTGATTAACTTTCTACGTGCCACGCGTCAGCGCGTAATGTGGCGTTTGGGGAAAAAATTGACATATAGTTTATGATTTAAAATGTAACAAAATATTATATTTAATCGCTGTTAAAATATTTCAAATAATAAAATACTAATTTTAGTGGAGTCAGAGAAGCGTTATCATCATTTACTAAAGCAACACACGTTTAGGGGACATTTGGTGTGATTGTATGATATAAGTTTTATTTTTATATTTGTAATTACAGTAGAACCTCGATTATCCGAAGTAATTGGGAGCGAACTCACTTCGGATAATCGAAATTTTCGGATAATCGAGAATTCATCAATAATCATCTAAACTATTTATCAGCACTCGTAGTTTGGAAAGGATGGCTTGCATACAAAAGGAATGTGGAAAAAAAAAAAAAACTTTAAAAATACATGTTTGTTAAGAGAAAATTTTGGATGATAGTAGAAAGTGAAAAAAAAAGTGAAGAAGAAACCGACTTCGGTTAACGGAGAGTTTCGGTTAATCGAGGTTAGTTTCGGTTAATCGAGGTTCGGATAATCGAGGTTCTACTGTAGTTATAAATTCGTAATTTTTTCGTAATTTTTTTAATTTGTATTTTATAGAGATTTTTCTTTTGTTCTATGTATTTTTTGGATGAATTTATTATTATTATTTTTTTTTCTCGACGTGTTTTCTTGTTTGGTTAGATCGCTGAAAAGCTCACTTTCGTACGCCGACGGTAGAGAGTTGCTGTTCAGAACAGGATGTAGAAAGGCGCCATCTTAGCGATTTTCGAAAAATTCCCCAAGGGGTAGAAGTAAACTTTTAAAAAATGCGTCACATCACGCGCTAGCACGGGATCGGCAGCGAATGTGTTAAAACAAAGCTGTGAGGATTCTAACAACTGACATGTTTTACATGTAGACATATATATATATATATATATGTATATATATTCGTTTGAAGAATAATTTATTTCATATATATTTAACAGTGGGAAAATAATAGAAAGGAGCTATCTGTTTCTAGCATGAAAGTAACATAGTTTCAATGATTATATTAATTATGTATTAAGTAATACTTTCGAAAAAAAAAAAAAAAACATATACATGTATGAGACTCATTCTTAATAAATTAAAAATAATTTTAAATTAAAAGTTTTCTTATTTTAAAAAGTTTTAATTGCATTTTACGGGCTATGTATACGTTCAGAAAAATCATGGAAATTTATAATAATGTGACATCGAAAGTAAAATTTGAAAATTAGTTTGTAAAAAAGTTTTTTTAATAAATTAAAAAAAAAAAAAATCTTTCTTTTTGTTTGAATTCGTTTTAAGAAAATTTTGTTTACTTATTATGTTTTAATGTATATATTAAGCGGTTTAGCAAAGGATAAAATTGTAATGTTGTTTTCCCTACATGATCTTTAAAACGTACTAAAGCATTATTATTTCAGCTGGAAATCAGAATTATGAATATGTATTTAAAGATAAACATCATAAATATTATATTTCACCTCTAAAATTAACTAGTATGTTGTATCCACCAAAAGACTTTCTTTTACGTAATATTAGACAAATTGTTTATCAAATTACTTATTAAAATTATTTTCATGTTGAACGCAGACGATTTAAATCTCACAGAATTATAACTCTAAATGCCGAAAGAAACTTAATTTTATGCCAGCATCAAAAGAAATGCGATTCCTTTTTGTTTTGTTTTTTCCCCGTTAAAAGTGAATGAAAATCGACAACTTTGTTTTAAATTTTCACAATCAGTGTTTCAAACATTCGTTTTAAAGGTTTTCTCGAGGTCTTTCGAAAGATATCAATATTAGAAATTTACATCCCGCGGGGTGTGCTTTTTAAAGATGGGCGTTATTTCATGTTATAGAATAAGTTATATTATTTCTGCATGGAAGCCTATTAGCACGGTAATATATTACTAAAAGTATCCTATTAAAAAGTAATGTTATCAATTTTATCTCTGCACGCGAAATAGGAGCGGAATTTCTGGCGATATGCCAAACGAATGCCATCAGATAACTAAATTACTTAACCAGAGTCACTCTAGTCAAATAATTAGTTTATACACAGACACACACACAAATAAAATAAAGTAAATTGCTGTACTTTTATACTTATATATTTTTAAGGAAAAAAAAATATTCGAAAATTTACTTCTTATCCTTTGTGTAATAATGGTTCTAAAACAAAATTGCAGACGCTGTCCAAATCATACAAGAACAACTTATGTTATACACAGCATCATACAAGTAACGAAGTTGAATACTCTCTTCACCCATAATGAATTTGCAAAATCAAAACTATGAACATTCCGACTATCGAAATCCATATAATACGAAAACAACTAGACCGAATCGCATCGTATGAGTAACGAATAAAACGCCCATCTTTCAGCATCTGACAAAACCCACATACTGCATGTTAGATACAACATCGTACAAGTAACGAAAAAGTAACGAGTAACGAATAAGACACTGCAGCTTTCGCTACACTGTAAAAAAATAATTATTACCAGCTGCAAGAAACTCTCTGTGATTGGAGAAAATGATTATTTTCTCCAATCACAGAGAGTTTCTTGCAGCTGGTAATATTAATTTTTTTTACAGTGTATGTGAATGATACGCACCGTGTGACGCAAGCCACAGTAACGAAAGTAACGAGTAGTCAAACTCGAAAGTACTCATTTGTTACTTCGAGTCTGAAAGAATACCCTCATCTCAGTAACGAATGCATACTGTTTGCTACAGCTCTACCAGAGTGAAGATATTACTTTCGACGAAGCTAGAGAAATCTATTCAGTGATATTATCAGTCAATAATATCTTTACATATTTATTCAATAAGTTAAAAAAATAATACAGCTGAGCTCTAATAATATTTCTTGAATGTATTAGTCAAAAGAAACGAATATTGCTCGTGAAATATATTATTTTAAATAATTTTACTGGGCATTTAAAATAGTTTTAATGGGAATTTTAACGTCAAGGATAAATTTTATTGTGCTAATATTCAATACACTTGATATTATCTTAGAAATGAATATTTGGTGTTGATTATTTTTGATGGGACAATAAAATCATTTGGGTAAGAGTGTATAGAGATTCGTTTGTTTGTGAGGAAGTTTGTGAGAGGGCAAGAATTAAAGAGGTATTTATAGACTGGGGCGATTTTTAATTCGCTTTAAATCTGACTGGTAAGATATTTATGTTTATATGAAATTGATGATAGCAGCTGGAATAAAAAAAAAAATACGTAATAGCGTATGAAGTATTCGAATGTGCTAGGGAATATTTTGTTTTTTCATGTGTTTTTATCTGGCGATAAATTTGATTGAAGGACTCGTATTTGTATTTTGATTTTTAATTTCTTATTTATTTTAGTCAGTTAATTTCTTTATCTGATTTTTTTTTTTTTTTTTTTTTTTTTTTATGATGAGTAGAATTATTAAAACCAGTTATTTATGGTCGCGTATGACAGTTGAAAGTCTTATAATGCGATCTTTACGAGAGAAAAAAAGAAAAAAGGAAAAAACACTTAAATTTTAGAACAACTGTTTTGAATTTAATTTCGAAATGTGTTTCTTCCGAAAAACATTATACAGTACATTGTAAAAGACTCTCTTTTTTTTAAGGAGGCAAGGGGGGGGGGAGTATTTAGTTACAGAGCGCCGTTCAGACCTTAAAAACCTCAAAATATTGAAAAATAGGTATTTTTGAATAGCAGTTATTTTTAAATCAAAATAATTAATTTCATATTTCAGATAATAAAATTGCTTAATATTTTTTTTATAAATTGCATACATATGTTTTTATCTTTAAATTATAATTTAAATGAACTAGTTAAATTTTATATTCCAAAACTGTATACTTAATAATATGATGAATTAATGTCTCACATTGAATCATATTTCTAAAATTCAATTATAACATAATTGTTATGAAATATTTATTACAGCATAGTTCTAGTGTCATTATTTTTTTCATGTAATATACTAACCAGGCGTTTGGGATTTGGAGTGTTATACTCTTTATTATTATTATTTAACAAATGAATAATATTTTTTTAATAATAGGATTTATATATTGGTAATCAGGAAACGGATGTGTGTTACTGAATAATATTTGCAATATTTTGTTTTCAAACGTGGGTACTCTCTTAGAGCTAACGTCATGGACTACATTTAACCTTTTACTCTCATTATTTTATGATAGTATTTTTGTTTCTTAAATGAAAGAAAATACTATTACATTAAGTGAAGATTACTATTCGAAACTGTTGTTATTCAGAAACATAAATAATATGCATTACGTGTGACACGTATATATATTACATGTCTCAAAGTCGCATTTTAATTATGCAGTAAAATAGTTACAATAATAATAGGATATTGGAATATATTGCAAAAGGTAGTATCACTGTAAAAAAAATAACTATTACTAGATGCAAGAAGAAACTCTCTGTGATTGGAGAAAATAATTATTTTCTCCAATCACAGAGAGTTTCTTGCAGCTGGTAATAGTTATTTTTTTACAGTGATGAAACGAAGGAATCTATTATGGAAATGTAACAGTGTATCCCATCTCTAGTGCTTTTCTCCCAGTGGGATCAGCTATGTTCCTACATGTACAAACATTTTTCCTAGTTTACTACTACTATTATCAATAATTCATATAAATTTTACAATCACATGTTAAAAAATTTCATTATGTACATTTATATGAAATTTTGTCCAATACTGGCATGTTAAAAATTTAGAAAGAATAAAATTACAGCGCTACCTGTTGAGGGATTGGTCCCCAAATCCAATCACTCTAGTTTAGGTCAGGTTTCAATTAAATACCAAGTTTGGGTAAATTTCAATGATTGGTTCGTGAGATACAGCGTCCACAATTTTTGGGATACACACAACACTCACACACAGACTGACAGATATTTTCTAAAATAACAGTCGTATCATGTTCAAGACATCTCAAAACGTATGAGTCCAACGAAAAGTGGAGTTCGAAAAATTTCACGATTCCAATACTTTTTTCTTATATATATAGAAGAAAGTAAAAAACAAACTAAGAATCTACAACTATCAACGTTTAAATTAAAAGTGTATTATGCAGAAAATAACTACCCAGAGAACAGAAAAATACGTATCAGCCGATCAAAGGTGTATGAATGGAAATTTTCAACTCTTTAATACAAGAATTTACAAAAATGACATAGGAGCCAACCATCACTTCAACAATTTTTTTAACGAATATTCTTTATAATTTTAACAAACTAGTATGATGTGGCCACCACAGAACTTTCTTCTGTATAAGTTTACACAAAAGTCATGCAATACAAATTATTTATTAAATTATAAAATATTTTCCTTGCTAAATGCAGATGATCTTTATCTGACAGAATTATATTACTAAGTGCGACGAATGAAAGGAAATTTTCTGCCAATATTAAAACAAATACATTTTTTTTTTTTTTTTTTTTTTTTTTGCTAAAAAAAGACTAAAAGATCGATAACTTTGTTTTAAATTATTACAGATCTGTGGTTCAACCATTCCTTTTAATGATATTGACGAGATCTTTCGAAATATACAAATATTGAAAATTTACACCGCCTTGAGAGGGTACTTCTACCCCAAGAAGGAAGCGATATTCTAACATTCACAATTATTTTTCTCTAGTTTATTACTACTATAATCAATAATTCATGTGAATTTTACAGTGACACGTTAAAAATAACTCTCATTATGTACATGTATACGAAATTCTGTCCTATGCATTAATGTTAAAAGTTTAGAAAAAAGAAAAAAAAATCACAGTTGTGTGCTTGAACCCTAAATTTAATCAGCACCAGTTTATGTTAGGTTACAGCTAAATACCAAGTTTGGTTAAATTTCGTTGATTGGTTAGTGAGATACAACGCTCACAATATTTATGATACTCATACACAGACAGACATTTTCTAAAAACAGTCAGATCTTTCTCAGAACATCCTAAAACTTGTAAATCCATCAAACTTTGGAACTCGAAAATTTTCGCGAATCCAATAATTTCTCTCTCTCTCTCTCTCTCTATATATATATATATATATATATAAGAAAGTATAAATAGCCGTAGATTGAATCTCATTTTTTTTTTTTTTTTTTTTTAACCATAGCTACTTTATAATTTTAACTTTATTTCTAGAAAAATTTTGTAAATTATGTGTATAACAACAATACTATTTAATTTAACGGAGTTTATCTAATTAATGTAAGAATTTTCGTATAAATTTAAACATTTTAATTCATAAAAGCTTTATAATAATGCTTTTTTTTTTGGGGGGGGGGGGGAGGAGAGGGAGGACTGAAGACTATTACTCTCATTCTGGGATTTTTGGGGTGTCATTTTTCGATATTTGGACATTTATCGAAATCTAAAATTTATCGAAACTATAATTGAATAATTTGAAAGCGATGTTATAATTTGAAAAAAAAACTAATAGTCCTCCGTCCTAAACTAAATTTTGCTTTTGCCAGAATTTCATCGAATTCTTTTTTTTTTTTTTTTTCGGGGGGGGGGGGGAGAAAAAGAAAAGAAAATTAATAGTAACCAGTATCGAAACAAACACTATCGAAAAAGTTTTTTTTTTTTTTTTTTCAATTTTGAATTAGGAAATAAAAAGTGCGCGTGAAAATGAAATAAAAATAAGTAAAAAAAAAAATGGATTTAATGATTTAAAAAAAAAAAAAAAAAAAAAAAAAAAACATGATCGCGTGCTATCTTAAAAAGTAGATGTAAAATTTAAAGTTTATGTGGTGCTTGCGACATCTATAAAAATTGTTTTAAGAAATAGAGTAGAATAAAGAAAGCAACGATATTGGTTGCATTTTGTTATATAGTTTGGATTTTTTTTGTATTATTTCATTATATATATTTTTTTTTCTTTTTTCTTTTTTTCCTTTTTTTTTTTTTTTTTTTTTCACCTTAGCGTCCCTTTTTAGCAACACTTGGTTAGCGTCCATATTTTTTAACATCTGGTCACTATAACAACCCATGTCTGGATATTTAAGGACGATTAAATAATTTTACATGACTTTTTCCCCTAGTTTGTGCGTTAGTGACCACGCAGCATTTCTTTTATATTTGACCCTTTTTATATTTCATATTCCATGCAAGTTTCTGACTCTTGTATTTTTTTTTTTTTTTAATATGACAAATGTAACTGCTATTGAAATGTCTGTATTATAAGTAGGCCGTTTTGTCGCATATGAATTAGAAATAAGTATTGCAGTTTTATAAACATTTAGAAAATTTTTGGCATCAGACAAAGACATTTTTAACCTCACAAAAATTAATTAAAACTATAGGAAACTGACTCATTATTAGAATATTCCAAAATTACGCAATTTACAGGAAGAACTGAGATTTCGTATCGGTATTTTAAAAAGTTATATAGATATATTTAAAGGATCTTAACATAAAGTAGTAGCAAATAAAATAATCACTTCAAAAGTTGGTGCATTTCACTTGCTGTAAAAAATATATATATATAAAATAAATAAATAAATAAATAAATAATAAGAAATCAAACATAAAAAAATAACTTTAAACAGATGAAAAAAAGAAATAATTTACACTTTGTAAATATAAATTATCTTGAACCCAAAGAAAAAAAAATAATAATAATTGTTACAGTGAACGTGAAAGATAATTATAATTTTTCTCTCTTCCATGCAAGAGATTAATGCATTTAAATTATATTATATGTATTATGTCTAAATTAAGTATAACAATATTCCACAATGTATTTGTTTTATCGGTAAATTCTTAAATTAATAAGATGATTAATTTTAAATGAACATTTTATCTTTCCTTTAAAAATTAATTACAATTATGAATGCTCATGTTCATTTAAGCAATTTAAAAAAATCTTAAAAATATTTAAAGTTAAAGCCTTTAAATATTTGAGTATAAATAGAAAAATAAAAATCTTTTAAATCTGGAAAATGAAAAATGACTGAATTTGACGCATACAAACTGCATATCAATTCAGAAATTATTCTTATACTTCAAAAACAAAAATAAAATGAAGCATTATATTTTTCGTATCATTTATTCATTTATCAAAGCAATTTTTCATATCCGAGCACAAAAGAAATATCGCTTTTACCGAAATAAAACCAAAATAACAAATTTTATCCACGCAAAATATACCTCAGGAGAAAATGAAATACGAATTTCTTTCAAAACTATATTCTCAAAACATTTTTCAACATACATAAAGAAAAAACAAAGCATACATATGATTTTACAAATGCGCTAAGTGAATAATCTATATCCGGCATGGATACGAAATATAAGAAAAAATATTTCTTTTTCCCACAGATATCGAATTCTGTGCCGTCTTCATAATTTTCCAAAGAAAATAAAATAAAAAGAAAGGTAAAAAGAAATCTTAAAAAATGTTAAATAACGGCAACTTACTAAAAAGTATATTCGAAGATAATTTAAATATTTACAAATGAATTGTTTATTTGAATACCCTCTTCATTGAAATATTACGCAAAGATATTTTAGCTCGTATATTAAATGCATTTTTTCGTTAAAATAATACGGAATTACTTAAATGTGTAGAAAATTTAATGTAGTAAAATTTAAAAATCAATATGGATGTTATATAATGAAAATTAAATGAATTTTAGTGGCGCAATGTTTGAGCTTAATAAGAAAATTGAAAATCAAATTCTTAATTATAATCTGGAGTATATATATTAATTTTAATTCTGTTTCACCTTTTACACATTTCTGAGATTTTAACTTGTAATACTATAATTTCTACAGTCGGTAACAAAAGTATCCGAACATTAACAAAAATTCCTATATGAAAAAAGTAGAGTTAATACTGTTTTGATAAATAAATCCTTGTCGAATCATATTCTTAGACTACTAAAAACATGATTCTACAAGGATTTATGTAACAAAACAGTATTAACTCTACTTTTTATATATAAGAATTTTTGCTAGTCTTCGGATACTTTTGTTACCGACTGTACACGTTATGAGCTTCGAACACTAAAAAGAAATATGTTTAAATCTTCAGCATGGAATTCAATATTTTAACTAACCTGAAATCGTTACGCGAAATGGTGCATTATATTTATATCATACAATACTTTTATGTTTTAGATGGCTTACATTTATCTTAATAGTATGTGTTATTGTAAATGAGGGCGCACGTTTAGATGTTTAAAAACAGTTAAATATTAGTACTCAATAAATGTCAATGATTTACAGTCGGTAACAAAGTGTCCGAGCACTAGCAAAATTTCCTATGTAAAAAAAGTGCATTTCATACGGTTTTGTTAAATAAATCCTTGTCGAATCCTGTTCTTAGTCAGTGTAAGAACATGATTCGATAAGGATTTATTTAACAAAACCGTGCGGAATGTGCTTTTTTTACATAGGAATTTTTGCTTGTGTTCGGACACTTTTGTTACCGACTGTACTGTATTTTTATGATTAAAATCGTAATAAGTAATTTGAGTTAAAATGAATTAAATTTTGGGAATGCTGGACGTCATTTATTTTCTAATTTTCTCATTTGTAAATTAAATATTAGTCTGCGTACATTTGAACAAAATAAACAAAGCAAATATTTCAGCTTCAATCTTAATATATTTCATATAAATAAATGAGCATATAAATATGAACTCTTTCATTTATAGGCATACAAAATTTCATAATTGTTCTGAAAGAAAAATAGCCTATGGTAAACAGAACACAAGTAGGACAGGCTTGTCATAAAAGTAAAAGCTTTTTCTAGTCCATGTTTCTAAGGCAAAAGAAAATTATGGATAAGAATTTAGATTCTTAAAGCAAGCTTTAAATACCATCTTTAAAAGATTTTAATGCCAAAGAATAAGCACAAATGACTCCTGCCGGAGTAATATTTTGAATGATGATCTAGAAGTTTATAATGTGAAAATATAAATTTATAAAATTACAAACATAGAAAAAATATAGATATTGTAAAATGTTACTTTAATTGTAATAAAATCATATATCACTTTTTTTTTTTTTTTTTTTTTTTTTTTTTTTTGCATAAAAATTAATTCGCATTTTTACTATGCGGCGATTGCAGAAACACACTAATATTTAGCTACTAATCAATGAAATTCGTATTCTTTTAAAAGATGAATCCTGAATACTCAAAAATTTTTCGGCTAAGCAACAAAATTTGCACTTTTATTTTCGAAGCTGAATCTCGAAATACAGAATGATTTTACAGCAGATTTCTGAAATACGGGATCGTTTCACCACGAATAGTAAAACATTTACGTTTAATATGCTATTATTTAGCTGCTTTTCGATGAAGATCGTGATTTTTTATAAGCTAATTTTCGTAAATTGCGATATTTTTGTAGTCGATTGTGGAAATCGAAATATGCTATGAATTCTGCGCTAATTAACAAAATTTATATTTAATAAGAATTAATTGTTGAAATTGGCTTCATTTCGATGCTAATCGGTGAAGTTCTTTTCTTTTCTTTTCTTTTCTTTTCTTTTCTTTTTCTTTTCTTTTCTTTTTTTTTTTTTTTTTTTTTTTTTTTTTTGTAAGATGATTTGCGGAATACGGACAATTTTGTGGCCATTTACTGAAATAAGGAATTATTTTATTGCTAATTGTAAAAATTACGTAATTGAAATCAATTGCTAAATAGGTATTATTTTGCTAAAAACATGTCATTATTTAAATCTCATACTTCAGCAATATCCTTTTTTTGGTATTTGATTACTGAAATATGACATATTTCTGCGGCTGGCTTCAAAATACGAAAATTTATCGTGCAATTCTAGTAAAAAATTATTTTAAAAAGCCGGCGATTTTTGTGAAAAACTAGTTTTCAGATCCGAAATTTTCTTAGAATTACTCCTGCATTATAAAAACTGAGTTATCACGTTTTCAATTATCTCAACAAATGTTACAGAAAATATTCCTTTTCTTTCTCCAATGGTAAATACTTCGTCGTTAAAGTTCAGAGTTTTTCGTGATTTTCTCCAAAACTCGCATGAATGCGGACTGAAACATCTTAGTAAATTTCCCACAGAGAACATTCGTTTAAGTTCACTCTTCATTCGTTTAAGTGGAATTTCCCTGTGATTTTCTCCGAAACTCATGCAAATACGGACTAAGGCACCTTAGAAAGTCTCCCACACAGGACACTGCTCCCAGTCTTAGAAACCCTAACACAAACATTTGCTTTAACATGTACACCTTGCCACCACCGTTGAAATTCTTCAATAGCTTTGAATATATTATTTATTTCTAATAATTTAAAAAACAGTTATTTTAAGTTTTATTTTTTAAATATTCTTCAGCTGTATAACTGAATCCTTAAAAATTTTTTTAATGAAAATCAAAACATTGCATAATAGTAGCATTCCCTTTCTTTCTGCAACACTTTCAGTTTTTGATTCTAGTTAAACTAAATTTTGATTACGCAATGCCTTGAACGTGATTTTTTTTTTTTTTTTTTTTTTTTTTTTTTTTCATTTAGTTATGCGTATTGTGCAATGATTCGTGTGGTTTTCAGTTGGATTATAAAAGTAATTAATTGATTTGTTATTTTTCCTATTTTCAAGAGACGTTGAGGCAATTTTATAGAAAAGGAGGGGGGGGGATCCAGGAATATGTTTTTTGCAGCATCTGTAAGAAAGATAAAATCGAAAGTTCATAATGATCGGACTGCGATATCCTTTTAATTGTGTGAAACAAGGAAAAATAAGAAGAGAGAGAGGGGGGAGAGAGAGGGTGAATTATAGGAAGGAATATTAGAAATGTATTTAAAAAGGAAAGGCAGCTTCCTTCAAAGATGGCGTGGAATGTTGGAAACAGAAACAGAAGTGAAATCGCATCAGACAACAAGTGAAAGGGAACACGACAGCGCGAGCGCGGTCACAGATAATATGCGTAGAGGGAATGGTGTCCCGTACGCACAGAGCACATAGCGTTCAATGTTTTTCTGTCCTTGTTGCATCGCTGTAGCAATGTAACCCTTTGGTACCTTTCTGAAGAAAGGAGCAGCTTCTGCAAAAACGAAACTTATACTGCAGAGCAGTTTTAGCCAATTTATTGCATTGAATTTTTCTTTTCTTTCACAATTTTTTATTCCTAAATGAAAAACCTTTCTGCAAGGACTCAGTGCCATTCTGCAATATTGTCGCTGTGTCGCCGTGTTTCTACTTTGATTTAAACAGTAAAATTATAATCATATATTATTTACAGTAATTATATGCATTTTTATATTTAAAAACATAATATATCACTCGATTTATAAAGAGTTGAATTCATGAGTGTTAATATATTAAAAATTTGATTTTTCTAGACACAATACATTTCATTACTTAATTAAATATAAGTTTAAACAAATAATTTAAACAAAATAAATTAGGCAGTTATTTTTGTTTTGGTCTGAAAGTGTTCCATATAAATTACTGAACATATAAACACGATACCTTTGATTTATATCTATACATAGTTTTCTATTTGTTTAGAAAGAAAAACAACTTAAAAGAACAGAACAAGCCACGCAAATCATAAAGAAAAAGCTTTTTCTCGTTTATGTTTCCAAAACATGAGAAAATTTACGATAAGAATTAAAATTCTTAAAACAAGCTTTAAATCTCGTCTTAAAAAGAATTTATTGTCAAAGAAAAATTTTAAATGACTCCTGTGGGTGTAGTATTTTGAGTGATGATCTAGAAGTTTATGATGTTAAATGTAAACATAAGATTTTTAGAGATTACAACATTAAAAAAAATAATAATAAGTAACGATATACACTTAATATAATCTGATTATATATATATATATTTAATCAAAAAAAAAAAAAAAAAAAACAGATAAGGCTATTACACTTTTATAAAGCAAAAATAAAGTTAAAAAACATAAATGAAAGAAATTGCGACTGTTGTGAAATAATTATGAAAATTGATGGTTATAAAAATATTTTGAATAATTGCAATAAATTTTATCGAATAATAATGAATAGCAAACTTTGCACAGTTCACTAGTTTCTATATTTAAATTAGGTTTTAATAATAATAATAATAATAATAACGTTTAACCTTGCTGTAGTTCCCCGATGCTTTCGGCAGCGCTTTCCTTGCTTGAAATATGAGAGTACTGGGGTCCCATTGCCTCCAAGACTACTCTCAAACATTATCATTTATTATATATCGCCTTTGCTCTTTTAATTTTACAGTTTGAAAAGTAACTGTTATCCATCAACATTCCACAAGACCTTATAAACATTTTTTTTTTTTTTTTTTTTTTTTTTTTTTTAATAGCGACCGCCTTATTATTCTTATAGGTTCGAATGTACGTGCAACCAACTTCTCACCGACCCTCCAAAACCTAAAAACAAGGTTTTCTATTACATAGTTATATTTAAAAAACAATAATACATACATCCTCACATCCAATTACCGCCAAATAATATTACAGCTTCGAAAAAAAGTGAAATTGATTTCTCATTTACATCCTCTCCAAAGAACAAAAATACCTAAACATACGGTTTTTACCGCCCCTATTATTATTTTGATTACTATATATATATATATATATATATTTAACTTCTCACTCACTATTTTTTTTTTAAACTATTTTAAAAGTAGGCAAATAGCATTCTTCAAAATTATGAAAACGGTTTTTCAAGATTCTGATTTTTTTTTTTTTTAGGTAGATTCCTTATAGGAGATCTACCTATTGCAATGGTTCTCATGACACGACTTCTGCAAAATTTCTTCATATCTTCACCGATCATGACCCCTAGAACCCAAAACCACCCTCCGTTCAAAAGTTTATATATATATATATATATATATATATAGGTATATTTATACGGGTGGGGATATGTTTGGCTAGCATTTCATATATAAAAATCTTTTTCTTGTATATTTAATAGTTTTTTTGCTGGCTATAATATGATTTTTAATAAATTGAAATTCAGTTTTTATCAAAACTTAAATTTAAAATTTCAATAAATGTAAAACTTTATACATTGTTTTCTATTACTATTCAGTTTGAATCACATTTGGAGTATGCTAGCCTGCATGTCTTTTGAAACCTGCTAGTACTACATAGTTTTTTAAATTTTTAATTGCTGTGTTCCCACCTGCTGAAGAGATTGACACAGCGTAATTTGAATTTCTAGCTTAAATAGTGTTTAAATCTAACCAATTTTCTTGTTTATTAACATTGTTTAATAAGTTTTTCTTGTTGTTTGTTACTTTTCACCTTCACCTCATCTTTTATCTTCAATTAAATTTATTATATATAGGTATATATATATATGTATAACGCTTTTCCCATGTTAAGTTGTGAACACGATTACTGGAGTAATTTTTATTTAAATTTAACCAGTTCAGGATATGTTGTCAGGACAGTAAAAATCTCGGTCGTGTTCGTAGATGGGGTGTCCAGCTCAAAGGGGGTGGAAATGGTGGGGGGTGGAAATTTTCATATGCCCATAATTTCTTTAATATTGAAAATAGGAAAAAAATTCAAATCAGTCGAATTACCGCCTTACCCTAAAGAACAATTTTTGTATTTAAACTTTTTCGATAGCTTCAATTGCTTAGAAGTTATAAGCTAAAAAGTGATTTTTCGTGAATTGTGTTGAAGCCGACATTTTCTATAGCTTTCATTGCAAAAATTTATAATCTGATGCTTATGTCACGTGCAAACAATAATAAAAAAGATCACTGAAAATATAATAAAATTTGAATCACGTTTTTAAACAATATAATAATCTGATAAAAAAAAAAAAAAAAAAATTAATTTAACAGAAAATATGACGTCACTATTACAACAATGTACTGAGAAAAATGAAATAAAATTTTATCCGTGATTTTAAAGAAATGGAATAAAAGTTAATAAATAAATAAATATATATGTAAATAAAATCAATATATCTTAGGGCTAAGCAGATTTAGACGTAGCTTTATGTCATAGATGCTATAATGTAAAAGATAAATGTCATCGTTTAAAAAAAAAAAATCTGGAGTGACTCCACTCGACTTTCCGAACATTGAGTAATTAACAGTTTTGTAGATAAAGTAAAGAAAGATGAATTGTTCAACAAACAAAAGAGAGAAAACCATAATAGAGTGTTTGAGTATTTTTCTCCATCTATTACACGATGTTTTATTTAACGCTACTGAACTTTGAGCCCATAGATCATAATGATAAAGAATTTTTCGTTGTGTCCCTGTAAAAACCTATAAATGCTAAATTCACCAAAATGCTTACAGTTAGTGCAACAGTGATTTATAATACTCATATAAATTTTCAGCTCAATTGAAAAAGGCGTTTAGATGCTATCGCACTTTTAAGATTTTGCTCCCATAGGCCATAATGATAAAGAATTTTTCTTTGTGTCCCTGTAAAAACTATAAGTGCTAGATTCACCAAAATCTATAGGGTTCGTACAAGGGTGACTTACAATATGCGTACCAACTTTCATGTTAATTGAACAAAGCGTTTAGACGCTAGCGTGTTCACTCACAGACATACACACATACACACATACACACACACATACATACATCATCGTAAAAATAGTGAAAACGGACTCAGGGGACCTCAAAACGTATAGAAACATCAAAATCTCGAATTCGGATTTTTGACATGATTACAATACTTTCCTCACTATAGTGTTCGGAAAGTAAAAATCGTGTAAATCGATGCTAAACGAATTAAACTGTCATGATAGAAAAAGTAATAAATTTGGGGACATTTAGATATTATCCCTTTGACAAATGAACTAGGGACGATTTTAATGAATTTTCCGTTGAAGTTTATTTTCATAAAAACTTAAATTTAAATTAAAGTATTTCATTACTCGAATTCCCTTATTTTGATAAATAAAATTATACCATTTAAAAAAAAAAAATAAAAAACACTCTTTTATTGAAAAGTGAACTAATAAAGGTTTTAGAAAACTATTACATACTTTTAAATCTTTATTAAAAAAAAATAATTGTTGCCACTCGACATTATACAAATACATCCAAATCCTGTGTCACATACGATAGTTTTGTATAAGTACATATTTTTTGTTTGCCCCTGGAACCTGCCCCTGATAGGAAAAGTGCCTGGAAACACATGTATCTAGTATTGTCATTGATTATGAAGTCGTGTGCAAAATTTCAGGCCCTTCGGACGACAAGAAGTTGCCGAAAATTGAATTGCAAAATTCCGTTACATACATTAATAGTTGCATCATATCAAGTTAATAAAAGTGTGTTAATTAAAAACCATCTTAAACGCTTTAATTAATCATTTAAAATATATAATTACAATAATACGTCAATCTTAATACAAATATCGTTTGTGGTGAATAGTTTTGAATGTCAGTTTAGGCAAGAATTTAAAATTTACGATAGAGAGTAATACGTAACAGCTTCCTTTGACTTTTTATTTTGTCGAAATAAGATATTGGTCTGTGAAGAGATGAGGTTTTCGCGTGGAAAGAAAATATAATGACGCCAAAGCTGCCTTTCTCCACCGCCAAGCTCGCCAAATTTTGTCGACAGACAACAAATTATGTCGACAAGTCAAAACTTTCGTCGTCAACTATCAAATTTTGCCGCCAAATCACAAATTTCGTTGTTAAGTCGCAAGTTTTGTCACCAAAATTTCGCCAAATCATACAATTTACTAAATTCATAACAATTAACATTGAAATTCAGCGGTGCCAAATGGTCCAATGTTAACGAATGTTAATGTTAATGTTCCAGCTTATATCCACCAAAACAGTTTCACTTTACAACTTTTATTCATCTGACAATAAGAATCACAAAAACACAATA
Organism: Salticus scenicus; assembly: GCA_963930645.1. NCBI lineage: Eukaryota > Metazoa > Arthropoda > Arachnida > Araneae > Salticidae > Salticus > Salticus scenicus. The sequence continues at coordinate 240,051,331 of OZ005653.1, read as the reverse complement.
CAAAACTCTCAATAATTCAATAAAAATTACAATTAAATAACTATCCAAACACCGCTACCACTTAACTGTATTTTACTTGACCATAGCAACGCCAGGCTTACCAGTGCTTTTCACGTTTCTATTTTTTCTTTAAAAGAAAGATATTGAACAACAGTTATATGGATTTTAAATAAAAATTATAATTTTCATTAAGCTTGGGTAGGGAGGGGGGGGGGTGTAGACCAATAGCCTCCTCAGGGATTCACCATTGCTGGGATTGTATATCTTTAAGACTTCTATTTGTTGAATGATTATGAGCTTGAGTTCTAAAAAATTGAAACATTTACAGACCAATAAATCTAGCCTAAAATTTTAAGTATATTGAATCCCTTTTACAGTTGAAAATTAAATTTCTTGAAAACACAATAGCGGCTTAAATAATACAATGTGTGAGAACAAAGCCATTGGTTAAGTATTAATGCACATGTAAAATTTCTTTACATTTGTAATATTAACGTAAAGGAATACCTTTGCCTTTAAGCTTGCCGAAAAGGGATTTTTTTTTATAGCGACCGGCTTATTATTCTTATAGGTTCGAATGTACGTGCAACCAACTTTTCACCGACCCTCCAAAACCTAAAAACAAGGTTTTCTATTACGTAGTTATATTTAAAAAACAATAATACATACATCCTCACATCCAGTTACCGCCAAATATTACTAGTGGATCTGCAGATCAGGAGCCTCAACGTCCTATTTGCATCAGACATTTTTCAATAGGTCATTTTTATTTATTTCTTATTATATAATAGTATATATTGATTCGATCGACTTATTACCATAATCAGATACATTCCTGAGGGGGGGGGGGCTGCCGCCCCGCTCAACCCCCCGCTGTATCTCTCCTTCTATACCTATTTGTATAACATATAAAGTGTTACGGAATTGTAAATAATTGCATTTATTTTTGTATAAATTTTTTCACAGAGGCTTAGTAAGTCGATAAAATGCTAATTTTGTGCATTTCTAGTCGTTTTAGCGTTAAAATAGCCTAATTTTCCTTTAAAAACGAATTGAAAAGCTCCAACAAGGGAAGAAATGGATTTGGCGCCAAATTTGGCGACTGTTTCCCTCCTTGGCGATTTTTTTGGTGACCTTGGCGAGAAAATCCTTATTAGGGATATACCAAATATGGAAGCTCCAATCTCATTGGCTGATCAGATACGATAATTTTCCAGAACTGTCTGTGTTCGATAGAATAGTATAAAAGGAGCATTTTTTTAGCCAAGGCTTCCAATCTCAGATCTGTGTCGGTTTCGTCAAATGCTTGCTTTGCTTTGAGCCTCTTTGAATGAGACTTGCTTTATGTGTTATTGCTAAACAGTTTGTACTGTTGTTTTGCTGTTAACGGCTGTTGTTTAAGCTATGTTTACTGGTTGAATTGAAGCTGATACTTGGTTTATAGACCTGTATTCTTCTGGAACTTTCTGTGAATAAATCACTGAATTTTTGCAAGTTTCCCCTTTCATTCTCGGACAACTTACAAACCCCCAAGTACGCAACAATATGCATTCTTATTAAACGACGGTCTTGTATTATTTCCCGGAAATTCATAAATACCGAATTTCATACAAAAAAAAAATTACATAGCATATCGGAAATATTTTGCGTAACCTTTAAACTAATTATCAATTCTATGCCCACAATTTTCAACATGAAAACAGGCTTTTAAAATTCTAATAAAATTTCATTATATTTCATGGGGTGTAACAATGTTAAAATACACTTTTAAGAAATACCGACTATACACCATAAAAGTACGAAATTCCTTTATGTATCCCGGAAAAGAAGCCACAGTCATTATAAACGCCAATAATAAGAATAAATCTAATTAATTATAACTCATTAATCTTTCAAACTAATTTGACATCATTTGGATGATTACAGTACATACTCGGAATTATTTTGTGTGGTCCCATAAATTATTTCGTCTATACATAACCTTTTCTTAGAGTAAACATGATTTTAAGCATCTTTATAATGTATGTTAACTTTATTAAGTTCAATTCAGCATAAACGCATTAAAGTGCGCGCTAAATTAAAAATTCGTCCATAGGCTCTAATGTTACGAAATTCTTTGGTGTGTCTTTGTACACGAACCATAAACATTGTATACACCAGTAAAAACTATTCAGCTTATTTTGCGTTTAAAATTAATAATTGTTCCAAATTTAACATCGTTTGGATGACTAAGTGACATTGTCAGAACACTTTTGTAAGGTCCTGTACATTAATTAGAAAGCTTAAGAGCACATATTTTCTTCAAGCAACATAAGTTTAAGAATCTTACTCACGTACTCTAGTTTCATTTTCTTCATTGCAAAGTAATGATATTAAAATGCGTTTAAACGAAATTCACCCCATACGCCGTAATGTTAAGAATTTTGGCGTGTCCCTGTACACAGTTTATAAAAAATATAGCAATGAAAATTATACAGCTACTTATATGGAAAGCTGGAATGTGTGCGCCAATTTGCAAGTCAATCGAAGGATTTTTGCGGCCGCTATTGCGGTACATACAAATTCTTCCCATAGGCCGTAAGGATAAGAAAAATTTTGGCGTGTCCCTGTACACGAACAACAAAGGGAATACACACCTAACACTATACAGCTAATTCCGTTGGGCTCGTGAATATGTGTACCAAATTGCAAGTCTATAGCGTTATTTTTGGGGCCGCTATCGCGGTACATACAAATTCTTCCCATAGGCCGTAATGATAAAAAAAACTTTGGCGTGTCCCTGTACACGAACTACAAATGGAATGCACACCGAAAACTCTACAGCTAATTTCGTGGGGATCATGAACATGTGTACAAAGTTTCAAGTCAATAGCGTGGTTTTTACGGCCGCTATCGCACGACAGACACACAGACAGACGGACGGACCGACGGAACCCAAAATCGTTTTGAGTCTCAACAGAGGGCCTCTACTGACGTTTCGGCAAAAATTGAAGTCAATAGCTTGATTTTTGCGGCGGCTATCGCGGTACATACAGATTCTTCCCATAGGCCGTAATGATAGAAAATCTTTGGCGTGTCCCTGTACACGAACTACAAATGGAATACACACCTAAAACTATACAGCTGATTTCGTGGAGCACATGAACACGTGTACCAAATTGCAAGTCAATAGCGTGATTTTTGTGGCCGCTATCGCGATACATACAAATTCCTCCCATAGGCCGTAATGATAAGAAAAACTTTGGCATGTCCCTGTATACGAACTACAAATGGAGTACATACCCAAAACTATACAGCTGATTTCGTGGGGCACATGAACACGTGTACCAAACTGCAAGTCAATAGCGTGATTTTTGTGGCCGCTATCGCGATACATACAAATTCCTCCCATAGGCCGTAATGATAAGAAAAACTTTGGCGTGTCCCTGTATACGAACTACAAATGGAGTACATACCAAAAACTATACAGCTGATTTCGTGGAGCTCATGAACACGTGTACCAAATTTCAAGTCAATAGCGCTATTTTTGCGGCCGCTATCGCGCGACAGACAAACAGACAGACAGACACAGCCCACTGACGTTTCGGCAATTACAGCTTCGAAAATAAGTGAAATTGATTTCTCATTTACATCCTCTCCAAAGAACAAAAATACCTAAACATACGGTTTTTACCGCCCCTATTATTATTTTGATTATTATTATTTTTTTTTTTTTTTTTTAACTTCTCACTCACTATTTTTTTTTTTTTTAACTATTTTAAAAGTAGGCAAAATAGCATTCTTCAAAATTATGAAAACGGTTTTTCAAGATTCTGATTCACTCATATATGTGTTTTTTCAATATTTCATTTACAATTTCTTCTAATCATTTTGCAGACTTAAATATGTGATCGTCATAATGAAATCTACGCTGATTTATTTTTAATGTTTATTGGCAAAACTTGGTGCTGCTTTACAGCAATATTCCCCACTACTTGATATGTTTTATCACAGATTCTACAGTTTATAGTTATGCAAAATTTAAAAAAAAAAAAAAAAAAAAAAAAAAAAAAAAGTGGGAGAAATACTTGAAACCTTCAGGAAGAATTAATGTTAAAATTATAAAATCTAAAGGTTAGGATGCATACATAATTTTCCTTTTAAAGAGGGGTAGATAAAATATGTGAGTTGGAGATACTACTAGAAATTAGTCTGATTCGATTGAGGTATTTATCAGATGAGAGGTTTATTATTAAATGACCACAACTTTACAGACATTTATGTTTCAGTATCTATAAAATATTTTTGCTTAAAACCATACATTACGAGACCTAGTGAAAATATTTTTTTCTAAAACTTGCTCTTTTCTGTTAAATAAAATAAAATAAAATAAAATAAATATAACATTATTTTTATTAATTATTAATTATAATTTTAATACTAAAAATAAACTTAATTATTTGAAATTTTAATTGGTTGTAAATTTAATAAGTTTAATGCTTAAAAAAAAAAAAAAAAAAAAAAAGAGAGAGAGAGAGAGAGAGAGAGAGAAAACAGAAAAAGAAAAGGAAAAATGGTACTTAAATATACTATTTTACCATGTTTTTATTAACTTCCATTCTTGTTTGTTTGTTTTTCCGGTACAAATCTTGCGATCGAATTTTAATTAACTTCCCCATTCGCTAGACATTTGAAACTTTTACAATAGCTCAGAACCCGATGACAACACAATACTTCGAAGTCCGATTTGCGAATTTTTGATTAGTTTTGTTATAATTTATTAAATATGAAAATAATAACATCTTAATAGCGTTATAATATTATATATATTAGCTAATATACCATTAAAATATTAGCTATAATTTAATTGTTGCCAAAAAAATTACGAGTTCATTTTCTTTCGACATAAAAATAAATACATTTAATTAAACGTGAACATTAAGAAATATATATATATATATATATGCATCTTACGAAAATTGACGCCATTATCACTTAAAAATTTTATGCACACTGATAAGAGCTCTATGATACATCAGAAAATTTAAAACATGGCATATAAAAAGTTTTTTTTTTTTTTTTTTTTTTTTAAATCTTATAACTATTTCAGAGAAAAACAGAATTTATCGGAAGTTTATCAGATATTTTCACATTTATTTATTTCTTAAGATATCGCAATTACACTGCCTTTCGAAGTATAGTAATATGTGCATTAATTTGTACAATTTTATGCTTTATTTGGTTATCGCTTTATTTACTCTATTTTGAAAAATGCAGATTTATCTTATTTCCTCGTAAAAGTAAGCAATATAGATGCCATTATTACAGTCTAAATTATAAACATCATTCGGAAAATGTGACAATTCAAAATGTTAGGCTTTAAAGTTTTATAAAAGTCCCATTAAAAACATACATTTAACGATCATTATTAGAAATACATTGATTAGACGTCATTGAAAAAAAAAAAAAGAGCCTTGATACTATTTTTGCTGAATCTTATGTAAAATGATCTCCTGAATCAGAGTATGACCCCCATTTTGCCAAATCACTCACAGTTTTTTTGGGGTGGTACACCCTCCCCTTTTTTATCACTGTTCGGGAATTTTATAGTCATGAATTTTATTTAGAGAGTAGAAACGGATTATTTTAACTGTTAAAAAAATGTATGTATATATATAAGGTATAATAAATCACAATAATAATAGATTAATAAAATATAACGAATATAATTTCTAATTTTAGTGGTGAATTCACCCCTCCCCCGAAATTTTTCACTTGCAACAAATGTTCATGTTTTAGAATTTTTGATCTATGTAGATACTCACAAGATATTTTACAGCAAAATAATCCTTTATCCCCTCCAAATCAAATTTATAGTCATAAAATTACCGAAGAGTGATAAAAATAGGGGGGCGTCCCCCAAAAAACGGAGAGAGATGGGACAAAACGGACGTCATATTTGGATTCAGGTGGTCATATTACATAAGAATTTGCATGAATGGTATTGGGGCCAATTTTCGTGCAGAGCAGTTTTATTAGGAATTGATATTAATCTACATTGAATTAGAAAATTATGCAGATTTCATTTTTTAATATTCTAAAAGTGTAAACAAAAAAGAAGAAAAAAAAGACGTTTTATTTTTATTAAATATTTATGAACAATATAAATATAGACACCGATTTTATATATTTCCTTTAAATGTACCATATATATTTGTTCAGGAGGTCATTGGCAATACTTATTTTATGTTCGCTATTAAAAAAAAAAAAAAAAATGCATGAAAACCAAAGTTTACATGAGCTTGAGGCATGCCATTTAGCCTCTTATAAAGTGTGTGCAACTTATTCAATTTGGGGTATATATCCCGAGCATTTTTTTTTTTTTTTTTCGAATCTTATCAATTTCAATTTGTGAGGAGAGGTTGTGCAGAAGAACATTTGACACAGCAACAAAAATGTCTCTACGCTTTTTTGAAAACAGTGAGTTTAGTTGCTCATTTATAGTTTTTAAATATTTTTATATCCGTTGATTGCAAAAGCTCCACTACACAGTTGAAAAAATGCAACTTTGCTGCCAGAAATTCTCTGTAATGACAGAAAAATACATTTTGTCAACGTAATTTTTCCGTAATTTACGACTATTTTCTCAAATTACAGAGAATTTCAGGCAGCAAAGTTGCATTTTTTTAACAGTGTAGGCGTGTTATGCTGCACCAAGTGTTTACAGAAAATGTTTACATTGTTGATTAGATATCTTCTTCGTCGTATGCATTTCATTCAGTGTTTAATGGGTATTTTAATTTACCGGACCAGAGACACCTTCCGTTGACAAAGCATCAGCTGTTTCATTACCACCGATATATATGAGAAGATACAGTCGGTAACAAAAGTGTCCGAACACCAGCAAAAATTCCTGTGTAAAAAAAGCACATTTCATACAGTTTTGTTACATAAATCCTTGTCGAATCCTGTTCTTAGTCAGTGTAAGAACAGAATTCGACAAGGATTTATTTAACAAAACTGTATTAAGTGTACTTTTCTTATATAGGAATTTTTGCTAGTGTTCGGTCACTTTTGTTACCGACTGTATATATATATATGATAATATTATATTACTACTTAACGGTCTGTTTCTTTATATATATATAACCCCATTATAAAAAAAAATGGTTTGATTTCAAAGATTTATAAATTAGAGTTGGTAAGAAAATACACTAATAAATATTTGTTTTATTTACAAATAAGATTTTTTTTTTTTTTTACATTAAAAAAAAAATATATATATATATATATATTGTTTATTATATTATTTTTAATATTTATTCAGATTTAAGGGAGATTACTAATACAGTTTGATATTTGCTGAAATGTTTTACCGAAAAATTTGTGTGATCGTTAGTGCAATGCAAGAGATAACGTAATGGTTTGCAATGCGTTTGCCCTTCTGCAAAATGTTATGTGTGAGAATAAGAAATTAAATACACTAATTAATATTCGCGTAATTTAAAAATAAGCAACTCTTACCTTGACTATATGTATTTCTTTTTTCAATGTCTTATTTTTTATTCATTTTTAATCTATCTATAGAAATATTTATATTTTTGCGTTTTTATACTTTCTAGATTCACCTATTTATTATTTTATTCAGTTTTTATTAATATTTCAAATGATAGATTTTGTTTTAGTATAGAGAATTTTGAAATGGCAATGCAAACTATATAATGTTGCAATTAATAAATGTTTAGAAAAGTAGTTCAATTATGTGTCATTATCAGGAAATTTTATTCATTTATAAGGTTTAACGAAATAAGAAGGGAAAGTGAAGCAGTTAAAACTAAACGATTATATTTTCTATTTTCCTTTAAGCATACATATCCATGAAATTATTTATAAACATTATTCTTTATGATAAAGGTTAAAAAACAGTTTGCCATAAAACAATAAATAATTTATATAATACTTATAAAACGTTTATTTACTTTAAATGAATACTATAATTTAATGCAAATATAAGAATTCTGTTAAAATACTACAAGGGAGAAAATAAATATCTCTTATTTTCGAATGTTAAACAACCTATAGGTAAATATTGTTTTTTTTTAAACAAATGCAGCTAATTAAATAACTTAAATTAACATAGATATTACGTTTGTTCTTTTAAATTGCGGTTTAATATAGAAAAAAAAAATATTTATATCGGAAAATATATTTTCGATTTAAATTTAGATAATTTGAGGAGCACATCTTTTTTTTTTTTTTTTCTTTTACGTTAATTTTTTCTTAAACATGAAGAAAAAATCGCTAACGCTATCAGAAAAATAAACAAATTGCAATTTTGAATGGAAGATATAACCGAATATTCAACACGCAATTTTCCACTTTAGAGTCTATTCGATGTAAAAGTGATTGATCGTACAACTTTCTGAACTTGTCTTACTGAACTCAAAATCGGGATTTTAGAATATTTCAATACCTTTAAAGCAGATAAGTCTCTGTAATGGATAACACTACTTTAAATAAAAAAACATAGATTGATAATTTTTCTAATAAAAATCAATTATTATTGCATGTAGTTTCTCGTGAACTTTACTCAGGAGAAAGAAATTAGTTGTGAAATTGAGATAAAAATTGATATAGATTTTGATTATCGAAAAGGAATTAATAAATAACTTTGGGGCAACGATGATATTTCTGTTTCTTAATCTATAAAAAAATAAGAAGTAATTGATTAATTAAATAATAAGTAATTGATTGCTCATTTTCCTAAAAAACGTCAGTTAGTATTCACTTAATCACATAAAACAGCTGCTCATTATATATATATATATATATATATATATATATACACTTATAAAACAGATACCAATTTCATAGCATTTTAAAAATATTTACTGAAATTAGAGGGCGGAATGACAGACGAACAGACAAACTGACAGACTGACACGCTAACAAACCAAAATCAGAATATTTTTTAATCTTGCTGCAGATGTGTTAAAAGTATTTTAGATTTTATTATTTGACATAAAAATCTAACAAAATTTTCATTCTTAAAAAGTCAGTTCATATAAATAATTTATACACAATCCTTTGATTATTATAATTACTTTTTTTACATACTTTGCATAATTACGACTAATTTAATGTTATAAAATATTTTAGTTACGTCTTTTGTTATATTCACAATTTAAACATAGGAATTTATTTATATCTTCAAACACTAACCTACATTCTTTCAATATTCCATTTATTCTAGGAAAAACGTTCGTTCACAAAAACTTGTCTAAAACACTATCGTCAAGTGGATTAAATAAATTTAAGAGAACACTCAAATATTTCTAACTTTCTTGAGAGTTGTACTTATTCACTATTCCATAACAATCTTTTAATGCTACTTAGACTTCGTTATAATAAGTGCAGTAGACAAGAATTGCGATAAGTGTGCGCCTTCATTTGTTAGAAACTTAATACTAAATTCAAAGAGAACTTGCTTAATTTATTAATGTGTTATAAAGCTTCTTTAGCTAAAAATATTTGAGAACAGATGAAAGTTCTTATGGAAATATGAATTTGCATTTATTATCTCAGTTATTAGGAAATATATAAGAAAACTGCATTTAATTTTGTTTCGCGTTATTTTTATGTGTAATGAACCGTTACGCTTAAAATAGAATACCACAATATAAATTAAATATATAGTAATTTATGCAGAATACTTTACTTTTGCTTCCATTACCTGACTACCGTAGTTAATGGAAGTATTGTTTAAGATTAAAGATTTTAATAACGAGTTTTCAATTTGTTTACAGGTTTTAAGGTCTCCTGAGTCCAAAAAAGTGATTTTTGGCAATTACTCAGTATGCGTTTGTGTGTGAGGAATCTTCTAATTGCTATATATCCAAATAATAATAATAATAATAATAGAACTACAAAACTTCATATTTAAAACAAGACTTGGATACAGAATATTTTATTAACTTCTGTTGAAAGTGTGAAAACCGGGAGTGAAATCGTAAACCAATATTTTAAAATAGAGTCAAACGATTTTCTTCGAAGTTGCTGTATAAAATCCCTTTTAGTGTTTTTGAGTATTTATAATGTTTACTTAAGGAAGTTCATAATTGCGTTTCTTTAAAAAACTCCTCTACAGATTTTCGTCAAACTCGGCATACTGAGTCCCTTAAAACTAGTAAAAACTTCAACGTCAGGAACGCCAAAGAGAAAAATATTTGGGAAGCAGACATCTGTTTCGGTGGCATTTAGAGTACCGTCTTCAGTGCATAAGGGAATGAAATCAAAGAGAAGTGCTCATATATATAGCATTTAGCATATAAATATTAAAGGCTACCAAAACAGCGGTCTGCTTCACAATTTCTTTTTCTCTTTGGCGTTCCTGACGCTGTAGTTTTTACTGGTTTTAATAATCCAGCGTCAAGTCTCCTTTTAATATACTAAGTCCCTTTTATATGTTCTTTTGTATGCAACTTTTGGTTTTCTGTAAACAGGTGAGTTTTTAATGTTTTTGTTAAAATGGAAAATGGCACCGAAGTTAATGGTTCAAAAAAAGCTCTTATAATTTTCTTTAAATTTCTATTATAGAACTCTCTTTTCATATGTATTTTTGCATGCATTATTTAATTACTACAGGAAATTTCACAAACATCCCGATTAACTAGGTCAGTTTAAAGTCTCTGATATGCGTGTGTAAATAAATGCCTCTATTGATATATTTTTTTTTTAACTCACTATGTAAACTCTTGTTATATGTGTTTACGACGTATGTATCAGTTTGTTCTGACAAATATTGTCTGGTGCCTCATTTGCCAATGATATAAAATTATCTTATATGCAAAAAGAATTTACAATATATTTAGACAATTTTGATATTGGAAATCGTGTGGCCTTTACACATCATATATATATATTTTTAATGATTTAAGTTTTAAATCATAATTACTTTTTTTTTTTTTTTTTTTTTTTTTTTTTGTAATATCGAAATTAAATTCTTTAGTACATGAGGCTTTAAATACTCATGCAATTTCTTTCTTCTTCCAAATATAAAAATGTAGTTTCGATTAGCACAGAGGGAAAAATAGCTTCTTTTTTAAGCTTAAGCGTTTCGGTTTGGATTTGTTTGCCGCTCTACAGTCATATTTTACATACTTGGATTAATCAGACTTAAATTGGATACTAATAGTCTATGGTGATCTATGGCTAAACCTGGATACGAACTACCAGTTTGAGCCTGAAACTTGTTGACAGGCAGATCTTTTACGGAGTCTGTAAGAAGTTGTTTTCGGTTATATTAGATGTCTTTACGGCTGATATCACAGCTCTGTCCACTTGGAAAATCCTTCTTCTTTGGAGCCAGTGAAACAACCACTTATAAACTGTGTATGTTTATGTATAATTGGAAAATTACACTCATGGGCGAAACAGCCATCATCACTATACATCAAAGATATATACACTGACTCAAATTAAATACGCTATAAATCTAGTAATTGCAAAAAGTGTATTTTGGAATATTAAGTAATCCTGCACAGTACATTTCTTAATAATTATTCTCAGTTCTATAAAACATTTGTCTGATGAATTAATTTTCGTACAAATATGTTATAGCTAAGGCATTTTCCAATATAATATAAAGCAACAGATAAATAAATAATTTTAATTATTTACATGCTTATTTGGATTGATTTTTTTATCAAAAAAGAATTAAATCTATTTATGAAAGAATAAAAATAAAAATCTAAATATCCGTCGTCCTATATCACAAAATTTCGCGATTTATATAATAACTTTGTATTTTATAAATTTAAAAAATGGATTTTTAACAAAAAATATCTTTCATATATTGTAAGTGCACCAGTGATTGATACTTTTTAGAGCAATCTCTGATGTTTTAATGTTCTAGTCATCAGAAAATACTTTTAGAAATCTTAAGTTAGTACATATGGCATGAAAGACATTCAGAACAACATATATGTTAAAATATATACATTTAATAACATTTTTTTTTTTTTGTGAATTTTTATTTGGCACCCACTCAATGTTCCAGTAATTGACACTGCCTATTTTTCAATATAGCAGTAATTGGCCTCCTAGTTTGACACTGCTAGTTATTCATTTTACCAGTTATTAGCACCCTATTCTCCAGTGTTTCACATAAAATGTTAAAATTCTTATATGTAAAACATTTTATTATTTTTCTTATTTATTAATTATTTCGGGATAGATGTCAAATACTGGAGCATGCCAATCACTGAATAACCTACCCTAAATAAATAGCTTTACATAATTAATATCATTTAATTCAATGTCTCATTCTCTTTCATTTAATTTTTATGAGATCAAATAATATTTTTCCATTACTCTTAGAACCGAGAATCTATTTGATTTTAACCATTAGCTCTTGACATTTGAAGTGTTCTTTACATATGTTTCACTTTTTTTAGAAACAATCAATACTTTACCTCAGGAAGAAACAGTCAGCCACCTGGAAACTAGAAAAGTAATCAAAGAGATAAAGTGAAAAGTATAAACAAAGGCTACAATTCCAATGGGATAATTAAGTTTTACGAAAGTTTCGTGACCGCAGACTTGTATGTACACGATCAGTAAGTATCTAATCGAATTGTCCGGATTAAATACAGATAAAGAAGATTTTATAGCAAAGAAAGTAGCTCCAGGTGAAAACTGATCTGAGAACGCTACTTCAGGTGAAAATAACGCATTTATTTACAAAAGTCTTTTACGTAGTATAAATAGAATTAGACAATTTATGTGTAACAAACTTTTGCATGAAAGAGTGCTTTACTTTTTGAACAGAGTAAGTCTTGATTCATTACTGTACATTTATAGAAAGATAAAAATGTATTGGGTGATTTTTATTCAGATAAATATTTATTATAAATCAAGACTTGCAAAATATCCTTTGAACATAAAACCTAAATAAATTCCTAGTTAATATATAGGAAAACTGGTGTAAAATTATGAAAATAGAGAATATTCAATGAAAACAATGTAAGTTAAATTTTCCCTCAAACGGATTAGTCTAAGAAATTTCCTTAGAACATAGATTTACAAATAACTTTTGACAAGAGAAAAAAAATGAAATGCTACCTTTAATTATAAACGGATAAAAATCCAAATAATAACTAACAGAAAAGTACAAACGTTAGTGTTAAAAAAAAGTCATAAATGTGTTTATATATTTTTAACTATTGCGGGATACTCTATTTTTTTTTTATTACCTTTAATAAACTATTGTCTCATTAAAAAAAGAAAAAAAAAGAGTTCACCATGAATAATTGGTAAACTGATAAATAAAATGCTAATTAAATTTGAAGTTTAGAAATTTTAGAAACCCTTTTCGTTGCATATATAGATGAAATTTAAAGGTAAAAATTTACGATTTTTGGGGCAAGTAGTTAAAATCTAAACAAAATTACTTTAATTAATTATTTGTAAAAATAATGTTACAATTCATATCCACTAATGCAACAAGTAGTAATGAAAAAAAAAAGATTTAACTTGTGTAAAGATGATGTAAACTAATCTATATCTATCTATCTATATATATATATATATATAAAATCGTTTCTTCTGAATGAGTGAGTGAGTAAGGGATTCATCATGGCCCAGCCCTAATCCCTGAACTTCGAAGCATGAAATTTGTGAAAACATTCCGTCTGTGACGTAGACATTAACAAAGAAGCAATTTTATAAAATTCGTCCACCAAGGGGGAGGGAAGAGCAAAGCGTGATTTCAGAAAAAAACAGATATCGGTAAAATTTTTGCTTTAACCCTTTGTATCACACCGGGACTTTAAAGTTCAAGTCCCATCAAAAAAATTCCTCAATATTGCCTAAATTTACTTCAGGATTTCGTTGGAACTTCAAAGTCCCTATAATTTAAGCTTTCCCTATAGTTAAACTATAGTTTAAGCTAAATTTAATATGAGATGTTTCTCATGCAGCAAATAAATATAATAAAAAAATTTCAATATATTTTTCGAAAAATAAGCTAATTTTGGATATAAAGGGTTATTATCTGTTTGAAATACTTTTCATTTTATTTTTTAACGTTTATTATTTGTATTTTAATTAATTACAATATGTATTTCTTCCAAGATTTTGTTATTTTTATTTATTGAAAAGTTAAGATTTTTAATGGCATCAGTGGTTATACTAAACATAAATAAACTCCTCTCAGTTGCTTTGTTAGCTATATTAATTCGTACTCTGCTATTACTCCTATTAAAAAAATATTTATATGTATTACCTTTTATATAAATTTATGACTAAATATAAGATTTATTATTTTATAGAGGGAAAACATTGGGAATGAAAGGGTTAAAATAGAGCTAACACACATATCTAAAATCAAATTTCTGGAATTTTATAAATTCGACCCTCAAAAGGGGGAAGGGGGCAAAACGGGATTTCATATAATCCTGTATGTCACAAAAAAAAAATAAAATAAATAAATAAAATAAACAGATATATGTGAAATTTTTGCTGTATAATATAGCTAACATAAATATCTAAAAACAATTTCTCGAATTTTAGAAATTCGTCCCAGGAGTGGCAGGAAGGGGGGGGGGGTTAAGGGAAAAAAAAATAATTCAGTTAGACCGTTTAAAGTTGGTACTTATAGTTTTGGCGGCCTAAAAGTCGAATGAAAATATTTTCGAAAGTGTAAATTTATTAGGAATGGCGGAAAGGGGGGAAGGCGAAAAGGCAAAATAATAATAATAATAATAATAATAATAATAATAATAATAATAATAATAGAGTGAGACCGTTCAAAATTGGTATATATAGGATTTCGAGACCTACAAATAAAATGATATTTTCGAAAATGTAAAATCATTAGGAGAGGCGGCAAGGGGAGAGCAAAGGGGAAAAAAAAATAGAAATAGAGTTCGATAGTCTAAATTTGGTACGTATAGGCTTCTGTGGCTTACAAATCGAAAGCCGATATTTTCGAAAGTGTAAAATTTTTAGGAGGCGTGGGAAGGGGTAGTGAAGGGGCAAAAAAAAAAGGACAGAAATAGAGTTAGACAATTCAAAATTAGTACATAGAGGTTTTCGGGACCTACAAATTGAATGAGGATATTTTCAAAAGTGTAAAATTATTAGGAAGGGTGGAAAGGGGTTGCAAAGGGAAAAAATAGAAATAGAGTTAGACCGTTCAAAATTGGAACATATAGGTTTTTGAGGCCTACAAATCGAATGCAGATATATTCAAAAGTGTAAAATTTTTAAGAGGGACAGGAAGGGAGAGGGCCGAAGGGGCAAAAATATAGAAATAGAGTTAGAGCGTTGGAAATTGTTATTATAAGGTTTTTAGGCGCGATAAATCGTTTGCGGATATTTTTGAAAGGGTAGAATTATTATAAGTAGTGGGGAGGGGGGGCGCAGGGGCAAAAATAAAGAAATTCAGTTAGAACGTTGGAAAATAGTATTACCAGGTTTAAATTGAAATAAATTTTTGAAATAAATCTCTCACAATTTTTTGAATTTACACGATATTTGTTTGGGGTTTCCATATAAGTTCCTCAATACTTTTTGGTTATTAAATTATGCAAAGGATTTTTCTTTTTTAAAGCTATCGCATGTGCTGTTAAAAATTATTTAGTAAAAATGCTCATTCACAAGACATTTAACGCTAAATTTTCTAAAAATGACTTTGCACTGGGTCTAATATACTACGTGTTATAATAAAAAGTGACTTTTTTTTTTTCAGTTTTTTTTTTTTTTTTTTTTTTTTTTAAGAAACCGCTTTATCTCTATGAATATATGTGATAAACTCATAAAAGCTGATACAGATAATGAGATAAATCCTCATACTCCCATAGTACAGCCATAAAGCAGGTTACCTTTTACTGAGATATCCAAAACTAATTGATTTTTGTTTAATTTTTAACTGGTCCCATTTTTTTCTTCAGGACACAATTTTTACTGAAATATATGAGGAATCACATGTTCTTCTGATTTAAAATATATACTCATTTTTTTTTTCATATCATAAATGATGTATAACATGCATTTATGATTCGAAAACACATAATTATTTCGCTTTGTTTAGTACAATCTAAAGATGTTAAATTGTACCTATCAGGAACTTTTCCGAAATATGTAATGTGTTTGAATTCTCTTGGAAGTCCCTATGCACGAACAATTTTTACGATCTCAATGGAAAATTTAGTTCAGCATGATGTACAGTCAGCCAAAAAAAAAAAAAAAAAACGCCCCCCCCCCCCCCGCCTAATTTCGCCGAAAATTATCGTAGAAACATGCGACTGGTACCTATCGATCTGCATCAACGTGTAGTTTTTAATGGTGTAGTCAGATTTAGCGTAAGTCATCTACATATTAAAACAGGTATAAACTTCATTTTTTTTCAATGACGACTCCTATTTTTGACCTCATATTCCGATTTTTGAGATCAAGGCAGTTCGGAAAACTTACACCTATTTATATACTTTAAATCAATTCTAAACAGAGTTATACGTGAAAATGTGTTAGGGAACCGTCTATACATTTAGAAAAAATAAATTTTGATCTACCACGCAATATACATTATTTATTGAATTTCACACCAGAAATAAAGTTCAGAAATGTTTATTATAAAATAAAACCGATTCTAATTTGCAAACCTTTCTGTGTTAGTTTATGAATTAAAAGATTTTTATTGGTTTCAATTTATTAAACATTGAATAGTAAAATACATCACTTCATACGAAGAAAACTAAATAGCTTGAATCATATGAACCCTACAATACAATGTTGAATTAGAAAGATCTAGGTACCAAGGTAAAAGAATAATAGTAATAATGATAATAACATTAATAGCGGTTAAAAGAAAAAAAAAGTGTTTAATATTTAAGAAAAAGAATTATCTACTTCTTGTTGGGTATATTTTTATTTTATACCGTAAGCCCCCGCATGAAAGTGTTACTATAAAGTTTTACATGTAATTTTTGGCGTACAAACCAACAATAGATAATATACAAAAATATAGATAACAATATTTAAACTAAAATCTGAGAAAGGATATTTAATATTTTCGCGACTGCTGATGTAGTTTCACGTCATTTGGAAATCTGTAACTCCTCCAGTGGGCGTTTCTTTCACAATTTGTGTGTTACGATATTTCTTAAGAATATTCCTTATATTCATATTTATATAAAAAAAAATAGTATGAAACAAATACTTTCACTAGAAAGAGTGTAATTATTGTATATATTCATATGAAAATAAATATGGATATAGAAAAAACGGTATCCTATTGCCTAGAACGAATATTCCCCGTTCTGCAGTCGTCTACTGTACTTGAGTTCTTAATTTTAAATGCAAGAAATCTATATCTTTAAAAGTTATTAGACATATTACTTAGTTTTAAATTATTTTTCCGTGATAAATGTGTCGCCAGTTTTACGCCGTGATTAGAATAATCGAAAATAAATAATATTGCGCTTTGTTTCAATCATAGATATTAAAAACTTAAAAAAAAAAAAAAAAATCCACTATATTATTCGGTATTAAAAAAAAACATAAAAAGTTTATATTTTATTATGTTACGTCATGCGATAAAATTTAAATAGCATAAACGGTAGAGTAAACGAATTCGGAAATGTCACAACAAGATTAAAACAGAAAATATGTTTTAAAAAATCTGATAAAGATTAATTATATTAATTTAAAAGAAAGCAAAAACAAAAGTATTTTTCAAAAAGTACCTTTCAAATAATAATCCTCGTCCTACCGCATTTTCTAAATCATGATCTATAACTTGAGATGCACGAATCCTAGAATATTCAAGTTAAAAACAAAAGACAAAAGGGATAAAATAGAATTTTAGCAGTGAGAAACTAGAAAAAGTTATGTAATATTTAAGAACAAAGACGTAACATTTCAGAATCGAGTAAACTCCTTTTTGCAACGAAAGCCACACCTTTACAGAATTTTTCTAAAACTTTACATTATAAAACAAAATTATTTTACACACTTCCAATTAAATCATTTAAATTTTGTCTTCAGCATTCAATGTAGTAAATGCCATTGACATTTATGCATACCAGCGTCACATATAGAGTCATATACGAGTATGCAAATTAGTTTTTTTAATACTGTTTCCGTAATATAGAGGCGGGGCTACATTTCTTTTGAAATTCTTTCCCAATCTCTTGCCTGCATTGCGATAATTTTCTAAAAAATAAGCCAATTTGTATAATAAACATCGAAATGTTCCTTTGAAAAAAATTTTATTACATAAAGGTAAATTAAAATAGTTTTTCGTCAAAATGTATAAAAATATTGACTCACGGAGGATACAAATTATAACAAGTGACGCCCCCCTAACAGCAGTAAAAAATGAAATATCACTGTAACTCAAAAAATAATGTCAGGAACGAGCTGTAAATTTGGAAGCCCATGTTTTTGATAATGCCCGTTCTATTCGTGCAAAAATTAACGTAGGTCATAATTCATAATTTTTTCAAATATGAATTTATTAGTAATTTTCATAGTTCAAAAAATGTTTTTTTAGGAAAAATTTGCATGGAATATGTTTGGGTCACTTCATTCTAACGAATAAAAAAAACAGAATTTAAATATCATAATTACTTCGGAAAATATGGCTTAATGTTTGTCACATTCATTTAACATTAGCATCCTCAAACTTTGACAGCTTATAACTCTATGAAAAATTGAGCGAAATATATAAACTATACCATTTTCCGTGATGATGTGATCCAAGGAATTCAAATAAATTATAAAAAAGGGGGGTTACCATTGAAAAAAATGAAGTTGATGTCAGTATTAATATGTAGACGACCCCCTAAGTAAAATCTAACTATAACATTATAAACTAGACGTTATTACAAACTGATCGGTATCAGTCGCATGTTTCTAGGATAATTTACGGCGAAATTAGGTAAGGGGGGGATGGCGTTTTTTTTTTTTTTTTTTTTTTTTTTTTTGGCTGACTGTACAATATATATTTAGTTTACCGAGTTTAGAGTTTCTCAAAAGTTCATACATAGCTTAATTTAAAAAACATTATCCAGAAACAATACTGTAATAAAGTAAAAATGTCAATAGCAATAAAGTTTTAAATATAGTTAAAATAATTTGTTAAATATTTATAACTAAATATAGAGTAAAATCTTTAAATGAAAACAATTTCAGGATATCTTTAGCCGATGTTATTATACCTCATTCAATAATAATAATAACGAATTTATGCTTTTAACGCAGAGAATATGAAATTTCGATTATAATTTACTTTAATAATAATATAAATTTGAACAAAAATCTTTAGGAAAGAAAGTATTTTGAATAATATACATGCATAATTCCTACATCATTTCATTAAAAAAAAAAAAAAAAAAGTTGTAAATATCTGCCAGCTACACAACAGATACTAAAGGAAAATCACATATTTTTTTCATAAGAATCTTTTCATAGTATTCACATTGAAAAGAACTTTCCATCAAAACAATGCTGTGAGAATTCTAACAACTGACATGTTTTACATTCAGACATCGAGAAAAATTATTCGTTTGGAGAACACTTTATTTACATAAATATTTAAAAGTGAGAAAATACTACAAAGAAACTGCCTGTTTCTCGCCTGAATGTAACAGAGTCTCATCGATTATATTGAATGTATTAATAAATATTGTATTGAGTACTGAATTATTTGAAGATTTTTATGCCCAAGGGACGGATTTAATTTGTCGCTATATGGAATGATTTTGAATTTTTGACAGTAAGGTCCGCCTGTAGGCGTTATTCTCCCATGTTACAATATTTCAGAACAAAATTTTCTGTATTCACATTTACATTACAAATGGATACACATTATAATTATATTCTTTCTAATCAAAGTATTTATATTCATAGTGTATTTCATTGTAAAATTGTGAATATTAATTATATATTTAAGAAAAATTTACTTTTATAAATATATTTTAACACTTTTTGCGACTGCAGGATTTTGTCTTTTTGACAGTAAAACCCGCCTACGGGCGTATATACTCTCAAAATAAAATATTTCAGAACAAATTTTCTGTATTCACAATTATATTACAAATGGATATACATTATAATTATATTCTTTCTAATCAATATACCATAGTATAATAACCATAGTATAATAACCATAGTACAATAACCATAGTATATTTTATTGCAAAAATATGAACACTGGGTACACACTTAAGAAATGAGTAACACACAAATTACAAAAGAAACGCCCACTGGTGGAGTTACAGATTTTCAAATGATTTGAATCTACGTCAGCGGTCGCGAAAGTGTTAATATGTAAAAGTAATAAATTTTATTTGGAATATACTTATATTGATGATAAAAGTATGGTTGTAAGATATCATAAAAAACGCCAGGAAAGTGTTTGCGATCAACGCCCACTGTCGGGGGTGCCGCAAACATTAACGCCTACTTCTTAAATTCAGATGACGAGTCAGACTCGTTCACCGTAACTTCGCCCAAGTAAGCACATGACGAGTGTCACTCGTCAAATGTACCCAAAGGGTTAAGTAATATTTCTAGAAAAAATAGGCAATATGAGAGTCATTGGTAATAAAGCCAAAAAAATTTAATTTAAAAGTATTTCTTATTTTGATAACATTTATTTTTGTTCTACATGATATTGATACGTTGAGAATATCATGAGATTCTATAATAATGTACAATCGAGTGCAAAATTTAAAAATTAGTTTGTAAAAATAATATTTTTTATTGAAAAAAAAGTATATTTTTTAAATGTTTATTTCTTTTTGTTTAAACTAATTTTAAGAAAATTTTATTTACTTAATATGATAAGTATATACAATTAAGTGTCTTGGTAAAGGGTAAAATTATAATGTTGTTTTCCCTATATGTTTTTTACAATGTACAGTCGGTAACAAAAGTGTCCGAACACTAGAAAAAATTCCTGTGTAAAAAAGTACACTTCATACGGTTCTGTTTAATAAATCATTATCGAATCAAGTTCTTAGACTGACTAAGAAGAGAATTCGACAAGGATTCATTTAAAAAAACCGTGTGAAGTGTACTTTTTGTTTACATAGGAATTTTTGCTAGTGTTCGGACACTTTTGTTACCGACTGTAATAAAGTTTTATAATTTCAACTGGAAACTAGAATTATGAATATGTGTTGAAAGATAAACCTCAAACCTACTGTACGGCATCTCCAAGATTAACTAGTATGTTGTGGCATCAAAAGACTTTCTTCTATATGATTTTACACAAATTCAGGCAGTAAAAATTATATATTAAATTATTGCTTACTAAAATTATTTTTCATAATGAATGCAGACGATTTTTATCTCACTGAATTATAACTTTAAATTATTAAAATCTGTACGCGTGTGTCTGTGTTTCTGTGTGTGTGTCTGTGTGTCTGTCTGTGAGAAACTGTTTGAAACAGCAAAGACTCCGCTGCTAACGGTCGCACGGACTTCGAACAGGTACCGTCGGACAGATAATTTATCGCAGATCTACGTTATCTAATTTGCTAAACGATGCGACCCTAATTAGCGGAGATATTAATTAAAATGTCGACCATTGTCTAACGAGAAAACGATTCAAAATGGCACGCGATCATCATTTTTGACCGGGACCGCTTACTTTAAAAGAAAAAGCAAAGAGAGAAACTTTTGTGGGTTTTTGTAAAGTGATCCTGCTCGAACGGTTCTAGATACCGAAATACACCTCAAACAACAGAAAGAGCATTTATTACCGATTCTTACGGTACATTTTTTTTTTTTTTTTTTTTTAAAAATACGGATTTTTTATATTTTTAAAAAAAGTTTTAAAAAGGGTCGAAAATTTCTCTTTTTCGCGATCGTCTTTTTTGAAACACCCTGTACGACCGAGTAAAAGTTCCATTTCTTAACAACTGGTATATAAAAGAAGGCCATTTAATCTTCTTTTGAACCATATAAACATTTTTACAAAATACGGATTAGCGATCCATATGTTTAGATTTTACGAAACATAGATTTTTTCACAAAACATTTTATAACTCAAAAGCGTTTAAAGATAAATCATTTCTGTTTTTTTTTTTTTTTTGTGTATAGATCTCGCTTCCATAATTCAATTTCCAAAAGATTGAGAGAAAATTTCAAAAACTGAATGAGTTATAATTTTTTTAATTTCACGCTCTTAAACATTGAAAATGCCTTACTTCATTCGAAAATGAATACCGTAATCAAATAATGTAGACGTCCGTTGCATCACCATGGCAACCTGTTCAAAGAGGTTCATTTCTCGACGGAAGCAAAGAAGAAGAAAAAAAAAAAAAAACAGCGATAAACATCTAGTATTTAAAGAGTTCACGTGTTTTGGTTCTGCGATTAAAAATAGCAATTTTCTAATACGCGTATTTCAATTTTTAATTAGGATTAATTTATTTTTTATACATCATTCGAAAGATATTTTAAAGTTCTTTTATATTATCGAAAGTTTTGACCAGGTTTCTACGTTTTGAGAATTCCTGAATCAGTTTTCTTTTATGGCGCTGTAATATTTTCAAATTTCAATATTTCAATTTCTAATTATGATTAAATTATTTTTAATACATCATTCGAAAGATATTTTAAAGTTCTTTTAAATTATTGAAAGTTTTCACCCGATTTACACGTTTTGAGGTATCCCGAATGAGTTTTCTTTTGCATCTCAGCTACTAATTAAAATAATTTCATAAGTAATACATCATTAGAAAGCTTTTTTGAATTGGAATCGAACAGTGGAATTCAGAAATTTGTACCGCCAGATGGCGCTGTAATATTTTCAAATTTCTATATTTCAATTTCTAATTATGATTAAATTATTTTTAATACATCATTCGAAAGATATTTTAAAGTTCTTTTAAACTATCGAAAAATTTCACCAGATTTATACGTTTTGAGGTTTCCTGAATCAATTTTCTTTTATGGCACTGTAATATTTTCAAATTTCAATATTTCAATTTCTAATTATGATTAAATTATTTTTGATATTTTAAAGTTCTTTTAAATTATGAGGTTTCGAGTTTTCGTTTTGAGGTGTCATGATTACGTTTTCTTTTGCATCTCAGCCAAATGAGTTAGATCGTTCAAATTGGTATACGTAGGTTAATTAAGAAGGCCTGAAAGGGTGGAGAAGAAATAGGCTTGCACCGCACGCGTATCCCTTAACTTGTGCGCGCGCAGAGCGCACGGGACTGCGCTGCCGGTTCGATCCCAGGTCGCACTCATCACCCTAACCGATCGGAGTTTTCCGTGGTTTCTTCCGAAACTCACGTAAATACGGGCTGTTTTTTTTTTCTTTCTAAAATATCAGATTTAAATAAAAGTTTCGATTTTATCAGAATAAGATTGATCAATCGCTCAAAAGGTGGCGCTGTGATCAGATTTTTCTAAATTTTTAATATGGCAGTCGCTTAATTACAATTTTTAAGCTCAACCCAGTACGCAAATAAGTCATTGGGTTAAAAAAAAAAGTAAACATATATAAGTAAAAATAACTAACAATGAAAAGTAATTTTTTTTCAGCTATTAAAACTCATCACATCTTTTTTTTTATTAATTAAATTGAGTTTTAAATTTTTATTTGGCTAACAAGAAAAACTATTTTGCCGTAGATAACAACAGACTGATGTCTAATCTTCTCTAATCCAATAGTGGAAGTTTCCGGGTTCGATCCTAGGTCGCGCTCATCGCCCTAACCTTTCGGAGTTTTCCGTGGTTTCTTCAAAACACACGTAAATACGGGCTAGGACTCTCATCGCCCTAACCGTTCGGAGTTTTCCGTGGTTTCTTCCGAAACTCACGTAAATACGGGCTGTTTTATCTCAACTACTAATTAAAATAATTTCATAAGTAATGGGGCGCATTGGTCTGCGCTGCCGGAGGCAGTGGGGACCCGGTGGGAGTTTTTACCCGATCAGATTTTTTTTTTCAGGCACGAAGAGTCAGGGAAGGAATACGCGCGCGTAGCGCGTGCATCCCTTAAGTTGTGCTAGCGCAGCGCGCACGGGACTGCGCTGCCGAAGGCAGTAGGGACCCTGTCCGAATTTTTACCCGATGAGAAATGATTTTTTAAATTTTTTTAAGAATAAAATTTTGACTTGAGAAGGAATATGTGCGCGAATCGCACGGATACCTCCACGCGTGCGCGTGCAGCGCGCATGGGTCTGCGCTGCCGGAGGCAGTGAGGACCCGATGGGAGTTTTACCCGATCAGATTTTTTTTTTTTTTAGGAGCCACGGAGGGTGAGGGAAGAAATACGCGCGCGCAGCGCGTCTATCCCTTAAATTGTGCGCAGTGGGGACCTGGGCCGACTTTTTACCCAATCATAAATTATTTTTTTTTTTTTTTCAATTTCTTTTCTTAAGACTAAAAGTTACCGTTAGTGATTCATTTTCCGCTAGCGGGCGAAGCTCGCTAGTTATAACTTTAAATGCCGAAACAAAGTCAATTTTGTGCCACCATCAGCAAAAATATTATTTTATTTATTTATTTATTTATTATTTTTATTATTTTTATTATTTTCGTGAGAAATGAAAAAAAAATCGACATTTTTTTTTATTTTTAATTATCACAGATCTATGTTTCAACCATTCGTTTTAAAGGTATTGACGAGTTCTTTCCAAAGATACCAGTATTGAAAATTTAATCCTGGAAGGTAATCCCCCCCCCCCAGGGGGAGAGTGCGCAGTGATGCTCCTACATGCACAAACTTTTTTTTTTTTTTTTTTTAGTTTACTACTACTATTATCAATAATTCATGTAAATTTTACATTCACACATTAAAAAATTACTCTTATTATGTACATTTACTCATTTTTTTTTACGAACATTTATTTGATACTTTTTAAAAATACGTCCAGGTTAAAAATTTAGAAAAACTGGGATTACAACGTCACCTATTGAGCGATTAATAACCAAATCTAATCAGCACCAGTTTAGTTAATGGTCCAACTAAATAACAAGTTTGGTTAAATTTAAGTTTTTGGTTTATGAGATACAGCATCCACAATTTTTGTAATACACACACACACAGGCAAATAGACAGATATTTTCAAAAAAATAGTAAAAACCTTTTAAAGACATCTCAAACGTGTAAATCCATCGAAAACTGGATTTTCGCGTATCCAGTATCTTCGTATATATATATATATATATATATATATAGAAGAATGTAACAAAACCAGCTAAAATTCTGCAATAATTCACTTTTGAATTATAAATGTATCAGGTAGAAAACAACCGCCCAAGGAGCAGACAAATATGTCTCAGCCACTTAAAGGGGTATGGATGCAAATTTTCAACTCTCTAATACAAGAATTTACAAAAAAGATATATGACGTTCACCACCACTTTAAAGATTTTTTTAAGAAATATTCTATATAATTTATAACAAAAATATCCGTAGATGGCATCTCTTTTTTTTTTTTTTTTTTTTTTTTTTTTTGAATATATAGCTTTATGTTTTTAACTTATATATATATATAAACTCGGTTCATGGCGTCAAGTGCCGCCTTCCGACAGAATCCACAAGAAGTCTGCTCAAGATCTTTCGGTCCAGGGTCTATTCCTCCTCCAGACCCCTATCTCATATCACTTTTTTGATATCTTCCCTCCAGCTCTTTTTTGGTCTTCCTCGATTTCTTTTTTGATTTGTTTCATAGTTAAAAGCGATTTTAGGTAACCTTTCATCACTCATTCTTTTAATATGACCATACCAGATTAGTTGCTTTTTTGAAGATAATCTAAAATGGTTACCTTTATTTCCATAATTTCTTTAATACTTTCATGCCGTATTCTTTCTGTCCTTGAAATTCTGTATGATCTTCTTAGGGCATCTATTTCCACTGCTGCTAATAATTTCTTTTTCTCTGTCTCCATAATTCTCCATCCCTCTGCTCCGTATAGTAATATGCTCTTAACAATGGAATTATATATATTGTACTATCTCTTCCTAGAGATCTCCTCTCTCTGCCATATAAAATTCAGCAGTTTTACAGCCTTTCTTCCTTGAAAAATTCTACATTTAATTTATTTTGAGTCTTAACCTTCTTTATTAATATCTACTCCAACATACCTATAATTTTCACAGCTTCTGTTTTCATGCTATGATTTAGATTTAAGTCACTCTCATTTTCTCCTATGCATAAGAATTTCGTCTTACTCACGTTCATGTATAATCCCCATTTTTCATATTCTTCTTTAATTTTTATCGTCATTTTTTATTTTTATTCCTTGCAATTATGACCTGGCCATTTGCGAATTGCAGAGTAAAAATTGATGTTCCATTAACACTAAGTCCCATTTCTCTGCAGATTTCTATCGAAATGTTCAATGCCTCCTCAACATAAATTTTAAAAAGAGTTGGGGAGATTAAAATTATTTTTTTAAATATAAGATTTTATTATTTTTCTTATTTATTAATTATTTCGGAATAGATGTCAATGACTGGAGCATGTCAATCACTGGAGCATGTACCCTAGTACTATATAAATATATTTCAAAGATCTTAACATAAAGTAGCAACAAATAAATTAGTCACTTGAAAAGTTAGTGCACTTCAATTGCTGTGAAAAAATATATAATAAACAAATAAAAATCAAGTAAAATATCAAACATAAAAGATAACTTTAACAGAGCTGCCAACCTAATCCGGCAAATTGTTAGTACCGCTCATTTTTCTACACCAGTTAATTTTTAGAATATTTGCTTTCTTAATTCATCGTAAATATATTTGAAGAGAATTACTCTAAAAATTAAGTGGTGTAGAAAAATGGGCGTTACATAACAAATTGCCGAATTAGGTTGGCCGCTCTGCTTTAAACAGATGAAAATAATAATAATAATAATAATAATATTTTACACTTTGTAAAAATAAATTATCTTTAACATACAGAAAAAACAAATGTTAGAGTGAACGTGAATGAGAATTAGGATTTTTCTTTCTTAATCATATTATTTCTATTATTAATGTCTAAATTAAGTGCAATAATGTTTCACGATGTATTTTTTTCCCTCAGTAAATACTTAAATTAATAAAATAATTAATTTTAAATAAACATTTTATCTTACATTTAAAAATTAATTACAAATATGAATTCCTTTCTTTATTTAAGCAATTTAAAAGAAACTTAAAAATATTAAAAATGCTTTAACTCTTAAAAATATTAAAAATAAGAGTTAATTAATAAGAGTTAATGCCTTTAGATAACCAAGTATACACGGAAAAAGAAAAATCTTTTGAATTTGGAAAATGAGAAATGACTGAATTTGACGCATATAAATTACATATCAAATCAGAAATTTTTCCTATTCCTAAAAAACGATGAAAATTTATGCATTATGTATTTCGTATCATTTATTCATTTATAAGTGCAATTTTTTATATCCAGGCACAAAAAGAAATATCGCTTTTACAGAAATAAAACCAAAATAACAAATTTTATCCACGCAAAATATACCTCAGGAGAAAATGAAATACGAATTGCCTTCAAAACTGTATTTTCAAACCATTTTTCAACATACATAAAGAAAAACAAAGGGTACATATGATTTTACAAATGCGCTGAGTGAATAATCTATATCCGGCATGGATACGAAATATAAGAAAAATTACTTCTTTTCTCCGCAGATATCGAATTCCATGCCTTCATAATTTTCTAAAGAAGGTAATTTTTTTTAAAAATGTAAAAAAAAAAAACTATTAAATAAATTAAAATAACGGTGACTTATTGTAATATATATTCGAAGATCATTTAAATATTTAGAGATAAAATGATTTATCCTAATACAAATTTTTATTAATTTATTATGCAAAAAGGATATTAGCTCGCATATTAAATGCATTTTCTTGGCAGAGTAATGTAGAATTATTTCAATTTGTAGAAAATTTAATGTAATTGAATTTAAAAGTCAAGATGGCACTCATATAAGGAAAATGAAAGGATTTTTAGTGGTATAATGTTTCAGCTTAGAGAGAAAATTGGGAAAATAATTTCTTAATTATAAACTGGAATATACAATAATTTTAATTCTGTGTTTCACCTTTTTACATATTTCTGCGATTTTAACTTATAATACTATAATTTCTAAACGTTATGACCTTCAAACATTAAAAACAAATATATTTAATTTTTTAACATCAAATTCCCTATTTTAACTGACCTGAAGTCGTTACGCAAAAATGATGCATTATTTTTATATCATAATTTTAATTTTTTAATGACGGATCTTTATCCTAATAATATGTGATAATAATGAGTGCCCATGATTAGATGTTTAAAACTGTAAAATATTATTACTAAATAAATATCAGGAAATTATTACATTTTTATTCTTAAAATCGTATCATACAACCTGAGTTACAATTAATTAAATTTTATGAATGCTAGTCGCTACTGATTTTCTAATTATCTCATTAGTAAATTAAATATTAGCTTGCGTGCTTTTAAAAAAATAAACGACGCAGATATTTGTGCTTCAGTCTAAATATATTTCATATAAGTAACTGCACATATAAATATGAACTCTTTAATTTATAGGTAGAAAAATTTCATAATTGCCGAAACGTCAGTGGAGGCCCTGTGTTGAGACTCAAAACGGTTTTGGGTTCCGTGTGTGTTTTTGTTTGTTTGTCTGTCGCGCAATAACGACCGCAAAAATTACGTTATTGACTTGAAATTTGGCACACATGTTCATGAGCCCCACAGACTCAACTGTATAGTTTTGGGTGCGTTTTCTATTTGTATTTCGCGTGCAGTGGCACGCCAAAGATTTTCTAATCACCACGGTCCCTGTATGTCGCGCGATAGCGGCCGTAAAAATCACGCTATTGAGTTGAAATTTGGTACACATATTCATGAGCACAACAAAATTAGCTTTATAGATTTAGATGTGTATTATACTTGTAGTTCGTGTACAGAAG
The DNA here is from genome assembly GCA_963930645.1 of Salticus scenicus. Taxonomy (NCBI): domain Eukaryota; kingdom Metazoa; phylum Arthropoda; class Arachnida; order Araneae; family Salticidae; genus Salticus; species Salticus scenicus. Next base: position 240,022,386 of record OZ005653.1, on the reverse strand, counting down.
TATGCCAAAGTTTTCCTCATCATTATGGTCTGTGGGAAGAATTTGTATGTACCGCGATAGCCACCGCAAAAATCAAGCTATTGACTTGAAATTTTTGCCGAAACGTCAGTAGAGACCCTATGTAGAGATTTAAAAATATTTTGGTTCGGTTTGTGTGTATGTCTGTCGCGTGACAGCGGCCGCACAAATCGCGCTATTGACTTGGAATTAGGTACAAATGTTCATGAGCCCCATGGAATCAGCTGTATAGTTTTGAGTGTGTATTGTTTGTAGTTCGTGTACAGGGACATGGCAAAGTTTTTCTTATCATTACGGCCTATAGGGAGAATTTGTATGTACCGCGATAGCCACCGCAAAAATCAAGCTATTGACTTGCAATTTGGTACACATATTTATGAAACACAGAATATTAGCTGTATAGTTTTGGTGTGTATTCCATTTGTATTTTGTGTACAGGGACACGCCAAATTCTTTCTTATCATTACGGCCTATGGGGAAAATTTGTATGTACCGCGATAGCCACCGCAAAAATTAAGCTATTGACTTGCAATTAGGTACACATATTTAGGAACCACACAGAATATTAGCTGCATAGTTTTTGGTGTGTATTCCATTTGTAGTTCGTAGTTCGTCCATTTGTAGTTCGGGACACGCCAATTTTTTTTTTATCTTTAAGGCCTTTAGGCAGAATTTGTATGTACCGCTATAACGGCCGCAAAAAATCCTCCGATTGACTTGCACATTGGCATTCACATTCAGACTCTGTATAGAAATAGCTATATATTTTTTTATGGATTGTGGACAAGGACACGTCAAAAATTCTTATCTTTACAGCATATGGGGTGAATTTCGTTTAAACGCATTTTGACGTCGTTACTTTGCTATCAACAAAATGAAATTAGCGTATTTTACTGAGATGCTTAAACTTATGTTTTCTGTGGAATGTATGTGCTCTTAGGCTTCCTAATTACAGGACCAAGCAAATGTGTTCTGACAATGTAACGTAATAAGCAAAATTATGTCAAATTTCGAACAATTATTCATGAAAAACTTAAAATAAGCTGAATAGTTTTTACTGTTGCATGTTTATGGTTCGTTTATGGGGACACACAAAATAATTTCGTGACATTAGAGCCTATGAACAAATTTTTATTTAAGCACACTTTAATGCGTTTATGCTACATTAAACATAATTAACGTATATTGTAATTAATTAAATTAACATATAATAACATAATTTACATTATAAAAATGTTTAAAAGCATGTTTTCTCTAGAAAAAGGATATGCATAGACTACATAATTTATTTACGGGTCCCCACAAAATAATTCAGATAACGAACTGTAATTATCTAAATGATGTCAAATTAGGTTGAAATATTAGTTAGTTGTAATTAATTAAATAGGTGTATTCTTTTTGTGTATATGATTACTGTGGCTCCTTTTCTGGGATACATAAAAGAATTTCGTACTATTACGGTCTATAGTCGGTATTTCTTAAAAGTGTATTTTAATATGCTTACACCTTGTTAAATAGAATGAAATAGTAATAGAACTTTTAAAGAATGTTTTTCGGTGGAGAAGTGTGGGCGTAGAATTTGTAAATCATTTACAGCGTTAAACGAAATAATTCCGATATGTAATGTACTCATTTTGCATGAAGTTTGGTACAAGTAGTAACAAGAATTACAGGGAATTAATACAAGACAATCAGTTTTTAGGAATACATATATATACATATAACATATATATATACAGATAGCTATAGAAAGAGAGATACAGCGGGGGATTGAGGGACACGGCAGCCCCCCTCAGAAACGTAAAAAATATAATAAAAAAATATATTTTATAAAATGTTACTTTAATTACTACGGAGTCATGTATATTTATAATGTATAAAAATAAACATTAAGATATATGGCTAGTATAAATTTCCTACAAAAAATATTATGAATTGCCTTCTCGGATATAAACTGAAGCACGTAAGTAAAATAAAATACTACCTGTGTGAAGTAATTTTTAAATTTGAAATATTTTACATATATAACATATTTTTTCTACTTCAGCAAATTACACAGAATTATTAATGACTAGCAGACTTTGCTGGTGTCGCTAGTTATCATATTAAAATTCACTTACCAAAAAAAATCTTTAAAAGTTCAATGAAATCTCTCAAATCTCAATTCGAGTCACTGCTGATTTTGGCCGCGTCTTCATTGTTTGCACAATGTGGGTCCATTTCTGCTCTGCCTAAATCAGTGCATTAACCGAGCTTTTCGTTCCACCTATCCCTTTAAATTTTATTTCTTCAAGAGCAAGTGCAATCATATCCAAGACCGCTGTATCCTATAAGCACGATTTTTAGCCTCGAACTCAGTTTTAAAATTTAAAAAGTACCTGTAACCCTATTAATCTTACGGCTTCGGAAGTACGTGCAATCGATTGCACACCTTCCAAACCCAAAAGCGTGGTTCTTCAAATCTTGATTTTACTTAAAAAAATTTTAGCATGTGATATCTAATATTATAAAAACTGTTTTACGGCTTCGAAAGTATACGTAATCGATTTTTCACCCCCATATACTTAGAAACACGGTTTCCAAGGCCCTAGGAATATTTATTTATTTATTTATATATTTATCTGTTCTACCACTAAGATTTTTAAAGTGTAGAAAGTAGACATAATCACACCCCTAATGTACAAAAATGTTTTTTAAGACCCTATATCTATTTAAAAATAAATAAATAAATAAGTATATGTCAACAATCTTCCCTGATTGTTTCACAGTAACTTTATTTATAAGATGTCTGTAATGAAAAACCATTCTTATTTAAATTAATTGCCGTTTAACAACTTTTAAATTCTGTTTTCACATTTAAAATATTTATAAATAAAATAATGTCTTTATATATATATATATATATATATATATATATATTAATTTATTTGAAAGTTGTAAAATGCAAAATTTTACTTTGTGAATTTTCACATTTTACAGCTTCAATATAAAATTTTAAAAGCATTAGTATATATATATATATATATATATTGAGAAATGAGGCATTGTTTAACAGTCATGATTTTTTTTTTTATGTGTAAACGGAATTGACAAATATGCATTATTTAATTAATAACAATAGGGATTTTATAGGTTAACATGGGAAATGAATAAATATGATGCTCTCTGCTAACAAGTCTTAAGTAATTTCAGATCAATTGTGTGCATATGTGCTTACTGTAGGCTAATGGGAAAAAGGCCTGTCTATCCATTGTTTCAAAATATAATAAAAATCGTCCGAAGTTTTAAAATGTTTATAAAAATACATGCTTACTTCAAGCAGAATTTTCTATATTAGGATACTTTTGCATTTATTTTTAAAAACAACTAAAAAAAAAAAAGACAGATAAAAAAGAGAATTCATTTAAATTAAAAAATGCATTTAACTACCGCCTTCTTACACAATGTTATTTCTAATATATATATATATTATGTTCTTTCACAAATTACAGTTATTTATATTTAATGTATAATTTTTTAGCCAAAAAATTACATAGAAAAATCTTTGAACAGATTAATTAAAAATAACAATAATAATAATAAAGATTATACATTTAAAGATATCGTGATGTAAACATAGGTTAATCCCTGCGAATTCTGCTTTTATTCTATGAAGAAAAAGAAAAATAACAAAATGTTGTTACCAGACCTTAATTTAGAGAATTTATAAAGATAATTTAAATATTTACGCTGTTAAAAATGGTTTCTCAAAAATGAGCGAAATTTTCTCAAAATAGATCCGAACATTATATACTTAAATCTGAAAATCCCATGTAATTATTTTTGAGTATATTGAAATGCTCAAAAATAGGTAACCAGTAAAAATTGACCAGTAAAAATCCCTATATCACCATTTTTGAGCATGTCAGTATACTCATAAATGATTACATGAGTTTTCAATTTTAAGTATATAATGTTCGGAACTATTTTAAGACAATTTCGCTCATTTTTGAGAAACCATTTTTAGCAGTGTTCAGATTTGATTCTTCTATATAGGGGAGAGTGGAGCAAGTTGTAACAGGGGTAAGAAGAAACACGCAATTTACAAAATAGTTTGTATTATTTTTGATTAAATATTCCTATAAACATCATTTTTATGAAGGGCTTTATTATGTAAGCACAATCAGTGTTCCGCAAAAATTGCTAATGAGAGGTTCTGTACACATGCTTCATTTTAGCTAGCTAGTGGAAAAAATATTTCGTAAATTTTGATTAAAGGTATATTAATTTATATTTTAAAGAAATGTTTATAGCTATTTATTTTGTCTATGTGTTAAGTTATAAAATGCATGTTTGTTTATTTATTTATTTTTTGTATAAATTGTTATATATATATATATATATATATATATATATATATATATATATATATAAACAAAATGTTCAAAATCATTCGTTGGGGAAAGTTGAAACAAAATATTGGAGCAAATTGTAACATTCATGTAATTAGATATTCTATTTTAAATGTTAAGCAAATTCTTTATTCTATGCTTTATTCTATAATTTTTTTTCTTGCTTTACAATGAAGAACTAAAAAAAAAAGAAATCTGAAAGAGCTACAAAGGGTCATATGTATATGATTTGGCTACAGCTGAAATATTTGAAAAAGGTGCAAATATCGAACATCATCACCTGAAAAAAAAAAAAAAAAAAAAAAAAAAAAAAGCATTTTAAAAATATTTTGAAGAGATAATTAAAAAGTAACACAAACATAAAGAGATAGAAAATTATTAAAGGAAGAATTACATAAATAATAAAACGAAAAGATAAATAAAATGATTCTAACTTCAGCTATAAATTCATGAATCAAAGGAGTGGTTTTACTAAGTTTCTGGAGATGCCTGCAGCCAGGAATCGTAGTCTCCGCATTTTTTTTTTTTTTTAAACACTTTTATAAATAAGAAATTTATGTCTTTTTTCCTACCACTATTTTATACAATAATTTTTATCTTGTTTAATCCCTACATATTACTTTAAAAATACAATAGCAATTTTCTAAGAAAAAAGTGTTGGCAAAACAGGCGGAATTTTCTCCTCCCTAAATGTGTCCGGGCGAAAAAAAAAAAAAAAAAAAAAAAAAGCGGGACTACGACCCCTGCGACAGCATCTCTGAGGCAGGAAAATGGGTAAAATCCTTAATTTGCAAAATGTGGATATACATTAAATGTGTGAAAGTGAGCATAAACAATATATCTTTGTTTTGTGTTAACTTCAGTTCTGACAAAGAGTGACGTCAATATTTTATTAGATAATTTCTTTTCTCTTTATTTTACTAAAATCTATTTTATATAAATAATTGTTACTAAACCAAGAAGGTGTAATTTAATATTATTTATTTAATGCCTTATTTTTATTAATTTAATAAATGATTGATAGCAAAAACATTTTTAAATAGAGTCTTTATTTATTTATTTATTTATTATATCTTTTTGATATAATTAATTGTTACTAAACCAAGAAGGTGTAATTTAATATTACTTATTTAATGCCTTATTTTTATTAAATTAATGAACGATTGATAGCAAAAACATTTTTAAATATAGTCTTTTCTTTATTAGTAGTATTTTCCTCATAACTGTTACAATTTGCTCCCCGTGTGTTACAATTTGTCCCAAATCTGGGCAAATTGTAACATGCAAATAATTTTGAAATATATTTTTTGCGCTAAAATTTGCAAAATTAATGATTTTTTTTTTTTTTTTTTTTTTTTTTTTTTTTTAGAAAACTTAAATACATTTCAAAATATATTTAATTTTCTAAAAATTGTTACAGTTAACCCCACGCTTCCCTACTGTCTACATTAAAATATTATGGAACATATAAAATTTTCCTACCTATTAAATACTTTTCATTTATTTATTTATTTATTTTTTTTTTTCAAAAATTATACGGAATTATTTTAGTATTAGAAACGGGATTCTAATTAAATAATATATATATATATATATATATATATATATATATATATATATATATATATATATATATATATCATATAAAAATTATCTAGAAAAATTGAACTAAACATTTTTATAGCAATGTTGGATCTTATTTGAAGAATGGATTAAAATATTTTCATTTTTTTCCCTGGACTGTTAATTTTCCCCTTTTCTACAATTTTAATTCTGTTTATATAATCGCTACATATTATAAGCTTTCAAAAATTCTTAATAACCGCATTTTAATTTTAGCAACAAATTTCATATTGTAATAAACCTGAAATTATTGCGCAAAAATAATTATTACGTTATATCTGTGTCGTTTTTCAATGTTTGGTACGAAGCGTGCTTATCTTTGTAAGAGGTGCTTCCGTAAATCAGTGGGCATAATCATAAATTATTTACTGTAATTAATGGAATTTTCATATTTAAAAATATAATATATAATTCAGTTTATAAAGAAAATTTTTTAGTGTTATTATATATTAAAAATTCGAATACTCTAGATATAATACATTTTCTAACTTTCCCATTACTTAATTAAATATTAATTTGCTTACTTTTAAACAAAATAAATGACGCTGTTATTTTTGTTTTGGTGGAAAGTGTTCCATATAAATTACTGAACATATAAACAAGATACCTTTGATTTATATGTACGAATAGTTTTCTATTTGTTCAGAAAGAAAAATAACTTAAACTGAATAGAACACAGCAAGCCACGCAAATCATAAAAGAAAAAGCTTTTTCTCGTTTATGTTTCCAAAACACGAGAAAATTTACGATAAGAATTAAAATTCTTAAAGCAAGCTTTAAATCTCGTCTTTAACAGAATTTATTGTCAAAGAAAATTTTTAAATGACTCCTGTGGGTGTAATATTTTGAGTGATTATCCAGAAGTTTATAATGTTAAAATATAAACATAAGATTTTTAGAGATTGTAACTCTGAAAAAAAAGAAAGGAAAGAAGTAATGATATACACTTAATAAAATCTGATTTTAAGTGTTATGGAGTCAAATACTACAGAAATTTATTTAATAGGAATAAAGATTCATATGACCATTATATATATAAAATAAAAAACATAAATGGAAAAGAAATCTACTGTTGAAAACAATTATAAAATTTGCTGGTTTCGTTATTTAAAATATCTTGTAGTAAACTGCAATGTATTACACCGAAATAGTAATAACTAACAATTTTTGCACTGATCACTGATCTCCATATTTAAGTGGTGTTACAAAAAATAATAATCACTTTTCAAAAAACATTTTAAAAATTTAAAAAAAAAAATCGGTAAAATTATACAAAACTTTACTGTAGGTCCATGCTGCTATCGGCAGCTCTTTCCTTGTTTGTAATATGGTAGTTCTGGATCAAGTTTCCTGCCTCGAACTCTAGTCTCGAACATTCATCATTCTATATATCATCTACCTCTTTTATTTTTAGAGGTTAAAAAGTAACTGTAATTTATTAACAGCCCCCGAAAATTCATAAAACCCTTTTTTTTTTCAGTTCTTTTTTTAAAATAGCTGCTGCCACATTAGTCTAACAGGTTCGCATACACCTGTACGTGCAAACTATTTCTCATCCACTCTCTGAAACCTAATAACATAGGTTTTATTTTAACTCCTACTTACATTTAAAAAATAAATAAACACCTCAAACACAGTTACCGTATTGTAATACTAAAGCTTCGAAAATATGCGAAATTGATTCTTCACATACCTCCACTCAAGAAGAAAAAATTCTAGAAATACTGTTTTATCACTCATATTTATTTATTTTCCAACTTTTTTTTTTTAAAAATAACTTGTCACCTCCTAATGTTTTTATTATTTTTAAAGTAGGTAAAATTGATATAGCATCCTCCAAAAATTATTAAAAAGATTTCTAAAGGCTCTAGCACCCATTTATTTATATATTTTTAACACTTTGCTTGTGGATCAAGTAAAAATAAAGAAAAGTTTTCCATAAAAAAAAAAAAAAAAAAAAAAAAAGCGCCCCGTCTTTAGGCATTCCCCTAAAACAATAATTTCCTTTAAAAAATAATAGTAACATTGTATGTATTCTTGTAACATTTTATATGCTGCTGGTGTTTATATATGCCAGTGACATTTACAGAATCAATTACAAAGAATAAAATTTGAATAATTTAATTATGAATACATAAAATCATCTTAATAATTAATATAACGTTTTAAATGAACACCAAAGAGTGGGGCTTACTGTTCAAAATAGTAAAATACCTCGGCGATAATGTGTTAATATATGACTTCCAACTCCTCTTTATAATTTTTAGAAGCTTCATATATGAATAATGAAAACTACGCTGATTTAATTTTTAACGTATATCGGTAAAAAGTTTTTTATTCATATATAACCTATATTTAAAAATATTTATAATTCTGTGCTTTTATATTTTCTGAATTCGACTATACACAGTTTTTTGTAGTTTTTATTAAACTTTCGGAAGTTAGATTTCGTTTTAATATAGAGAATTTTGAAATGGCGATGTAAACACTATATTTTTTCAGTTATTTAATGCGTAGTAAATAAGTTCCATTCTGTTTTTTTTTACCATAAATTTTTATTGATTTAAAAGGTTTTATTGAATAAGTAGGGAAAATGAATCATTTAAATCTAAACGTACAGAGATTATTTTTTCTCTGTAAGCATAGTTATATATATCCATAAAGTTATTTATAAAGATTATTCCTTATAATTAAGGTCAAAGAACAGTTTAACACAAAACAATAAATTAATTACATAATACTTATAAAATGCTTATTTACTTTAACTTAATATTATAATGTAATGAAATTACATTAATTCTGTTATAATACTAAAATAGAGAAAAAAAAAACTCTTATTTTTGAACGTTATGCACTCTCTAGGTACAAATTACATTTTTTAAAGCGACAGTTAATTATATGATTTAATCTAACACAGGTATTATTTTATTCTTTTTTAAATTGTGGTTTAATATAGAAAAAAAAATATAATCATTTACATCGGAAAATATATTTCCTATTTAAATTGACATAATTTCTGGAACACATCTTTTTTCCCCTTTTATGTCGATATTTTCTGTATCGTGAATAGAAAATTACTAACACTATTGGGAAAATAAATATATATATTAAAAATCGCAATTTAAAATGCAAGATTTAACCGAATATTTAACACGCAATTTCCCCCTTAAAGTCCTTTCGATGTAAAAGTGATTGAATATACAACTCTCTGAATTTATTTTATTGAACTTAAAACAGAGATTTTAAAATATTTCAAAACTTTTAAAGAGGAAATATCTTTGTAATGGATCACTCTACTTTGAATAATAAGCAATTGATTTCTCATTTTTCTAATAAACGTAAATTGCTTTTTCTCGTAGATTTTGATGAATTTTATTAATCAGAAAAGGCAAAATATTTGGTTATAAAATAATTTTGATCAAAATTCATACAGAATTTGATTATCGTAGTGAAAATAATTAAATAATTTTGGGGCAATGATAATACATTTTTTTCTTGATATGTAAAATAATAAGAAATATTAGTATTAATTCTCTTAATCATGACATTTATACATTCTTTTTTTTTTAATATAAAAGATGAAAAAAAAAATTAGCAACTATTATCATAAAAAAAAAAAAAAAAATCTATTATTTTTTTGCATATAACATTAAATTATTTGTTTTTCACAGACATTTTAAATAAACAATATTTTTCAAAACATTTCTTTACAAATTCCTTCCAACGTAAAATAATAAAAAAATTCTTGTAAACAAACTACATAGTGTACGCAAACACATACTAATTATTTCAAATCAAAATATTTAAGCATTAACTTATGCTAGTCGCTAAAACGAAAATGTGTCGTGAAAGACAAAAATGCCCATGTTTGCCGCAATATTTGTGCTTATGTGCTTTATGAGCTATTATAAACTTAAGGATTTGAGAGCTGTTCTGATTTGAGAGCTAATCTGTACTTATAAGTTAATGAAAAGTAGTTTAAATTTTTTTATTTATGATATAAAGGTTATGCGAGCTGTGAGAATAATTAGAATATTACATAGTGAAAGCAGGATTTTTTAAAGTAGAAAAATGTGTTTACGCTTAGATAAAATAAATAAATAAATAAAAGTTTAAAAAAATGAATAGTTTAAATGAGAAAGGCAACTATCTTCCGTCTTTATCCAAGGTATTTCTTGTAGTAATGAAATTATTGTTATTATTATTACATTTTTTGGAGGTTATTTGAGTAAATAATTGGTATAGATTTATTCCACGCAGTTTACCATCATATATATATTTTATTTTTTCATAAATTTCTTTTATCGGGCATATTTACAATCCAATGGGCTATTCCCAGCGTCATCTGCTCAATCATGTGATAAGGGAAAACCAAAAATCGAATTCTGAGAATCGAATTCAATTAAATATTGTTCTTAAGAACAAAAGGTGTTAATATTTCATATAAAATGAAATGAAACTAATATTGTGCATTTAGAGACAGTAGAATAATTGTATTTGTAAATTTAATATTTTTTTAAAAACACTTTATGCATTTATTTGTTTTCACCTATAAGAATCGATTGTTGTATGTTGTAGTGTAACTGTTACATTAACTGATCTAACAATAAATAATAAGTCGTTCTTGTGGAATGTTTATAATTTTTAATTCAAAATTTTAAAATGTTTTCAATTAAATTTAACTGCATAAAGGTGTTACAACAAGTAAATTAACTTAGTTACTGGCCTAAATGTCTCTACACCGTACGATGTTGCACTGTCAATGATTTAAGTACCAAAAATCAGAATATTTAACATGTTCTCCATGAACATCAATAACAAATATAAACTAAATGATGATTGTGAATGTATACAGCAAACAAAATATGATGAATAATGATATAAAATGGATAAAAAATGATGATATATAAAAAAAATAACACAGATTAAATACGATTGATCAAAAATAAGTATAGAAAATATGTTATTTCAGCAATCGCTATATTTATAGAAGACGCCGTCTGCTGTTTGTTTATGACATATCATGTGACCCCTGACGTCAGGTGGGAAGAGCCCACTGAAAGAAATGAATGTCTCCGACCCGGCGACAGATTGAAAGACCTCACCTAATAGGCTACATACCGTTAAATTCGACACATTTACATTATCTTAGGTTGTTATACAATTTTATTAGTTTCATTTTAGCGTGTTGTTTTTCATGCAATGCCATACTATTTTCAAAGTAATGATTCACATAATGCAAGTTCATGGGAGAAATTTTCTCTATTCTGCTATGTTAAAAAAAAAAAAAAAAAAAAAAAAAAATCTTAAATTTCAAATAAAATATGAATTTTTTAAATTAGAATATTCATAGTAAGTTATGTTTAAGCAAGTAGTATAAATGGTATTTTAAACTTAGTCTGACATATTTACAACAAAATACTCCTAAAAACGTACGTTTAAGTAAATCATTTATTCTTACATGTTAAAAAACCTTAAATTCCAAATAATACGAAATTTTAATTAAAAAAAAAATTCATAGTGATTGGTGTTCGTTCAAGTATGCTAACTTCTGTTTCAAAAGTGCTCAGAAAATATCCCTTAAAATAGACGTTTATGCAAAATTTTGCCTTATTCTGCCATGTTAAAAAATTCTTAAATTTCAAATAACTTAGGAGTTTTGCAAAGTTGAATTTTCACAGTTAATGTTCATTTGTGATGATGTTCATTCTAGGATCATAATTAAAATTTTGAAGCTGCCCTATTATCTTTATAGTAGAAGTATTCATTTTAATGCATATGTAAGCCAATATTTGCTTTACTCTAACATGCTAGAAAAATAATAAATTGTGAATTATTTAGAACGATTTTAAATTAGAGTGTTGAAAATCAATAACGATTATTACCAGTGTCATAAGTGATATTTTAAAACTGGTCCGACCGCTTTACGGCTATTTTTTCTTCAGATATCGTTTATAGAAAGAAACGAATAAACCAACTGAATTATAAACTAACACTCTAACAAAGTAACACATATCATATTTTTGAATCTATCATACCTCAAAACTTGTAAAAGATTTTAAAAATGATGTCAAAATACTTCAAATTTAAATAAGTTACTCATACTTATAGTATGATTGTTTAGAACAAATTCACTATTTATGCAAATTTTTCAGTCTCAAATTTGAACTGAAATAGTTGTGACAGAAAGTAATAATAATTTACGAGAAAGGAAAATATGTATATATTTAAAAGAACTTTTTAATATTACTTTATATAAAATTTAAATAACTTCAAACCGTGTAAAAGATTTAAAAAACGATGTCGAAATATTTCAAATTTAAACAAGTTACTCATATTTACAGTATGACTGATAACTAATAAGACGAAAATCATTATTTATGCAAATTTTTTAGTCTTAAAGTTGAACTGAAATAATTTTGGCAGAAAGAAATAATAACTAATGAAAAAAGAAAATTTATATTTTTTAACTGGATTTATATTACTTTTTACAAACTTATGAAAAATATTATTTAAAAACTTCTAAAACTTTCGCTAACTTTAGCAAAATACTATTCATTTTCTGTGAAAATAAATAACAATAACATTACATTGTTACGGATCTTTATTAGAGTCTCTTTCTCCTGCAGAGCATAAACATTTTCATAAAAGAAAACTGCTTTGCTTTAAAAAACTTCCTTAGATTTTCATATCCCTTTTCCCTAAAGTCATGTATTCGTCTATTTTCATCTCCGAAACTACAGTTTGAGGCAAGAAAGAGTTCATGTTCTGTAATCGTAATTTACTTACACAAGGAGAATTTTCATGGTAACGTATAATACTTCACTTCTGTTTCATATTATTTTGTAAAATGGTTTCTGCCTGTTCATAGAATTTTATATGAGACTTTCACGAAGAATTGTCTTTAAAATTCATGAATTTTTTGCTATTTTCGTAAGAAACACATAACTATTATTTACGCAAAAAAGATGAAGCATCTTGTATTCTTTAAAAAGAAAAAAACATCAGTACAAAACAGAATAGGTATAGCCAAATGAAATTACCACTATATCTCAAAAAATTTAAAAAGAACACTGTGTTGCAAAATAATTTTTGTTTTTGAGCCCTAATATCATTCCTGCTGATTCTTAAGTAAAATGACTTACTAAATCTGAATACGACCTCTATTTTTCCCTATCATCCATCATTTTCTTGGGACTCTACCCCATCCCCCAATTTTTATCACTGTTTGGTATTTTTATGAATATAAATTTGATTTGGAGGGTGGAAAAGGAAGTTTAACACTAGAAAAGAAAAAAAATATATAAAAGTATTAATGTACGATAAATAATAAAAATAATATATTAAAAAACATAATAAATGTCATTTATAATTTCAATAACACCCCCCCCCCTCCTAAATTTCCCCCTTAGTACTAATGTTCATGTTTTAGAAATTTTCACCTCTCTGGCCCCTCAGAATATATTTAACAGTAAAAATAATCCCACCCCCTCTAAACCAAATCCATGGGCATAAAATTTTTGAACTGTGGTAAACATAAGGGCTCATACCAAGAAACAGTAGAAAATGGGGCAAAATCGGTGTCATATTCGGACTCAGGAGGTCATTTTACATAAGAAAATACAGATATGGTGTTGGGACCGATTTTTGTGCAAAGCAGTGTAATTTGTAAATTGTTATAATATTTTAATGTTTTTAAAATGTTAACAAACATATCATTTGTGCACATAAAGTATTCTATTTGGCATTAAAAATATTTTAGACCCTACTCTTTCTCTTTAATTTCGTATCAATTAATATGTCAAATAATCGAGAGTTTCTGCTCTTGAAGCTCGTAGATAAAAGGTGTCAAGTTCACACCCAGGACACACTTAAACCATTCCTGTTTTTACATAATTTATCTCCAATATTCTTGTGAATACGAACTAGAAACTTTTAGAACGACCTTCTTAGAGAATATCCCACCATATTAATCTGGATTCCAAGAGCAGAACAGTAGAAGAACTTTAAATCCGACAAAATAATACTACAGTCAATAAATAGTTGGGTCAACATTTACACCAACATCTGATGAGTAATATGTTTTGGTGATGAATACATTCTTTCTGGGGCATTCATGTATTGGCTGTACACATATAAAAAATATTATAATTTCTTCTCACATTATCTATCCCTAACAATACACTTGTTCACAGAACATCCTGAGGAGGCCCATAAGATATCCATCAACAGGACATGCTGAGGATGCCTTTCGGAGAAGATGTGTTGTTAGGGTATTTTAATGTTCATATCTTTGAGAAATGATTTAAGAGGTTATGACATATCCGTAAAAACATGAAGTCAAAACGTAACCCCAAAAGATATTAAGTCAACCCCAACACTAACTAATATTTTGGTAGATTTAACATGTCTCCTTAAAGTAGCGTTTCTATTGCTGCAATCATCTTGAATAGACAACCTTGAACATCATTTGGTCTGCGTTCTAATACGCCGTATACGAATTCAACTTATATCATTTCAAGGTTTACATAAAAAAAGTGTTCTGTTCTACTGTAAGCCACGCAGTATCAGCTGGCGATATTTAATTAGGTTTTTGATGTTAAATGTATACATTTTTTAAATGGAATATTTATTTAAAGCAAATCGTCCTTTAAGAACACGCGCCCAAATATTTTATAATGTCTATATTACCTTATTTTAAACGGAACCTGTTTAACTTGCAAAATAATCTTAATTGATTTACTTTGAATTTCGATAGCCATATTGTACCATGGCTGAAATTTCCGCTTGCTTTTCTTTTTCATTTTTTTTCTCTTTTTTTTTTTTTTTTTTTTTTTTTGTGTGTGTGTGTGTAGAGGGTCGCTACTATCTTCATACAGAAATCATTGTTTTTTTTTTTTTTTGTGTGTGTGTGTGTGTGTAGAGGGTCGCTACTATCTTCATACAGAAATCATTGTTTTTTTTTTTTTTTTTTTTTTTTTTTTTGTTGTTGTTGTTGTTTTAAATATGATTGTGATTAAGTAGAAAATAGCTTACAAGAAACTTAAAAAGCAGAAAGATTATTCTAGAAGATAACAATCTAAATTATAATTTATTAATGAGTAAAAATATATTTCTTCTTTTAAGTATTATCAATTAGAAAATAAATTCTTAGCTACATAATATAGAAATTATTAGCGTATTTGATTGACTGGGCATGTAATAAAACTGTTCCTTCAACGTAATGAAGAGCCATTCAGAGCATCATTTGCACGCTACTGAACATCGCATAAAGTACTTCCTTTTAAAGTGCTATTGAAATGTCAAAGGACTCATTGTATATGTCCTTTAATTAATTTAACTAATAATATTTACATGGTGTAGTGTTAGGCCTTAAAGCTTGATTGAGTACACATAGAAATCTCGTATTAGTTTTACAGCATGTATAAAAATGAAAATATAGATCAATAACGTCCGTTTATGTTATAAGTGTTTTATTTCTTTATATATATATACATATATATATATAACTGCACAATGTTCCAATTTTTGAATGGCGGTATTTTCTTCAGAAATTGCACGTTATTTAATCATAGAAAATTGCTACAAAGGCTTTTACAAAATTTTATTGAAAAAAAAAAATGGTTTCAAAAATTTAGAAAGATGGCAGTTATGATATATGTATATATATATATATATATATAATTTGTCGGCATTACAATTTGAAGAAACCAGAAAAAATATCCTGATGTAAATTTATAAAGACTATATTTTAAAATCTTATCAACTTATGTATGAGTGTATATATATATATATATATATATATATATATATTCATTTATTTCTGTCTGTATTAGAAATATTTGCGCAGCTTCATTATTTACAGATATATAATAGTCATAGATATGAACTATAACTTGCAATAATGCATGAAAAAATTACAGATTTGTTTAAAATTTCCAACTATTTCAAGGAATACAATAATAATAATTAAAAAAATAAAACAGTTTTGTTTGAGTCATTTCATTCTAATATATTAAAAATAATAAATAAATTTTGTGTTTAGTGAAAATATAAAATAAAGTCTATCACATTCCTTTAACATTAGCATCCTCACTTTTTGTTATCCTATAACTCTACGAAAACTTGATAGGAATATATAAATTATACAATTCTCCGGTATGATTTTATCAAAATAACCAAGCGGTTGTTAAAACGGAATATTACAAATTGCAAAACTCACGTTGGTATAATTTTTAATATATAAATATTCCCATAATCAAAATCTAAGTATACTATTGTATACTACTGTAAACTTACTATGCATTACTATATATTATATAACTATATTATATTGCTATATTACTATACATAACTATACATTACGAACTATACATTACTATTAATAGACTGGCAGCATCTGCGTAGTTATAGAACAATTTGGGGCGAAGTTAGTTGGGGAATGCGTTTTTTATTTTTTTGTTTTGTTCAATGTATATCTTTGTACAATTAAATATTTTCTAGATACGGAAACACAAAAAAAAAAGTTAAATTACTTTCAAATGTATCAATGTAAGTTCTGCGATTCTATAAACGACATGGCGGATAGGTTTCATTGATCATATCCAAATTAAGTGGAAAACAATAAAAATGCACATAAATAAATGCACTTTTTTTTATTTGAGAAATGTCCGTCAAAAGTTCGTATCATATCTATCGGAATTTTTTCATAAAATAGTTACGATTTACCATGATTTTCTTAACTAAGAGACATTAATATATATATATATATATTGGGGGGGGAGGGTTTAGAGGCAGAGGTGCCACATAAAAATTTAATAATTGTGGCATTACAATCCTTTTAAATTATTAATCATTATTATAGCATTATAAATCTTTTTTTAAACCTCTTTTCAATTTGTCGTAGATCTACGATTTATATCTAAGCTTATTATATATATGTATATATATATATGTGTGTGTGTGTGTGTGTGTGTGTGTGTGTGTGTGTTGTGAAGACTTTCAGAACATATTTTACACATACAAGCACACATATAGATAGATAGATAGATAGACAGACAGATATATGAACTTACGTAATGTAATTAGATATTTAGTAGGACATCCAAATAATTTACCCTAAAACGTAATATAAACTCCTTTCTACTAAAGTATTTGTAATATTACGAAGTGAAATCTAGTGTTTAACACAATGCATGAAAAAAATTTATTTATTAATTAATTTATTTTTATTTATTTTATTTTTTATTTTTTACTTTTTTTATCGAATTGTTTTTGATGTACAGGTGAGGTTACATACTGAGATTACATATTTCTTCGCAGAATTACGCGAGTTATAGGCTTCTTCTTTTGGCCTGAAGTCACTGTCATTGTCACTGTGTCTGAGGAACACCAAAAGATAGAACTTACTGTTTGAAATAGAAATACCCAAGAACAGTGTATTAAAATGCAAGGGCTCATTTTACAACTTACTATTATGTGACAAGCGTTCCAGTGACAGAGTGCAAAAAACATAAAATTATTAAATTACCCCCATGCGATGTACTAAAATGTTTCTTTAATCTAGAAACTCGTAGGCAAATGTATATACATTAAATTAAATTAAATTAAAATTAAACAAAATTGGTGTATACGACGATGTTCAATACAGATTTATCTTATCTTTGTAATTTTATTTGTATTTACAATGAATGCACATTGTGAAAATAGAGAAGAATAATATCTACTTAAATGTCCCTGTTATTATCTTCGAATATTTAATGTTCAAATGTAAAGCAAGACATTAAAATATTATTATAAAATATCTTCTTCGCGATTTTAGTTTAAAATATAATATCATTTTGTGTTAATATCGATTGCCATATTGTAGGAAAATAAAACTACTTATTTATTATTCCAATTTATAATAACAGTACTCTTACTTTAAAGCGAAAATGGCTCTACAAAAATTTTGTTCATTTATATAAATCAAAAGTTATCAGAGAAATTGTGTTGGAATTAGTAAATTATAGAGTTTATCTTGGAACGAAACAACGAAATGTATCGTCTTTCAGAATATGAATAGTGCACTCTGGACATCACGTAAAGTACGTCATTTCAAAGTCTTATCGAAATGTCGTGGAATTCATTGTGTAAATCCTTTAATTAATTTGGCTAATAATATTTACATAATATTGTAGTATAGCTTCCAGCTTAGTTAAGTTTATGTAGAAATGCTGTTAAGGTTATTAACATTATAATTTTCAGCATGCCTATGAATAAAAATAAAAATATTCATTTTATACTTTATTATGATGACTTATGTCTCATTTTACATTTATATTTATGTTACCGCTAAAGTGCAGAAATTAGTTAATCTGCAGATTAGCTAGGTAATCTGCACATTAACTAGGGTGATCCGTTAAAGTGAAGAAAATTGTTTCATTTCTCGAATTACCTAGAAAATCTGCACATTACCTACTAGGAACTCGTTAAAGGGAAAATATTATCTCTGGTGTTGTAATTTTACAGCATGCTGTGTTATATTTGTTTTTTTCACACGAAAAAAAAAAAAAAGATAAAGATTATTTTTCTTTTCTTTTCTTTCTTTCTTTACTTATTTTAACCTGTATGTGTTTTAATTTTTATGTCTTTTAAAGTTATATTTGTTTTAATTTTTTTATTTATTTCATCTTTTTTATTCTCTCAATATAAGTTTGAAGATGTTGTGCATTTTTAATATAAAATATAATAACTTTAATAGCTTTCAATAAAATCTATTTTATAAATGAATGTTAGAATTGTAATACAATAACGATTTATTTTCAAACTAAAAATATTTAACCATTTAAATTTAAAAAAAAATGTTTTATTAACAAATTATATTGACTATTTATGACTATTTTTTAAAAATGACTATACTTATGACTATTTTTTAAAAAAAAGTTATACACCAATTATTAATTCGCTCAAGAAATATTAAATTCGACAAATATATTAATTTTACAATTAAATATATATATATATATATATTAACACATTTTATGTGATAAACTACAACGAAATTATCTGAAAAAGCGAACAAAAGCAAATAAATTAATAAATAATTAAAAATAAATATAATCATGATATATAAAACATATATAAAGGAAACTTGAAATTGAAAGAAAAACAAAAGTAATGAAATGCTAAAAAATGCATAAAAATTTCATATTAAGTATTTATTAAATGGGTACATGACACTTTGTCCCGCCGTTTTGGTCCCGGCACTTTGATCACGTCACTTTGGTCTCGAGGAAATTTTAGTCCTGCTGTTTTGGTCCCGCTGTTTTGGTCCCGCTGTTTTGGTCCCGCTGTTTTGGTCCCGCCATTTTGGTCCTGATATCAGGAATAATCAAAGTATTACAGAAAAAAAGCGAAATTCTTTTTTCATATTTCCAATTCTTGCCATTTGAGTTGAAAACGTGGGCGTAGGAAAAGTTAAAGTTATTATTATTATTATTATTATCTTGAAGCAGAAAGTTGTAGTAACAAATAAAACTGGAAAAACGCGTAAAGTTTTAAGATTTAGATTTTTTCTTTGTAAAATAGAGGAAACTTTCATGAAGGAACTTCGGGAAAAAGAGAACTTAGACGAATGTTTACAATTGGAGGGTTAAATATCTACAACCTTTGTTGAAAATGATGTAACTATAGGACACATGGAACAGAAAATTTATTATTTCGGATTGAACTTTGAATGATAAAGGGTATTAGTTATCAGCGAAGATTTAATCATTGTTAATTTATCAAAGTCCCGAAAATTTCAGTTTTAATAAAATACAAGGTTTTTAATATAAAACACTGTAATGCGGCTCTTAAATATCACATTCAAATTTAGAGTGTTCGAATACAAACCTTATAGGAAATCGATGCTTTATCCAAGCATCCTCTAGAAGTTAGAGTTTATTAATAAAAGAAGATATGAGGAACTAAGTAATGCAGATCTGCTAAACTTGAGTCATTTACTTCTCTGTCGATCCTGATACAGAATATAGTTGCATATCACACAGAATTGGAAAAGCATTTTTCTTCCCGTATAATCCCTTACAATATTGTTAAAGAAATTTTTGATTAAAAGCTCTCCCCTCCCCCTTTTTTTTTATTTAATGAGCTGGAACAAAACAGTAAAATTCCTTTTTCCTGTCTGCGGGAGAAACAGGTGTGAAAGGAATCCCAAGGTGCTACAGAGATTTCAATGTGGGCATTGTTTTTAGACATACAGTCATATTAGACAGATATATTTATTAAATAATAATAATAATAAAACATAAGATGAAACTAAAAAGATAAAAAATTGGGCATCAACATTTTCCAAACCTTGATGCTTGCAATGCGCACAGTTGATTAAACATTAGACTACTTTCATTTTTTCATTTTTAAAATAAAATCATTGTAATTGAAACAAAAGCAATTTATATTATACATTGTTAACATAATTAAATATCACGGACAAACAAACATGCATTTTATTATTATTACTAATATAAGACAGATTTTGAAATAAATTACGCTTAGATTAAGGATAAAAATTAAATACAATAAAATTTAATGAAAGGTATCTCTCTTTCACACACACACACACACACACATATATATGTATATGAATAAATTCATATATAAGTTCAAAAACTTCATAAATGATCACAAGCTTATGCTTATGAAGAAGAGTCTATAATGGAAGCAGGTCAATAATTAGTTCTTTGAAAGAAATAGCATTCTGTCATTAAAAGCAAATTATATTTAATATCCTAAGGTTTTCTTTCTTTCCTTTTTCCTTTTTTTAAACAAAATCTTTCTGTATTTTATTATTTTAAAACTAATTCAGCCTTTATCAATAAATATATTCAAATGGGGATTCTTTTTTAATAAGGAGGTACTGTTGTTATTTTTAACAATACTTTTAAAAATCACAAAATTTTGTCACTAATAGTAAATTAAAAATCAAGTTACAATTAAAGTAAGTTAAATCGATATCAAATGAAAAAAGAAAAGAATCTCAATATAAAAAAAGAAAAAGAAAAAGAAAAAGAAAAAAGAAAGAAAAAAAATGCAATTGCATTTAAAAAAAAAAAAAAAAAAAAAAAAAAAGTTTAAATATATTAAATATTCGTAAAAAATGGAGCAATCGTAGTGTTGAAAATTTATGTATTTACCTGTAAATTATTCCTTAATTAAAGATATTCTAAGAGCACCTCAATTTTCCCGTATCAACAAATAGATTACCATATTAAAAAAAAAAAAAAAAAAACTCATATATGTTTAAAAGATAGCAAAAAGTTAGCGGGACCAAAATTGACAGGGACCAAAATTTTCTCGGGACCAAAGTGGCGGACCCAAAACGGCGAGACCAAAATGTCGTACTTCGTTATTAAATAATGCCATAATATTGAATACCATATTTTTCAGAGTTAAAAAGTAATACATGTTTTTTTTTTTTTTTTTTTTTTTTTTCCAGTAAGTAATAGTAATTTAAATCAATTTTAAAATAAATTAGTTTTAAAAATTTGTGGTTTAATAGTTTTATTTCGGGAGGAAATAATTACTGTTTTGTAAATTTAATATTCATAATTCAAAATTAAGTTTAACGAGACAGAGCTTTTTATTAAGATTAGATTTCATTGATAAAATGCTCACCCTTATCAAACTTAAATCGACATAATTAAAAATCATGGCTTCGATGCTCCACGTTTTCGTTTACCGTTTATCTTCTATCATAGCGGAACGTAAGGGATAAAAGTTTTAGTTTGTGTTTGAAGGTCATTCGCGTATCTGTATCACATGACTGTTTGACGTCATAGTGAATGTAAAAAAACTAAGGCTCGAAACAAACATTCGAACTTTAGCGACACAGAATCCGCTAATGTGTAGATTACTTAGTTTAAATGCGGGAAACTCTTGATTCCGCACTTTAACGGGTCAATTTAGTTAATCTGTAGATTAGCTAGGTAATCTGCACATTACCGGATTTCGAGCTTTAACGGAAACATTTATATTGTTAACAATTTGTAAATACAATACTATTAGTTGTTTTTATGTAATTTCATACAGGCTTAGCCAGGTTGTAAAATGTTAATTTCCTGCATTCCTAGCTTTTTTTTGCATTAAAACAGCACATTTTCCTTTAAAAACCGTTAAAATCTTCACAAGGGCAAGTAAGGGCCTTGACGCAAAATTTGGCGCCTTTTTGCAACGATCT